>JANRMT010061414.1:7056151-7130992 GCA_026402145.1 Polypterus bichir lapradei | reverse complement strand
GTAGTGAGGTCAGTAGGTGGATGCCCCCTCCTATGGTATGCGTGTAGCGAGGTCAGTAGGTGGATGCCCCCTCCTATGATATGCATGTAGCGAGGTCAGTAGGTGGATGCCCCCTCCTATGGTCTGTGTGTAGTGAGGTGAACAAGTGGATGCCCACTCCTATGGTCTGCGTTTGGATAATGTAATAGCACCAGTTTTTACAGCAGTGTGCCCGTCCTTCAGATAAGACATAAAACGGAGGCCCTGAATGTCTGCTCTATGCCATTTGGTACGGGATTTGTAAAACTAGTGTTAGTGTCTGCCATGCCGTCAGTTGGAATGAAAAATGCAGTAAATTTTATTACAACAAAATGTTTGGGATGCACCATCTGTTGTATGGCAGAGACATTCCAACTGGACGGACAAGCAGACACTCAAGGAGGACAGTCTTAACCTTCAATAATACGGATAAAATGTACAAACAAGGGTTGACTAAGCTGCTTATTACAGTAAGGACTGTGACGAAAACCTTTTGAACCATCGTTTTTAAAATGGACCGCAAATACATTTTCTGGTATAAAAACCATCAACCAATCTTTGATGATTCTGATTCTTAAAGATTTGTCTCATTTGCTTAAAGCACTCAACATCAAAGCTTATAAACATATTTATCATTCTGTGGTCAAGCTTACCAGGAGAATGCAAAAATCCAGTGGTTATGTTGAGATTACGTCGATAAATTGCACATCCACGGTCGTATTTCACAGATAACCGAGGGTCAAGCCGTACACAGTCTGAGCTTTGAGGAGAACTGGCACTGCTTTGGTGGGAAACATCCTGGCAGGATATAAAGAACACTTTTGTAAATAAAAGACCTCTCACCTAGGGGCAAAAAGGCATTATGCAATTTTTTTTTCATGTGTTAGGACATCAGGAGTGCCCTGTCCCACTTCATTTATTTGTTTGTTACATTCCCCATGTGTTTTATAGCAATGACTGAGAACATTTTTTAAATCAAGTTTTTCATTAAGAACGTAGATAAAAGTGTTGAAGATAAAATACACGCCAATGGCGACCAATCCTGTACAATGACAAGTGACATGAGCAGTGCCCGGGGGGGAATGGTTGGGGAATCCCACGTTGCTTATGTCACAAAATTCACACATCAGTTATCGAGTCGTTTCTTCACAACATGCAACACACATGTGCGTATTGCTAAAATATTGTTAAAAATTACGCACCCATCATAAATGGGCAAAGGCAAGTCACATGGGACCGAGTTTTTGAGTTGAAGCTCCGCCTCTCCCCTCAGTTTATTGGTCAAGAGTCCTCCAACAGACCGGAGTCACAAATCAAAATCAACCTCACATTCAATTCTCCGTCTCCCTCCATTAATGACTGCTTGAACCTTGTGGCTTTCATGTGGAGGTCCCCAAACGAGGACTCCCAAAAATTCCATTTGCACACAAATGCAGAATACAAAACCTTTCCAGGATTCAAGCTTTTGAGCAATGCGAGGTGAGGTCGTTCATAAATCCACCATTTCACACGTAATTTAGGCCTTATTGCTCGCTTGTTCGGTCCTTAAATGTACGCCCGAGAACTTCGGTTGGTGCGGGTTTGCGGCGTTTTAGAGAGGAGGATCTGCAACTTGGAGATGCTGTGTGGATGAGATGGTTTGTCAAAAGGGGATTTAACTTGGAAATTGGGGGCTTCTGGAAAGAAAGCCGGGAGCAGCAACACAACACACAAAAGCGGGGAACTCAGACCTGAAGCCATCTACTGGAAGTTGGATCTCGGTCAGATATAAAAGTGAGATGTGTCTCAGGAGGTGAACCCTTTGTTTTGTATTCTTCCTGGTAGAACCAAACATTTTATTTTTGTGGCAGCTTGGTGTGGATTTGCTCCGGCTACCATCGTCCTCTCCCGAACTAACACGACTTTACTGCAGACTGAGATCTTCTGCTGAAACAGGTTAATAATTGTGAGGTCATTGTGCGCCCTTTCACTTGGGAACATAGTTGCTGTTTGGAGTGCTTGTGTCATAATGCGATTTGTTTCCTTGTGCACTTATCAATACATTTGCACATATCACTAAAAATTGCCAAATTATGGTCCGAGGATTTTTGGCGAGTGGTTAAACAAATGAAGCACTCAACTACACTCAAGAAGTGTTGGTCACCGAGCCCCAAATAGTTTTTAATTTACACTAAAATATCTGCGGCTTGAGAGAGAGCAGCATTCCGATTGGGCAGTTACTTCAGGTCTAGTCAAATTCTGGTGAAAAAATACAAATGAAAATAAAAGTAAAAATATTTAGGATTTTGTGAATACTGATGTTACAATAACATTACTTAATAGCAGTTTGCTGGCAGTTGCCATCAAAAGTTGAAATTTAGAAATAATGACGAAAGAAATAATTTGTCTTTCACTAGGTGTTGTTTTATTAATGGCCAGCAGATGTCACTATAGCGTTACTTCTTACTGGATTTGTCAGAGTACAATGGGTGTTTTTTTTTTTATTATTTGCCTTATACAATTTCTCGTATTAAGAATTTGTTAGTTTTTTGCATACCCCTTGGGGTCAGCCATTGTACAGCGCCCCTGGAGCAATTGAAGGTTAAGGGTCTTGCTCAAGGGCCCAGCAGAGTAGGATCTGTTTTGGCAGTTACGGTGATTCGAAACGGCAACCTTCGGGATACCAGCGCAGATCCTTAGCCTCAGAGCCACCACTCCGCCCAAAGTTTGCTTCAACCTCTAACCATAATAACAAAAATAAAAAGCATTATAATTTATATAACGCCTTTTCCATGCTCAATCATGAAGTTTATACAAATATATGGAGAATGTATTGTTATTTTTTTACTATTTGTCACAACGTGAGGTGTGTGTCAGGGAAAATTTTATATAAAAAACAGCAATAAGCCTCGGGTGGGGAGGAAGAGTGCAGGTGTGTCAGAGTAGTGGAGCAGGTGTAGAGTGTAAATGGGGTTTGTCACGCATTCAAGTAGAGACGCGCACTGTCTGGCCGATTGCCTTCTTGGCACTCCATGGCACTCAGCTAAGCTTCTGTGCCCGGCACTATTCCAAAAGGGTGGCCGAGCAGCAAGGGGAGAAGAGAGCTTAGAGGAGGAAAGCCCACTTCAAGACAGGTCTGGTGGTGTAAGCAAGCGCTGGTGAGGGAGCAAAGGCAATGAGACCCCCGAGAGGCGTCTACGCTGAGCTTTGGAGTTAAGAGCAAGGACTTGGATGGACCTCCTGAGATCCAGATGGCACAATATGGTATACGGGGTGACTGGGAGCTGACAAAGTGCATCTTGGCCCAAAGCCGAAGAGTGCAATCAGGATGGTGATGACTGCAACAGCTGGCGTCACATCCAGTTGAACAGACCCACTGGGGTGAGCTGGAAAGTGTGATATGATTATCTGAGGAGACTAACTTGAGACCTTGAAGCATTCATTTATTGATTGTTTAAACCTGAACAACCTCCTTTCTATGGACTATTTAATGACTTCTTCCCTGCACCGTGCTTTTAAATTTTGTTTCAACGAACATGCATGGTGCACTTTGACCTTTCAAAACTGTTGGTCTCTCGTTTGCTGCTGGGACTATCTTGGTTACAAACTGGGTCAAGGGGGGGTATGTCACCCAGACATTGACCCCTGACACCATTGGCAAAAAATGTCATTTAACGACCAACAGATGTGACTGAAAAGGAGTACTCGACTCTAGTGCTGGAGGTCTGCAGGTTTTCATTTTAATTAGAACCCTTTATTTACTAATAAAGCTTTTTTTTTTTTTTTAACTTGGCCTTAGTTTTAGTTAAGTTTCTTTCTACAGCTCAGAACCCTTAATTGTCCACTTTAGTTTTAAACTACTGCATTAAGGTTTTAATTGTTGTCTGCCATCTTAACCCGTAATCAGTTAATGATGAGGGGGAAATGACAAAAGGACCAGCTGCTCTCCAGCTGGCATGCTTCCATTTACACCAATGTGTACGTACATCATAACGTATCCGTGTTAAAACGATGCTTTGAAAAAAGTGTGAGGGAAGGACCACCAAAACAAAACGGATCATGTTTTCAGACGATGAAAAATCTACGTGATCATCTGGATCTAGGCTGCCTGGGGCGAGACCTGTTTGAGCTCTAGACCAGGTGGATTGCATTATGATGAATAGGCCTACAAATGCACCATATCAATAATTCATATTGGAGTCGGGGGAAAAAAAATAAATCTCTCATTTTTTTCAAAGCATTGTACAGTGGAACCTCTGGTCACGAACGTCTCTGAACACGTACAAATTGGGTTACGACCAAAAAGTTCGCCAAACTTTGGCATCTGTTCACGATCACACACTCGGGTGATGAACAAGCCAGTTTCCCTCCCGGTTCGTAAGCGTTGATGATTTCCGCACGTGTTCAGTCTCACCCTGTGCAGCGAGCGCGAGAGAGCAAGAGAGAGAGAGAGAGAGAGAGAGAGGGGGGGCTGGCCGCGTAAGGCCGAGAAAGCAGTTAAAGAATGCACCGGGCTTGTTTTTAAAGAGACTGCTTCGAGCATTGTTTTAACCTCGTATTTAATGAAGACTTTTTTCTATTGGATTTTAACCTCCACTTCACTTCTGTTTACAGTGATTGGTTCATAGCGTGCATTGTTGCAAAGTTACTTTTCTTGGTTGTTTATTAAATTACGGATTTTTCAAATGTTCATGTTTTTCCCTGTGCTTAAAACTCATTTAAAAAAAGTGTTTACAGCGAGCGGTTCGTAAGGCTATAACATGAATTCTTGCAATATTACTTTTCTCTGTTCAAGGTTTTCTCAGTGTTATTCAAAGTTTTTACATTTAGTTTACTAATGCTGTGCATTCTATGGTATAATTAACTATTTTGTGCTTAAAAATCTTTTAAAAAAATATATTTACATACAGTTCATACAGTCTGGAATGGATTCATTGTATTTACATACAATCCTATGGGGGAAATTACTTTGGGTCACAACCAAATTGGGTTACGACCAGAGTTTTGGAACAAATTACGGTCGTGACTCAAGGTTCCACTGTATTTGAATTTTTAAACTCCAATATGAATTATTGATATGGTGGATTTGGGCCTGGTCTGGAGCTTAAACAGGTCTCACCCTAGGCAGCCTAGCACCAGATAATCACGTAGATTTTGCATTGTCTGAAAGCATTGTCCATTTGTTTTGGTGGTCCTTCCCTCTCACTTATTTCAAAGTAATTGTAAGGACCAAAAAACATATGGATAATGTTCTCATACAACAAAAAATTTACAATGTGATAAATGTGTCTTGGTAGAAGGAAAGGACTAACAAGCCATATAATTAAATGGTAAGTTCCATCATCTGCTAGGCCGGACTTCTAATTTTGAAGCTGGTTGGAAGGAAAACCTGCATCTACTGTGAACCTCAAGGGCCATAACAGAGTACCCCCGGAATATAATGGTCCTTATCAATTCTCAGACATGGTGTAGGACCCTCTTGTTATCCAGTCTTATGACTTAATGCGAGAGACACTTGGAGTTGGCCATTTTAACACAGAAAGAGAGCCTCAATGTTAAAGCCAAGGAAGCTAAAACCTTAACTCTATTTTGGGCCTGTGCAGGTCAAAGCCTACTTTTTAAAAGTTAAATTTTTTTTGAACAGTAGAACATCAAAAAAAAAAAATCCTGGAGAGAAACAGTAGGGCAACGAGACGTGATCTTATAAGATCATGGAAGACACTTAAAAGACCCACAAGACTAAAGAGCTTGGCCACGGAGCGTCTCGCAGGGACCTTAAACATGAGACTTTGTGCCAAGAGATTGACCCAGGACTGTCTCACGATGACGAGGAACAGGAGATTCTTGCAAGACACACCCTACTTACAAATAAATAAGCGCACGGGCAGCAACACACTCAGTCGTCTAAAGGCTTTGAGCAGACAAATCCAGGGCTCTCAGCGCATATAAAGCATATAAGGACAATACGCTATAAATGAAATGTAGACGGCTGAGCGAAGAAGAAAGCAGCGCAGGGAAAACAGACTCAAAAGCATTGGAGAGACAAAAAAGAATAATCAAGGGGTAAATTCAGAAAATAAGGAAAGTAATTATCAGCCCAGAACAAGTGGAATTGAAAAGAAAAAAAAAAAAAGCCGGTCCAATCCGGACGTTGGGCTATACACATGCAGAGCAGGTTAAAGAGTATGAAAGTAGGAAAATTACAAAGTATTAAAAAAAAAAAAAGAAAGTAAAGATCGCAGGAGTACAAACAAATGGAAATTATTACTCGAAAAAGGGAAAATAATCACCACAGACCAGGTGTCAGCGAGGTCAGAAATAAAAGCCAAAGAGTAGAAAACAAAGTAAAACGTCATAAAGAGGCTCAAAAACAAGGGGGCCAAACACATGCAGAGCAGGTTAGAGAAAATGAAAACTGGAATTCAAAAGACAAAAAAAAAAAACCAAAAACGTAGACACGAAACACATGCAGGGCAAAATACAGAATATAAAATGCAGAAAAAAACGACGGTGTTAAAACAAAGAAAGTAAAGATCGCACTAGCGCAAAGAAAGAGAAATTATTACTCAGAGAAATAACGAAAAGGCGAAAAGAGATCTAATATACGGATATGTCAGAAGTACGTAAATATTGTAAGGCTGTGAAGTTCAAGTCAAGAGAATTTCAAAAACGGAGTTTCCCTCACATGCATTTATTGGTTACTTTGCAAAAAAAATAATTAACTGCTGCTGATGATGATGAAGATCGTTTTATCTTTGCTGAAATTCCAAACAGAGAAACCTGTCCTGAATTATGTTACAAAGTCATTAAACACACGTCTCACTGACCTCATTAAAAAGATTCATCACATTGGGACTCGAAAGATTCCAAATATTGCTTTTACAGAAGTTCTGAAATTAAAGTGAAACTAAAGAAAAAGCAACAATTCAAAGAAAAAAAAAAAAAAAAAATCTTAAAAGTGTGTATCCGAAAAACAAAAACAGGGGGTTGGCGAGCGAAGCCCCCTAGTTTGTAACAAGAACAGGCCATTTCATTCAACCACCTCAGCAATGTGGGGTTGGGCTGCCTGCGGTGGGGTCTGTTTTTGAGATCCAGACCATGTGGATTATATCATGAACAGTAATCCAAATCTGGTAATAATTTATATTTGAGTTCAAAAACACCTTAATAATCTGAGGGGAGATAAAAAAAAAAAAAAAAAAGATGGTGGCACTAATTAAATGAAACGTATGTGGACTTACTTTGGGTTGAATGGTATAGCTACTCCACAGAGGTGTTCTGTACACCATGCTGTAGCCTGTCACATAGTCCACATGATATAATAAGCAGTACAATCCAGACACAAGATGTCTTGGTCTTCCGTACGGCATGTTGCTCTTGTTGGATGCTGCCACTGTAAAAGAGTGCAATAGTTCATTAAAAAGCTCAATTCATAGATCTATTAAAAAAATAAATTAAAAGCAGCTTTGTGACTAAAAGTGCATAAATAGAGTTCTCTTTTGTCACACAAAGGGTAAAATGAATGTAAAGTTAGCATTTTCCTTTATTCTATAATTTTGTGGCATTTTCAAAACTCATACATTTTAAGCCTTTCATTTTCTGTACCTGCTGATGCAGGGGCCAGTGAAAAATCCCAACATAGCTGGGCACAAGTTCATGGCAGGACACCTTCACTCCCCTATGAGGGCCCATTTACAGAGGATAATAACCCTAACAGGAACATCTTTGGGATTTGGGAGGATGACAGGAGTACGGGAGACACGGTCAGCATGTTTCAAGCTCCACTTCAGGATTTGAATCGAGATGTCTGGAGTGATGAAGCAGCAGCTCTAATCAAAGCTTGAACATTCCAAGAAGTCCCACGTACCATCCAATATCAAAATCTGATATACTTAGGTGGTGGGTTGGGGGTGGTGGTGGGTTCTCTTTTACATAAACGTTTGCTATCTTGAGATGTTTCCTTAAAATGATTTTGCTTTGCGGTAATTTTCCACAACCACAAGACATCTTTATTAGTAGAGCAATCTCCATTTATTTTGCATTGGGCACAACAGAGCTGGTGGGTCTTCTGCAGAGAATGGCAATGAGTCTGTGATTTGTGAATTGAAAAGCCCAAACACAAACCAGGGATCCTAGCAGCGGGTACAACTCTTGCAGTTCAAATGCATTCCTGAAGGGGGATAAAATCTTGCGTCAATGTGAGAAAGCGATGAAGAGGTCTTCAGAAGGGAGGACGGGCACCTACTGTTCAGCACAGATGCTGCCCGTCTTTAGGCTCCCGTCATTGTTTCCCCATTAGAGCAGACTGCGGCTAGACATACAGAAAATCGGCAGAGCAACTAGTTGTTTTATACAAGAACCGGTCGTTCATTTGCAACACAAGCCAATAACATTTGAAGCTTTTGAAGTAAATGGTACCAACGTTACAACTAGATGGTTGAATTGTAGATGAAATACAGGAACTGGTACATTTTTCAAAACTAATTTAAATTAAATTGATTAGAGAAGATGTAAGTGAAACTGTTGCTCTAACCCAGTGGTCTGAAACTCCGGTCCTGGAGGGCCGCAAGTTTTCATTCTCACCCTTTTCTTAATTTGTGACCGGTTTTGCTGCTAATTAACTCCTTTTCCTTTCATTTTAAATTGACTTTATTTTTTTTAAGATTTGCTCCCCTGAATTTCTTCATTGTTCCTCTGAATTGCTTCATTTCTTTCCTTAACTCTTTCAGGGCTGATGTTGACTTTTGTCAAAATTGCAGGGGTACAGGATGGTAATCGGCTATAAACTGTGACAAAACTCGCAGGAAAGTTACGAAGCTTTGTTGATTTGACCTTGATTCCCTGCGTGGGCGTGAGTAGTGAAGAGCAAACAGCCTCTGAAATGGCATCAACATCTGGCGAGACTAAAGCAAATGTGCAGAACAAAATACTCCATGGACGCTTTACGTATTATCGCTGAAATCGGATTCTGAGTTTGATGCAAGTGATCTGAAGATGGATATCGAAAATGAAAGTGAGGTACCAGCATCAGCCTATTGGTCCCCAGCTGATCGTGGTGCTGAACATGTTCGTGTAGCTGATATGCTTATAGCAGCGTTCACCTTGGAGGACCACAAATTATGATGACAAGAAGTACAAACCATACTGCGTCACGCTCTGACTGGCACCGTCTCCCACCTGCTGTGCAAAGACAGAGAGGTAGCCGGCCCACCGTGCATTCCTACTGGCCATCGGGCCGCCCCTGCGTAGTCATTGCTGCCAGAGAGGCCGAACAGGCGCCAGCAGCAGCCACAGCACATAGCAACAGACGTTTTATGTTGATTTATGTGCGAAACCAGTGCATTGTGTGCTTTTCAGTAAACTGAGTTTTTTAGAAAAAATATTCAGCCCTCAAAGAGTTAAATGGCACCCAACCAGAAATAAAATGTGAAGTGAGGGAGCCAGCAGAAGACCAACTAAGTTAGGGCCTCAAACGCCAACCAATTTCACTCCAACCAGTTGCTTAAAATTAGGAGCGGATTCTTGTTATTAATTTAACACGTTCTTAAATTCTGTGGCTTGTTGCTCTTCTATTTGTGCAATTTCTGATTGTCGATTTTCTCTTTTCTCTTCAAACATTGAGGACCTGATCAGATCAGCACTCCTGAGACCGTCATCTTTTTTTATTTTCAGATATTGTATGATGGACACCAGTTGTTTTGGCGCATTTTGTATCGCATTATTGTTTGGCAGCTAATACAGGAGAAAGAAACAATTAAGGGGTCGGAGTCTTCAAGAGCTAGTCAATTCAAATGAATGGAAAAGGAGTTAATTAGCAGCAAAAACAGGCCACTCATTAAGAAAAGGGTGAGAATGACCCCCTGCAGCCACTGCGGCCCTCCAGGACTGCAGTTGGTGACCCCTGGTCTAAGAGTCCTTTGGATGCCTTTTTGCAGACTCCAAGTGGACTTTCATGTGCCATCTGGCCAGTTTATATTAAAGACCAGTTTAGTGGCGCATTGTGGTGTTTGTCCTACTGGTATTGCATAGGTGAGGAGTGGTGCCAGGTGTCCTCCAGACATGGCACTTAGAACCGAGGACAGGCAGTTAGTTAAATCGTAGCCTCATCAGAGCAGAAAATCTTGTTTCTCATCAATCTAAGGCAGGGGGTCCCCAACTTTGGTCCTGGAGGGCTGCAGGTTTTCATTCTCACCCTTTTCTTAATCAGTGACCTGTTTTTGCTGCTAATTAACTCCTTTGCCTTTCATTTTAATTGACTTATTTCTTAGGATTTGTCCCCCAGAATTTCTTTGTTTCTTTCCTTAAACAGAAATGAAGTGTGAAGTGAGGGAGCCAATGGTAGACCAACTAAGTCAGGGCCTCAAAACTCCAAGCAATTTCACTCCAACCAGTCGCTTAATGAGGCGCCGATTCTTGTCTTTAATTCCACGGCTTGTTGCCGCTCTCATTGTGCAACGGCAGACATTTCCGAAATTGTCGATTTTCTCTTTTCTGTTCAAACATTTTGAGGACCTGAGCAGATCAGCACTCCTGAGACCTTCATCTTTCTTTATTTTCAGATATTGTATGATGGGCACCAGTTGATTTGGCTCATTTTGTATCTCATTATTGTTTGGCAGCTAATTAAGGAAAAAAACAATTAAAGGGGTCTGAGTCCTAAAGAGCAAGTCAATTCAAATTAATTCAAAAGAAATTAATTAGCAGCAAAACACACACACACACACACACACACACACCAGGGAGGAAATGCAAACTCCATTTTGGGAGCACCAGGGACGTGAACTTTGGCCGCCTCATTGTGAGGCAGCAGTGCTGCCACTACGCCAATCTTCAAAATTTCATATACTAAAAATGACAAGTTTAACAGTTTTACCTTCACTCGACTGCAGGTTCAGCCTCTGGTTCAAAGTTTCTTCCTAAAATATTAAAAGTACAATTTTTTGTATTTCAGGTAGATGCCTTTCTAGTATAATCTAAAGGAAAAATCAAGGCATAACAGACGTTATGGTGTGTATATCATATACCCCATGCAGTTCAGAACAGGCCATCTGCCTGCAGCTAAGCATGTTCAGTCCTGGCCAATAATTGGATGGGAGATCAACCAGGAAAAACTGGAGATGCTGCTGGAAGAGGTGTTGGTGAAGCCAGCAGGGGGGCGCTTACCCTGTGGTCTGAATGTGGATCTCAATGCCAATGCTGTCAAAATGGCACCACCCTTCAGACGAGACGTAAAACCAAGGTCCCTGACTCTCTGTGGTCATAAAAGGTCACTTCATAAAGAGTAGGGTGTGTCCTGATGTTCAGACTAAATTGTCCTCCACAGCCTGGTCATTCTGGCCCCCTAATTGACTGATGCCTCTAATTGTCTCTCTCTCTTGCCCCACTTTATCACCTAATAGCTCATATGTGGTAAGTGTATTGGCATAAAAATGTCTGCCATCACATCATCCAGGTAGATGCTGCAAATTCAAGGTGATTGAAGTGGCTCCCCTCTCACAACGAAAAGTGCTAAATAAATTTAAAGGATTGTTATTATTAATTTACAATATTTTCAAAGGATTCAGCTTTTCAAATATTGTAAACAGAACTCTTATCGTGCAGATAGTAGGAACTATACAAGCTCTGCCTCTCCATACTTCACTGGCAGTGCCGTGAATTGTGTTTTCACCCGTAGAGTTCTCACTAGTTGGGCCATTCATTTTACAGCAGCCATTGACAGGCGCCAACTCCCCACCACCACAAACTAGACAAGCAGGTGGAAAATGGACAGATGGAGATTTATAGAAAGGGTGAGGAGAGAAGCCTCCTTTCTTTGACCACTTTGCCACGTCCCCCATGGTGTGGTATCGGTACGCTTTAGTTTTTCTTCAGTGAATGCGTTACTTTAAAACAAAGTCAAGTCAAGTTGGGGAGCATGCACTGGTACAATGCGTTGCCACACCCACTACATGACGAAACAACTCAGGATCCCGGTTGGCAACCCCCCAGGAAGACACGCGATCCAGTCCCACCCACCGTCTGGAAATGACCCTCTGTCTGCCAGTCAGATGTTATGTGCGTGACCCCTTGGCCTGGTCCAGCCACTCGGGTCCCCAACAATGAGGGTCCTGCTAGCCGGATCACCCTCGGGGAAACGTGCCACATGGCCATAGTGCCATAACCGACGCTCCTTCACAATGCAGGTCATGTGCCTCATTCGGGACTCCATGAGCAACATAAAGTCAAACCAGTGGGACCCAAAGACTCTCTGGAGAGATACACATGAAGGAGTCCAGTCTTCATCTCAGGTCACTGGATAATCTCCATGTCTCGCAACCATATAGCAAGACAGGAAGCGCCAGGACTCCAAAGACTTGGACCTTCGTCCTTTTGCAGAAATATTGGGAGAACCACACACCCCTTCCAGTGACCTCATGACCCCCCCCATGCTCTCCCAATCCATCTACTGACTTCATAAGAAGAGTCACCAGAGTCATGAATGTCACTGCTGAGGCAAGTGAACCTCTCGATGAGGTTGACACTCTCTGTGCAGACAAACACACTGCTGATGACCGTCCCCAAGAGGTCATTAAATGCCTTGGCTCTTTGATTTTTATCAGGACCCTCACAAGCCCAGACACTCTGACTCCTCACTCAGTCTCTCGAGACCGCCGATCAGAGCCTACATTGACTCCATGAAGATCACAGCATCGTCAGCAAAGTCAAGATCCGTGAACTTTTCTTCACCAACAGATGCCCCACAGCCATACAAGCATACAAGCATTGAACAGAGTAGGAGGAAGAACACACTGCTGACAAACCCCAGAATCAATGATATCCAGCATCCTCGAGGGGATCCCGTGCACCCTCAAAAAAAAAAAAAAAAAAGTGCTGCATGCCTCACATTCCTTAGTCTAACCGGTTGCAGCCTCATTCCCTAATCGACACTCGTCCAAGGTAACTTGTTAAAACCAAGGGTGTGTCTAAAAATCGATGGCATCGAGCAAATAAGATACTTACTAATACATTTAGTAAAATGTTTTGGGATTTGACAGCTATCACATTCATAGCAAAAATGGGCATACTACACTATATATATATATATATATATATATATATTATATATATCAATTTAAAACAAAGAAGGAAATACAAAAAATACCTGTGCTTTACTCATATTATCGCAGTCACAACCCATATTGTTTACAATGGAAGTTCTGTTAAATGGGCAAGAATAAGGACCCAACACTTCCATGGGGAGGGCTGGACTGAAGACGGGCTTCTTAAGCAAGTGGTTCAGAGTTCCATGTGTGCCATTGTTTTGTGCGGGCGCGATATTCAACAAGTCTGTGGGGAACAAAAAAAAAGCCTGAATTAGTGCAAGTCGCCCGAATTCAAGGAGTTCATAAGAAATAGGATTGAGATAGAGGTAGAAGTACATAAAAACATGAATAACTGTGTCAAACAGTTGAAATATTAAAATGTGCCTCAATTAAAAAGTCTAAAAATTCTCGATTGTAATAGCATCTAGCTGCCCCCCCGGAGCTCCTCCCACATAGTAGTGAAACAAAACAAACTTTAAAATGCAACAAACAAACAGGTATCGCTAGCTAGGCGAAGGGCAAGATACGCTCCAACAGGTGGCGACAGGTCCTCCGACTCAAACATAGGCTGGTGCTTGAGTGAGGAGGAAGAGGAGGGAAACCCCACCTACCCCCCCGGCTTGCCACTCCTGAAGTCCCGCCTCCTCTTCCCCTTGGCCCGCTGTGTCTTTCTCAGATTCACGCAAATAAATCGCTGCCGCAAGTGAACTCGACAGAAGTCGCAAAATCAACCCGGAATGTTCAAGCAAATTATAGAAAAAAAAAAAAAAAAAAAAAAACACAATCTAAATCCGTTAAGCAGTTCTCTTGTGAAAAGTGGATTTTTTATATATAAAGATATGTCATTCTTCATCTTCTGAGAAGGGTCCACATAGGACTAGATCTCTAGAAAAGGATAAAGAAAAATTAAAAATCACATTCGTAATCAATTACCTTGAAATAGTCTAAAATGATACCCCACGTGCTTATATTTGAAATTTGTTATTTTCAACCTTTGAGGAGAGGCGCTTAGAGGGCTAAGACCACAAGCAAAGAATCAAATATCAAAAATATGATCATAGTAGTAACCAGGAACCTCTCCACATGCCGATATTACCAATCCACATTTCCCCCCCCCCCAAAAAAAAGTTTTGTGGAGTGTGGCAGTAATTTGAATTGATGTAATCACCCCAAAAAACCAGGCAGGAGGAAGCTTGTCATCCATCTGTTTCTTTTCACGAAAATGGACGTGCCTACAGCTAACGGAACAGCAGAAGGGATGGTCTCTGAACAAAGGTACACGGTCTTAGTTATACCTGCTTAGCTTACATAACATATCACAGTTATATAAAAGAATACCTCTTATTGACAAAAGGAGGAAAGAAGACTGGCCTTACCACAAAGCAGATTATAGATCTCGATGTTCTCAAATGGTTCCACTTTGGTTTTAAATTTGAAGAGGGGTCCATAGCCAATAAAGATAGCCTTAAAAAAATGAAAGAAAACGGGTGGCATCAGAAACCACTTTGACTCTCCCAGCAGTAAAAGCCATTTTTTGTTTTTTTGACTGTCTACGCCACGGGTGTCAAACTCCAGGCCTGGAGGGCCGCAGTGGCTGCAGGTTTTCATTCCAACCATCTTCTCAATTAGTGGACAGTTTTTGCTGCTAATTAACATCTTTTGCCTTCATTTTAATTAACTCGACTCAAGCCCCTTTGTTGTTTCTTTTTCCTTAATTACCAGCCAAATCAAAGTGAGACACAACACAAGTCACCACATGACCAGCTCGCCTGTGCCCATCATACAATTTCTGAAAATAAAGAAAGGTGAAGGTCTCAGTAAGGCTGATCTCTCAGGTCACCAAAACATTTTGACGGTGCTCTTAGAAAAAAAAAACAGAAAAATCAAAAAATCGGCTGTGGCAAAATGAGAGCAACAAGCCGTGGAATTAAGTAACGCATTTAACAGCAAGGGCGGCACGGTGGCGCAGTGGTAGCACTGCTGCCTTACAGTAAGGAGACCTGTGGGTTCACTTCCCAGGTCCTCGCTGCGTGGGTTTCCTCCTCCCACAGTCCAAAGACATGCAGGTTTGGTGCATTGGTGATTTTAATTGTCCCTAGTGTGTGCTTGGTGTGTGGGCCGATGCCCTGCCCGGGGTTTGTTTCCTGCCTTGTGCCCTGTGTTGGCTGGGATTGGCTCCAGCAGATTCTCCCCCCCCCCCCCCCATGACCCTGTAGTTAGGATATAGCAGGTTGGATAATGGATGGATGGATTTAAACCGCAAGACTTGGCGTTCTTATTAAGAAACTGGTTGGAGTGAAATTTGTTGGAGTTTGAAGCCCCAATTCATCTGTTTTATGTCTCATTTCTGCTTGGCTGCCATTTAATGAAGATTTCAGAGGACTAAATCCTTAAAAACAGGGCTATTAAAATGAAGGGAAAAGGAGTTAATTAGCAGTGAAAACTGATCACCGATTAGGAAAAGGGTCAGAATGAAAACCTGCAGCCTTCCAGGCCCGGAGACTGACACCCCTAAGCAATGAATGACCAACATTTGTGCTAATCTCTCAATCCATTTTCAGCCCACTAATTCCAGTAACAGGGCTATAGGAAGACAAAGCGTGTCCCAGAATTACAGGGCACAGGTAAAGCTTAGGCATCATCCACGCTACTACATTTTTGTTTAAAAAAAAAAAATGCAGACATTAGTTTGTTTTCACCCACACTATTCTGCCATTTTTAACACCTGAACACGGAGACTTTGGAAAACTCTCTCCAGAGCTGGATACTTCAGAAAATGCCAGCTCAGGTTTGCAATGTGGATGGGTGAAAACGTAATTCCGAAAACACCGTATTACCCGACCAGCCGTGGAGGGTGACACACTTGTAAATGGTGGAGGTTATTACTCTAGGAGTGAGCACACAATCCACTATTCATTCAGTCATGTAGTTTCTCTGGGTATCCACGATCCTCCTGAACACTTGCAGTAAACTGTTGAAATGTACCACAGTAGGCCGGGCTGCCCCTCTACTCTCACAAAGACCAGCAATTCAGCTTATGGATGACTGGCAAGTTCAACGTCTAAGAACGCCTGGATTACTAAACCAGAAGAACAGGAATCCGTAGATCACCAAGATCTGATCCTGGCCAAATTCTGACTAATATGTGTAAAGCTTCTAGCTTGACATGCACCAGACTCAGGTACCACAAGTCCATCATGGCAGTCTTATATACTTACCCTCATATTTCGGAACAAATTATCCGAACCATGGAAACCCCCTGAACAATAAACATCCTTCTTTATCCTTAAAAGAAAAAGAAAAAAAAAAAAAAAAAAGTCTGTCAAACTTTCGATTTGTTAGAAGTCGAAATAACACTGTATGCTACAAGAAGTTAAAAGCAATTAAATTAAATAAATCAACTATAAATGTTTCAAATTAGTCAGTTCAGGGTACAATTAAACATGGGTTGTCGAAAGTGTGAGAATAAAATGATATTCTCCCTTCACACTTCTATTTCAGGCTCTGAGCGAGACCATCGTTTGTCAAAAACTGGTGTGCCACGCCTTCAGAACGCGGCCAATATTAAAGATCTGGTCAAACGCCAAACCAAATTCCATGGCCAACAACCACAGTCCTGTCTTGCGTCAAAACCCTAAACAGAAGTCGTTTATTCAAAGCAAGCTGTCGTGAAACTGTGCACTAACATACCACACACTAATAAGGAGAATTCATTTTATCCCCAATCTCGGATAACTTGGAATCGATCGTTAGTTATAGCTGCTTAAGCCAACGTCACTTTACGGGATTTCTAGTTGTGGGGTATGTCGGATTTACTGAGCGCAGTTGTGAAACTCATTGCCGCACCACGTCAAACTATAAAAGACTGAAAATCGCTGCCCGTGTCGCACCTACCAAACGAGAGCCATATTTCCATCTAGCTGTGCTCATCTTTAAGACGGCCAATAGCGTGCCAGAGCTGTACAAAGGGTTAACAGGTATGGCAAGTTCCGTCACAGTCTCTGCTTTATTCCCTCCACCTGGCCTATTATTTACTGGTATGTCAAACAGGCGCTCTGGGTTGGTCCTTCTTGAACCCAGGACTGTTGATCGTCATAACCAAGGGGAGTCAGGTAGGAAGGATACAGAACAGTGAGAGTTCATGCAAAAAAGTGCTAGCGCTTTCGTTTCAATAGAAGTAATCTTCTTAATAAATAATCCATGATAAAATAATAGGCGTTCTTCCAGTGGAAATTAAACCAGCAATAAAGAAGTTTGAGGATTTACAACGCAACTTTCTGGGGTACGTGACGTACATCCAGTTTTATAAATCCCCATTTTTTTTTTTTTGCATGTGTATGCTGGTTTTTCCTTTTGAGTGTACTCTGACTTTTTGTATGTAATCTCAGCACTGCCTTCACGATCCTGTGGTAGCACACCTGTGAGTACATGGAGGACTCGGCCCGGTCCTCACCCAGATAGTGAACAGAAGCCATTAGGGAGGCTAAGAGTCAGTAATGTTAATGCTCAAGCAAGGCAAGCACATCGGCTAAATGAAACCTTAGAGGAGAGAGAAACTCACTTAACCACTAGTACACAAGCGAAGTGAGCACATCAGCGAAACTAACAAACTAAACAACAGCGAAACTCGCATAGTCACTGACAGACAATGGAGGCGGCCACGTTGGCAAAACAAAACCGAAGAGAACCTCACTTAACTGCTATTGCTCGGGTGAGGATAGCACATCGGCAAAACAAAACCTCAGAGGAGACTCATTTAGCTGCTGATAGACAAGTGAGGCGAGAACATCTGCAAAATGAAACCTCCAAGGAAAGAGAATCTTGCTTAACCACTGACAGACAATGGAGGTGAGCACATCGGCAAAACGAAACCCTCAGATGAGAGAGAAACTCACATAGTCACTGACAGACAACGGAGGCGGCCACGTTGGCAAAACGAAACCAAAGAGAACCTCACTTTACTGCTAATGCTCAGGCGAGGAGAGCACGTTGGCAAAACGAAACCTCAGAGGTGAGAGAACCTCACTTAACTGCTAATGCTTAACCGATGCGATTGATTGATTGGAGTGCCAGCATATGTGGTTTCAAGAAGCCTGGGCTTTTTACAGCACGGACTTACACAGCTAGTATTTTCATATTCTTCTTATTTCTTTCTTCATCTTGTAAAGCACTTTGAGCTCCATCATTTGTATGAAAACGTGCTATAGAATAAGTGGTGTTGCTGTATGTTATCCAACTTCCTGATGTGTGGAGTACAAGTCAAAGGATGGTATGCTTAAGCAATACAGTATGCTGCTGCTGGAGTATGTGAATTTCCCCTTGGGATTAATAAAGTATCCATCTATCTAAGAGAATGGAATTCTCCTGGCTAATACGGTGGAGCATTTTAAAGACAGCTAAACACCCATTATTTGAATATGGCTTTCTTAGAGCTTCATTTTAGTGTAACCCTGATATTCTGTATATGCATTGTGGCAGACGGCCGGTGGCCTTGCCCGGTTGGGACACTCTTCTTAGGAGAGGGCATGTCAACAGCAGTACCTCTCCTGGGACACAAGAGGGCAGCCCCCCGGTTTGCATCGGGCCCATTGGCTTGGAAGCTCAACCCTGCTGGCGCCCGTGGCCACAGACAGGAAGCACCTGGACAGCAGCACTTCTGCCACACCCGGAAGTGTTGCCGGAAGATGATCGGGGATTACCTGGAGCACTTCTGGGTGCAGTATTAAAGAGGCTGTCTCACTCCATTCAAGGAGCTGGGGTCAGGAGGCAGAGGACAGAGCTTGTGAGAGAGGAGTGGAGGCGGCCGTGAAGAAAGAAAGAAGGAAAGAAAGGACTGAGCATTGTGGGTTTGTGCATTGTGTGGTGCTGTAAAAGACAGAACAATAAACATGTGTGTTTTGGACCTCTGGGGGTCCAGCGTCTGTCTGCATTATCATTATCATTTTAATCATGGCTCCACAATCCGTACTAACCCCTACTTTCTCTGCTGTTCTTTTTCTGGCTTTTCTGTGGTGATCTGTGCTCCCACCGACTGATCAGGGCACCATCCTTACATTGATTTGATGGACTCAAGGCCAGAGGTCCACATGACCATCATTATCATCTAATTCTTTCACGTGAAACCTGAAAACCATGAGGACTGATTTATATCATTTATGTTAGGTAGAATGCCCAATGGGGGCTGGGTGGTCTCTGAACCCCTGCAGATTTTGTTTTTTTCTCCAGCCCTCTGGATTTTTTTTTTTTTTTTCTGTCCTCCCTGGCCATCTGACCTTACTTTATTCTTTGTTATTTAGCATTGCCTAATCTTCTTATATGTAAATGTCTACGAGTGGAAGTGTGTGTGTGTGTGTGTGTGTGTGTGTGTGAATGTTTGGCCCGGATGTGTGAGGCTACAGCATGAAGCTCAAAGAAAGCGCAGAGAAAAGAGAGAAATTTGCTTAGCTGCTAATACACAAGGGATGTGAGCACATCAGCAAAATGAAACCTCCAAGGAGAGAGAAACTTACTTAGCCACTGATAGACAAGGGGTAGGGGGGTCGAGCACATCAGTAAAATGAAACCACCCAGTAAAGAGAACGAAACCGAAGAGAACCTTGCTTAACTGCTAATGCTCAAGCGAGGCGAGCACATCGGAAAAACAAAACCTCAGAGGAGAGAGAAACTCGATTAGCCGTTGATACACAAGCGAGGCAAAGACAATCGGCAAAATGAAACAGAAGAGAACCTCACTTAGTCGCTAATACACAAGGGAGGCGAGCACATCAGCAAAATGAAACCTCAGAGGATACTCACTTAGCCGCTGATAGACAAGTGAGGTGAGAACATCGGCAAAATGAAACCTCCAAGGAAAGAGAATCTTGCTTAACCACTGATAGACAACGGAGGTGAGCACATCAGCAAAATGAAACCTCCAAGAGAGAAACTCTTTTAGTCACTAATGCACAAGCGAGATGAGCACGTTGGCAAAACGAAACCTCAGAGGAGAGAGAAACTCACTTAGTCACTGACAGACAACGAAGGCGACCATGTTGGCAAAACGAAACAAGAGAGAGAACCTCACTTAACTGCTAATGCTTAACCGATGCGATTGATTGATTGAAGTGCCAGCATATGTGGTTTCAAGGAGCCTGGGCTTTTTACAGCACAGCTGTACACAGATAGTATTTTCATATTCTTCTTATTTCTTTCTTCATCTTGTAAAGCACTTTGAGCTCCATCATTTGTATTAAAATGTGCTATAGAAATAAATGGTGTTGCTGTATGTTATCCAACTTCCTGATGTGTGGAGTACAAGTCAAAGGAGGGTATGCTTAAGCAATACAGTATGCTGCTGCTGGAGTATGTGAATTTCCCCTTGGGATTAGCCACTGATAGACAAGGGGGCAAGCACGTTGGTAAAATGAAACCGCCCAGGAAAGAGAACGAAACCGAAGAGAACCTCGCTTAACTGCTAATGCTCAAGTGAAGCGAGCACATCGGCAAAACGAAACCTCAGAGGAGAGAGAGAAACTCGCGTAGTCACTGACAGACAATGGAGGCGACCATGTCGGCAAAACGAAACCGAAGAGAACCTCGCTTAACTGCTAATGCTCAAGCGAGGTGAGCACATTGGCAAAACGAAACCTTAGAGGAGAGAGAAACTCACTTAGCCACTGATAGACAATGGAGGCGACCACGTTAGCAAAACGAAACAAGATAGAGAACCTCACCTAACTGCTAATGCTTAACCGATGCGATTGATTGATTGAAGTGCCAGAATTTGTGGTTCCTAGGAGCCCGGGCTTTTTACAGCACGGATTTACACAGATAGTATTTTCATATTTTTCTTATTTCTTTCTTCATCTTGTAAAGCACTTTGAGCTCCATCATTTGTATGAAAATGTGCAATAGAAATAAATGGTGTTGCTGTATGTTATCCAACTTCCTGATGTGTGGAGTACAAGTCAAAGGAGGGTATGCTTAAGCAATACAAAACACTGGTATATTATTTCTAAATGGAATGCTCCTAAAACAAAGACCTTACAGAACACAATAAAAACACAAGTGCCATGACATTCAATCAGACGTCAACTTACAGTCCGGCCTGCCATCCTGCCTTCATGTAAAAGTTAAGAGGCCCAATTCGGGGGCTATGGGCGTAGTGAAAACGCTTCGGCAGATTCTCTTTCATATACGGTGTGAACGACTGATCGCTGGTTTTGCACTGGAGGGATAGAGGGAGAAAAAATAAAACAAACGAGCGTGACGGGAAGCAGAGCTGTTATTGGGCGGTCAAAGAACAACAAAAAGACAATTCAAAAGCACTTACTGTTAGTTTGTCCATTAAATTTTTGTAGTCATCTATAAGAGAAAGAAAAAAAAAATAGAAAAAGGAAAATCAAGTTATTAAACAGTACAGAAAAGTCACAATCATGCAGAAAACAAAGTTCAGGGCACAAGGGGCAGCAGGCTCTTAGACATCCATCCATCCATTATCCAACCTGCTATATCCTAACACAGGGTCACAGGGGTCTGCTGGAGCCAATCCCAGCCAATACAGGGCGCAAGGCAAAAAACAAACCCCGGGCAGGGTGCCAGCCCACCGCAGGGCGGGCAGACACACACACAGGGGACAATTTAGGATCACCAATGCACCAAACCTGCATGTCTTTATACTGTGGGAGGAAACTCATGCAGACACAGGGAGAACATGCAAACTCCACACAGGGAGGACCCGGGTCTCCTAACTGCAAGGCAGCAGCGCTACCCACTGCGCCACCATGCTGCCCCTTAGACGTCGGAAGGCCATACCATACTAAGATTTAAAAACAACAGGACATTTTCAATGTTTAACGACATACAGTTTAGTAGAGTAAATAAACTTGTGACATTTGCAAATGATACTAAAATTGCAACAATGGCCGACACTGAAGAGGCAGCAAAAGCCTGTTCCTGACAATCTTCAGAAGTGGGTGAACTACGTGGAAAAAACAGTTTAATGAAGAACAGTGCAACATGTAGGGCAAAAGGAAAAATCGATTATTCAAAGACAACGGGAGACAAGCTACACAGGAATGGCTTCAAAACCACAATGTGGATGAATGTCCCAGGAGTGGCCGAGTCCGAATCCAGATCTCAGTCCTATTGAGATTTTCTGGCTTGACTTGACAAAAGTTGTTCCCTCGGGACCCTCCAGGACCCCTGACAGTACAAAGAAGAAGGGAGAAAAAGTGATAGGCCGAGAGACCTGTGGCACACAGACTCAAGTCTATCATGGTTGCCTGCCATCTCCTAAATGCTGGCGTGAATCGACTATTTTGTATTAGGAATTCTCTTAGACTGCTTTTCAGAGATCGGTTTTCACTTTCATATTTAAGAATATTTCTTTTGTTGGTCAATGTAAAAAAAATAAATAAAAAAAATAAAAACTAAGATTCAGTGTTGGGGAAAACAATAAAATGTGACAATTTCCAAGGGGATGAAGACTCTTTATTGGCGCAGTAGGTGGGTGCACCGTGATGGACTGGCACCCTCATCCAGGGTTGGTTCTTGCCTCCCACCCAATTTTGCTAGTCGATTGCCCAGAAATCCACTGGAATAAGTAGCTTTAGGAATGTTCGGTTATGATGTAACACCTACTTCAAAATGACCATCCAGAGCCCTGTAATAATCTCATTTGAGAAAAATATGAATTTTTGATTTTATTGTTGCCAAATATGTAATATTTCTGATATTCTAGTAGAAAATAATGGTGACTTCCTCATTGAATGTTCAGCACAATTCTTCAACTACTATCTGGTATGGTGCCAGTGGTGTTCATGCCAACTCAAAACCTTTCTAAATAAGTCATTTGAATACACAAATGTGAAAAATAAAAGCTTGCAATCGGGGAAAATTACTCACAAGTACTATATAAAGAGAGGTCTGTGGGCATCAAGCGGCCTGCAGCTCCAGTCCTCATCACAAAGTCTTTGGTGTTGGGTATGAATTCGGACAGGATGACTGATTTTTTACAGGTAGATTCTTCCATGCCTGCATCAAAATAAACAGAAAAGTCAAATAGGTTTCCCAAACTTCAAATTTCTTGAGCAAAAAGCCACTTCTGTAGGTCATATGGGTACAGTGAAATCAGCTGGTGGGCTCCTGGCCGAGTTGATCACTGTATAGAAATCCATGGGTGTGGTGGAGAGGCATGTCAGCATCCAATCTTACAAAAAAATTAGAAAGGGGTCTTGTGAATTTTCAAATGGGGGCAACACATCCGTCTATGTTGTCATTTGTTTGTTCTTATTCCTCCTTTCTTTACATGAGGGGATCCCAACCTAGAAGGCACGAAATGGCATTTAAGGGGATGTGACAAAGAGGAAGGCTACGGCGCGATTCGTCAAAACGGAGTGAGGTGTGTTGTCAGACTATCGTGGTGCAATCGTCGTCTTGCATTGTGCCGTAATTTATTAGTCAGTGCTCCAGTTATCTCTATATACTGTATATGCTCGTGTATAGGTCGGGGTCTTGAAACCTGAAAAATCGATCATAAAATTAGACTTATACGGCCGTTCAAAAATACACTTTTTTTTTTTTTTTTAAATAGAAAAATCTTCTTGCCTCCTCCAATCTCGCACCAGTTTCTCAGACACATTGAATTTTGTGGCGGCAGCACAGTTACCAACTTCAACGACGTTTAATTTAAAACCAGCTTCCTATTTTCTTCTGATCGAACCCGCCATCGTAGATAAGGGGTGCTCTTACGATTAAAGATGCATGAGGGTGTGCGATACATAAAAACAGTGCAAACGTCGCTTCAGAATAGTTCAGGTATTACCATGTGGACCTGTAGGGAGAATACACAGAAGAAAAGGCCGTGTGCTCCGTGGTTAGGTTTTCTTACTGTGTCTTTTATTTTTCTTCATTATGTAAAGCACTTTGAGCTACATTTTTTGTATGAAAATGTGCTACATAAATAAATGATGTTGTTGTTGTATTGCCTCAAAACCATTCCAAAATCACAGCATTAGGTTGGAATGGAGTCGGTCAGGAAGGTGCACAATTTAAAACTAACAGGGTGAGTTCAACAAAGCAGTTAAAAGTGCTTACCATGATCAGATACAAGGACAATGTTTGCACATTTATGCAACTTCATCTGCTTGAGTCCATCCATTAGCATTTCCACTATTTTGTCGACTCTTTTCAATGCATCTTCCACCTATTAGCAAACACAGGAAATGTCATTTGGTTGTGCTAATGGCTTTGTGGTTCATTTGTAAATGTACTGTTAAACTCGGGGATGTGACCAAAATACATCATACTTATGGAATCAATGATCTTGTGTTTTAGATCTGAAATCAATTTAGATCACTTCGCACAGATCACTCTTTTTTTTGGTGCGGTGGTAGCATACTGTTCATCTTCAACACCTCTGGTTGACAGTCAGGATGTTTAGGTGATGGGATTAGAAATGGTGTCGTCTGGAGTTCTGCTTATTGCATAGATGTTTATTACACATCGTTTACTGCAAATTACTGTGGAATTCGGTTCAACTCACTTGATAACTTGAAGGTCCATATTGGTGGCCTGAGGTATCCGGCTCTTCCAGGTACAAAGTGTAAAAGTCCGGCCTAAACAGAAAAGAAGATGGATAGGAAATGAAATGCGTGTTAAGAATGTATTACACACAATGTTTGATGAAAAGTGGTCAGATCTTCCATAATTCTAAAAAAGAGAATTCTGGGGAAAATTAGGCAATGGAAACCAAAAGACTTCATTATTCTTTCAGACACGATCTACTAGTTAATAAAATGCTAATGTGTGAGTGAGTGAGTGAGTGAGTGAGTGAGTGAGAAAGAGATCCCTCCAAGCAATCGGATTGGTCAGTTGCACTTTGGTTGCACAATCAAAATATGATCAACCAGTAAGAGCGCACTGCATGTTATCCACTTGACTTGAGCGTTCCTAGTTTTCACTCACTTTCTTTCTCTGTACGTTTATCATTCTTTTGCTCAGAGGTTGATGTGCCTTCTGCTTCTTGAGCAGCTCTTCTCTCCACCCTAGCGGCCCGCTTCTTCTCTTCTTCCGTCGCCATCTTTTCGCTTTAAAACCAATTAAGTTGGTGTTGTGTTGTAATTAATTAATACTTTTTCTTTAAATTTTTCACTTAAGCTGGCACTTATGTCATCAATGTGCCTCAAGAATGATTTAAGGTATGAAGAGGTAGAGGAAGGGCCGGCAAAGGTGGTAGGGAATGAGAGCGCCACCCGTACACATGCGCCACATTGCCGCAAGTTAATTCTACAATAAAGTAAAATAAAAGGAATAAAAATCATTACCCTGAAAGCGGACAGTAGACGTCACGTAGTATATGTGTACCCAATTTCAGGTCAAACGGTTTGAGAGTGACAGGCGATTTAAAATCCTGGACAGACAAACGGACAGCCATGGTAGCGTATTACATAAGACGACAAGGTTCACAAACGTCATTCATTTTCCAATTAATCTTCTGGACTTTTATGTGGTTTTGTGTTTTCTGTGTGTCTCATTGATTTCATGTTCAGTGTGGGGTCAAGGGAGGGTGCATGTTGCATATTAACTTTTGCTGCACCTTTTTTATTATTACACCAGTAACGGTGAACTGCTATAACGATAACGTGCAGTGCACACACTTGACTTATAGGCTTTCCTCCTCTTTCTTTCTCTGTACGTTTATCATTCGTTTGCTCAGAGGTTGATGCGCTTGCTGCTTCCTGAGCAGCTCTTCTCTTCTCCACCCTAGCGGCCCGCCTCTTCTCTTCTTCCGTCGACATCTTTTCACGTTAAAACTGATTAAGTCGGTGTTTGTGTTGAAATTACTTAGGACGTTTTCCTTAATTTTTCACTTAAGTCTTCAATCTGCCTCAAGAATGATTTAAGATATGAAGAGGTAGGGGAAGTGACGGCAAAGGTGGTAGGGATAAGAATGGCGCCCGTACACATGCGCCACACTGCCGCCCTGCTGGCCACTTAATTCTACAATAAAATAAAGTAAAAATAAAACGAAGAATAACCTTGGAGGTCAATCATCACCCCGAAAGTGAATAGTAGACGATATGTAGTATTTGTGTACCAAATTTCAGGTCAATTGGTCAAATGGTATGCGAGCGACAGGCGATTTAAAATCGTGGACAGACAAACGGACAGCGACACAACACACCACACCACTGAGTAGAACACATCAAGTTAACTTGATTTACTGCCAAACGCTGGAAACATTTAGTCAGAGGCACAATTTAATGCCTGTTCTTAATTATGAAAATACCCATTAATTGAATTTAACAACATCTGCATAGTCCCAATCCAGTGCAAACAATGAAGTACCTTTCTCCCTTGGGTAATGCCAACCAGTGCAGGATGGTATAAAGCCTTTCTTCAAAATCCTTGGACCTGATGAATGAAGACAAATCACATGTTCATTGTGAAGGCTGCTGCAGGTCAGAAACACTTGCACAAGGAGAACAGAAGACATTTTGAAGTCAAGTCATTCTGCAGCGTTTCTACATAGGGGTGGGTGTGTGTGTGTTTTGTGGGTCGGGGGTCTTTTTGTATGTCCCATTTGGTGATTGTTAAATGCTAAGTATCAACACCAGTAGCTCAGATACCTGGTTTGTAAAAATGGGGTCTGTGTCCTTAAACAGGATTGTGCAGATGCAGAGGGGGCTTTTGGGAAATTGCAGTTGTAGGCACCATACACATAAAACCGGAACAGAAGGAGGTGACTTGACATTTATTTATTTTTTCACTTTTCCAATATTCACCAACTTCATCAATGAAAGCCCCACCTAAAGACCCTTTATGAACGGTACTTCCGCCTTAGAGATGGATTTTGCATGATCATCGGATATGGGGATAGCAGGGCATGCTCTTGAGACTGACAGGAGGGGCAGCAAACCTTCTTGTGATGGCAGGTATGAATGTGCCATCCCAGAGGAGCTGGGCTACCAATGAATGACGTGGACTTATGACACAGGAATGGGGTGAGCAGTTGTGGGCACCAAGGATGAACATGGCCTCAACGGAAAACTCATAAAGATCAAGTCTATTTCTTGTAAATATGAAATTTAAGCCCTACTTGGACAAGAGGAATTTCACTCCAGGAAATGGGAAAAGAATTATTACTGAAAGACCTCCAATTTCTGTGGTGGCCTGGCGGCCTGCCCGGGGTTTGTTCCTTGCCTTGCACCCTGTGTTGGCTGGGATTGGCTCCAGCAGACCCCCCCCCCCCGTGACCCTGTAGTTAGGATATAGCAGGTTGGTAATGGATGGATGGATGGATCTCCAATTTCAGCCTCATCCAAAGCACTCACATCATTAACTTTTTTCAGTCTGCACCTTCATGTCTCAGTAAAGATCATAGAGACTTTTACCTTCTGTTAAAATAACGTCTGGTAAAATCAGTCCCATGCAATTTGATGTGTCAGAGAAATTCTGCCATTTGAACAATTCGGGCGGGACTAAAATTACTAATAAATTACTGTATTTTACCCAATACCTAAAATAAGCCAATCACACTCTAGCAGGGCTTAAGATGGATATAAAATGTCTTTCTTTAAAAGTAAACTCGTTCAACTCACTTGTTAAATTTCATGTACTTATCCGGGAAGGACCCACTAATATTTACATCTGAGCCAGGCCAAAAGTACGTGCCACTCTTCAAACCATTGTACTTGGCGGTCAACCAGACCTGCAAAAGATGAAAATTACTAGAAGGGATGAAAACGCTCCGAAATGTTACCAAGGTAAGAAAGCAACATGAAATTCTCAATTCCAGGCATATTCACGATTTTAAAATTAGAAAGAATGCAACAGCCATTTATTGTTTTTGCTAAAGAATGTTTAAAAAAGGTAATGAGATTGGCGCAGCACAGAATACTCAAAAATCGGGAGTGGTCTCCCCTAGACTCTCATATACAGGGAGGGATATTTGAGGAGTAAACCGTAAAACAGTGATTATATTTTTAGATCTTGTACAATAAAGAACTATCAACAACAAATCAAATATATTGAACAATTATTATAAAATATATTGGACCGAATAAAAAAATACCTGAACACATACTCGTGTCGGTTAAGTACTACTTCTTGTTGAAGGATTTGGCCCAAAAGTTAATACAGATCTACAATTTTGGTGCAACAACCACACCACAAATTTCATCCATCTATCTCGTTGCGTTTTTTGAGTTCTCACTTTTATATACATACACACACACAACTCCAAAACATGGTATTTTCAGACTCAGGGAGGTCTAAAATGTCACATTTTTTCAGGATTACTATACTGTACTTTATACTTCCTATATGAGAAACTAAAATGTTTGCTACAGTTCCCAACTTTGAAATCATCCAGACGTCAGCTATCCATGGCCCAGGAATTTACCGTTGCTCATCTCACCTGTTGCTTAAGCAGGTAGCGAAGCGGCCACCCAAAACATCATTTCAGGCTACAAAAAAAAACCAAAGACATAGCAGTGCTGCAAAAAGTCCAGAGTGGAGCGACTAGGCCGATTCCAGGGCTGCAGGGGACGAGTTATGAAGACAGATTAAACAATCTAAACCGTTTCGGCTTAGTCAAACAGAGATGAAGAGGAGACATGAAACTTAGGAGAATGAAAGGAATTAGTACTGTGGATGCAGGCTCTTACTTTAAAAGGAGTTAAACAAGAACAGGGTACACAGCTGGAAAATTTGAGGACAAATTTCACAAGAACATTCATTTTTCTTCATACAAAGAATCACAGACACACAGGAAAGAAAAAATAAATAAAAATCGGGAGTGGTCTCCCCTCGACTTTCTCATATACTCCGATATGGGGATGGTATTTGAGGAGTAAAACGCAAGACAATGATTATATTTTTATATTATCTACAGTAAAGAACCCTCAACAACAAATCAAATTAATAATATATTGAACAATCATTATAAAAGTAAAGTTGAAGAAATCGGACTCTGCAGCTGCATGAATAAAAAGTAAAGTTCCACTTCCAGTTAGCGGAAAGAGCCCCAAAGATGAGAGAAATCTACGTTTTGTACCTAATACTTGTATGCAAAATTTGGTTGATCGAAGTGAAAGCGCACTCAAGTTATCGTGTTTACACGCAGACACAAATACAGATAATTCCAAAAATGGTATTTTTGGACTTAGGGAGGTCTAAAACGTAAATCTCAACATTGCATTTTTAGACGATTACAATACTTTCCCCATACTTTGGATACAAGAAAGTAAAAATGATCAAGTAGTCTTGATGTTATATTGGAGAAAACTTGGTGAATAGGATGGACAAGCTTGTTGGGCTAAATAGCTTGTTCTTATCAATTTCTTTGTAATGTTCTAGTTCATGTTAAGTGTGACAGATAGGGGGTGCTGTCATCCCTTTTAACCCTCTGACCAGACGCCAGGTAAAAGTGAAATAATTGAATTTATTAAAGCAATAATGTGCACAAAGCACACTCCACTCCACAATACTCAAACAATAACCAATAAATCAATACAAAAACCAATCCTCCACTCCCAGACGCGTTGCCACCCTTCCTCCCGACTCAGCTCAACCCCTGGGATCTCCCACAGTCCTTTTTATAGTCCTTGACCCGGAAGTGTTTCTCTCTCTGTCCATGTGACTGGTAACACTTCCGGGTCAGATAAAAACTCCTTTTCCTCAACCCGGAAGCACGTCATTTCTTCTGTCCATGTGACTAGGATGAACTTCCGGGTTGTAGGGAAAACAATCGTTCCTCCCTGCAGCGCCTTCTAGCAGCCCCCGTGGTATCCAGCAGGGCTATGGATAAAAACTCCATTGTTCATAATTCCCTGCTGGCATTCGGGGCACCTCCATGCTGTAGGGAGGGCTCCATCTGGCGGCCTGGGGGTATTGGCCGGGATGAACAACCAGCCATATGCCATATAAGCGAATAGTGATTTTCCTCATGTAATGTTTCATTATATAATTGTCTTAATTTAATTTGTACAAAAAAAAAAAAAAATGAACACAAACAAACCAACCAAACAAACATTCCAGTAAATTCAGTGGTCCATGAAAGGCATGTCATGAGTAGATTAGATAGCTAGATAGATTAGATAGCGTAGTAGGCAGGATTAGACAGACAGACAGATATAGAGCTATTGATATATACTGTATTTAGAGATAGGATGATGTTGAGGATGGAGGTTAGGAGCACACGCTGATACAGCACTTTGCTGCACCCACTACATGACAAACCAACTCGGGATCCCAGATTAGGACCCGAGCGCAGCCATGCAACAACGGCTGGCACCTCAGCACCACACTACTTCAGATGGAATGGAAACAATGTGAGGTTTTTTATGGTGGCTGGACTGCCAATTCCGCCACCAACCCCCAGGTTTTTCCTGCGGGTTGGGAGGGCCTACATGTAGGGCTGGATGCAGATTAACATCATCCCCAGGACAGAGCCATTGTAGGTTATAATATAAATATAAAATAATATAATATAAAAAAATGTGTTACCTCTAGTGCAGTAGCATCTTGTGGGGACCACTGGGGCTTTTATCCAGTTCTCAACTCCCTAATATTCAAGAACCCAGGGTGATGATTCAAGCGGAGGCCAGGGAGGACCCGCGCCAAACCTCCACCCTTAAAGAGGGGGGCGGAGGATCCCAGAAATACCCAATTTTGACTGCGCAAAAAGCCATGGGTGACCCTCTTTACTCATCTAACTAACTAAGCCCCTGTTAAGTACTAAAGGTCATATCAAGTCTACTCAGGAGGGGGCTTTCACTAGCAGCACACATCTGTCCCTGCATATTTTTCCTCCAAGCTGTTGTCCCTTGCCCCCACATAAAGAAAGAAGTCCATTCATTCCTTTAATGTATGTATGTATCCACCCCAACCTGCCTTTCCGATTCCCAATTTTTTTTAAGAAGGGACAATATTGTGGTCAGATTTTGCTGCTAATAACTGCCACATGAACACTTTATAATCATCACCATGCCTGAAATGATTAAACTGCTTCATTCAGTACTTACAGGCTCTCCCAGGTACCAAGAAGGAACAAATTTCTCCTTATCCTTAAGGCTGAAAGAAGCATTTCGACTTGGATCGTACATGCGATTGTCTATGATGCCATGAGACTCTGGGTACAGGCCCTGGAAACAATGACATAAATTATTACAATTTTTTTTTAAGACTTTAAAAAATAAATAAAATGCAAGTAACTCACTGTAACAATGGTGAAGTGATTAGGAAATGTCTTTGTTGGGTATACTGGTATCATATATGGTGGCGATACTCCACAAGACTCTGGAAGAAAAGCCAACAGGTCATTTTAAATTTTTCTGAACGGATCCATACAAGAGTGTCTCTCATTAACAAAGACTTTGAGCAGAAGAACGGCAAAGCTGTGCTCTGAAAATGAAAGCTGATTCGGCAGCGCAGTGCTTTTATAACAAAGTACTTGATAACTTCCTAAATACAGAAGGGTCTTGGATTACGGCAATCATGCAGATACAAATGAGACCATTAACTCCCACCAAATTTCCCTAAGCAGATCACGGAGGAGAAGAAACCACCGTTTGAAACTCCCAAAACTCTAAGAACGCATCCCAGGCCTGTCGTCTGTTAGTATAGCTGAGAGATGGAGGAGAAACCCTTAGCACACCTCAAAAGACGGCACATCTCTGCCGAAGGATCACTCGCACTTGAACTGTTACCAACATGCGTAGAAGAGGACCCAAGTGATTCTTCATCATAAGAAGTCTTGGGGGACCACATGGGAGGAGCAGTTTGGTTTTATGCTAGGGAGAACCACCACTGATGCAGTCTCTGCATTGAAACAACCCATAGGGAAGCTCTGAGAAAACCAGAGGATTGCACATGGTGGTCACTGATCTGGAGAAGGCTTATGATAGAGTGCCGCAGCAAGAGTTCTGGAGGTGCACGAGCGAGAACGGAGGACCAGAGTAGTGTGTGAGGATAGTTCAGAATATGTACGAAGGAGTGAGGACTCGGGTGGAGGTAACAAGACAAGATTCTCAGTTAGAGGAGGTCTACACCAGGGATCTTCTTGAAGTCCTTACATCTTTGATGTGGTTAAGGAGAACTGATGAAAGAATGATCAGCCCTGGTGCAAGCTTTGTGCTGGATGGAAGAATGGAGACGGGCTTTGGAAGATAAATAGTAAGACAGACAGACTGAATATCTGTGGTTTGAGGAGGATCAGGATTCAAAAGTTATACAAGCAGATTCAGTTTAAATATTTAGGATCAGTGGTAGCCCAAAATGGAGAATTACATGCAGAGATAACCCACAGAGTTCAGTGTGGATTGAACAATTGGAAGAAGGGGTCAGGAGGATTGCGTGATCAAAGAATTAAGGTGAAGGTTACATGTAAGGCTTTGAAGGCAGTGGAGGGATCAGCAATGATGTGACATGGGCAGGAAAAGGAGCACAGCAGGAGGACTTAGATGTGGCCAGTATGAGAATGTAGAGATGGATGTGTGGAATTTAGGAAAAAAGACAGAAGAAATGAGACAGTCTGAGATATAAAAAAAAATTTAGAAAGAGAGATCTAAGAAAGGACAGGAAAGGAGGTTGAGGTGATATAGGCATGGAATGAGGAGAGACAAAGAATATGTGGGCCACAGAGTGATGGGAGTGCAAGTCCAAGGGAAGATAAAATGAGGAAGGCCAAAGTGGAGGTGGATGGATAAAATAGAAGATGATCTGAAGGGGAAGGGCTCGACTGGTGTGGAGGTGCGGGACCGAGCCGTATGGAAAAGGCTGATCAACCCTACAGAGATGATGAGGAAGACGGCAAGATTTAGGTATCTTATATATAAACGTCTACATGTGGAAGATGAGAGGTGGAGTCGGGTTAAGGGCTCCACCTACGAGGATACACAAGCAAGGCGAGCACGTCGGCAAAGGGAAAGAGTCACTCGCTTATTGGCTAATATACAAGTGAGGCGAACACATTGACAAATCAAAAACTCAAAAGAAAGACAATCGCTTAGTCGCTAATACACAAGCAAGGTGAGCATTTCGGGAAAATGAAACCTCTGAAGAAAGACAAAGTCGCTTAGCCACTAGTACACAAGTCATGTGAGCACATTGACAAAGCAAAACCTCCGAAGAAAGACAGTCGCTAATACACAAGCGAGGTTTGCACATCGGGAAAACGAAACCTCAGAAGAAAGAGACACTCACTTAGCCGTTGATAGACAAGCGATGGGAGCACATCGGCAAAACAAAACCTCTGAGACGCCCAGAGTACTTCCTTTCAATTACCTGACATCTTTATATTTCAATTTTATTTTCTGATGATTTCAATAGTTTTTAGAACCCCAGGCTACACAGCTAGTGTGTATATATATATATATTTATATTACATACATACATACATACATACATACATACATACATACATACATAAGCCTGCCAAATGTCAGCCTTCTACCTACACGGGAAGTTGGAGAATTAGTGATGAGTGAGTGAGTGAGTGAGTGAGCGCTTTGCCGTTTATTTATATATATATATATATATTATATACAAGGTGTGGCAGAAAAGTAATGAGACTGGCAACACTGCAAGTGATCTGGCAATGCTGCGCTGTTGTCCTTGATAGAGCACGTGTATCAGTACCCTCCCATAGCTCAGTGCGAGTTTCAACTCCTTCCGTTAACTACGTGATTTTTGTGACTGCTATTAGCGAAGTTGTGATTTTGGTTGTGCGTCACGCAAAATGGAACAGCGGAATTTGGAGCAACGTTGTGCCATTAAATTTTTTAAGCTTGGAGAATCAGCAAGTGTAACTATGGGGAACATTCTTTATCCCGAGCTCAAGTTTTTCACTGGCACAAATCATTTTTGGAAGGCAGAAAACACGTTGAAGATGAACACCGTTCAGGGAGGCCTTCAACTTCGAAAACCAATGAAAACATCGAACGTGTGAACACTCTTGTGAGATCAGACCGTCGTTTAACATTAAGAATGTTAAGTGAACAATTAAATTTGAACAAATTTACCGTTCATCAAATTTTGACTGAACATTTGCACATGCGAAAGGTCTGGGCCAAAATGGTGCTGGAAAACCTCACAATTGAGTAGAATTTTTGACCTCAAAAGGCATTCCTGTGATTCCCCAGCTCCCTTATTCACCTGACCTCAGTCCGTGTGACTTTTTCCTAAACTGAAAAATGTCCTCAAAGGACGTCATTTCGGGACTTTAGAAAACATCCAAAAGAGTGTAATGGACATGCTGAAGACCATACCGGTTGAAGACTTCCAGCGCTGCTACCAACAGTGTGAACAACAGATAGAGATAGAGATACACACACACACACATATATATATAAGCTTTTTTGTTCCCCCTCTTGCTGTATTCACTGGGTGTAACACGCTAGAACATGCAAATGTGAATTTCCCAGACCCGGAGGGGGTGTTCACACTTCTCCCTTTTTGGAAAGAGCATTTCCTGATAAGTTGGCCTGTCTCAACTCACAGCACTGAAAGGAATTTAACATTTATACACACACACACACACACACACACACACACACAGACACTGTAGTTTATGAAGTTTATTTTGAGGAATATTTGTACGAAAACCAAGAATATCTAACACTCTAAAATGCACAGAGCATTTCAGTGGGTTAAAGAGAGACCGCATAACTGCTCAAATGTGCTTTGCGTTACCTTGGCCGTCTATAATCCTATAGTAAATAAATGAGACAATGCATGACACACACAACACCCAATACAGAACACCTTTTAATTCCATCACAATGAGCTCCATACCTTGCAGCAATGAGTCACCAAATTATCTCTCTTATGTGCTTACTCTGCATGTGTCATAAAGCTGAACTGCACTGAAACAGGATTATGCAATTTTCAACTGGAAGTGCTACTTTAATCTTCTGGGCAGTAAATGTTCAATTGATTATATCATCTTCAAAAAAAAACCAAAAAAAAAAACCACCCAACTCCAGTTCACGTCATCAGAGACCAAAACTACAGAATGCTCCTCACGACTAAAGAGACAACCCCTTCATAGACGGCAGGAGCTTCTTCAAACAATCCTAGCAACAAAGGAACACTGCACTGCACTCTGTGGAGCGGCAAAAACAAAGGAGTTCACAAAGCAAATGCTGTGGAATCACCTCCAAGAACACCCTTGTTGAAAATTCCACAGCTGCGTGAAATTCAAAAATCGATGCCATGTTCTAAATATCACGTAATATCATTACATTGTTTCCCCCCCCCCCCACGAACCAGGAGGATCTAAAAATAAAGAAAAATTCACACTTGTGTTTTTAACAAAACTAGTTTACTGTAATGCACTCCCCCTAACAGGGCAACCGAAGAGAGACTGAAATCGACTGGTGTGAGGTCAGAGCTGTGTGGCCTCAGCAGTCTGTTTGGCTCGTTATCTTGTTGTAGGATGAAGTGCCGTCCAGTGAGTTTGCTGTCATTTACTGAGCTTGAGCAGATCAGATGTTTCTACGCACCTCAGAATTCATGGCAGTTCCATCATCAGCGAAGAGAAGTGTGGCAGTCAGGACCTGCGCCAGTCATACAAGCCCAAGCCATAACACCCTCAGCACCACCATGGTGTAACAGATGAGGTGGTCTGCTTTGGATCTCTGGTAGTTTCTGGTCGTCTCCACACTTTGCTCTCACCATCACTCTGATGAGGTTCATCTTTGTCTCGTCTCTCCGCAAGACCTTTTCCCAGAAATCTGTAGGCTCTCTGAAGTCCTGTAATCTGACCATCCTGTTTTTGTGGTGTTCATCTTGCAGTGTGGCCTCTTCTGTGTTTCTGTTCATGAAGTCTTCTGCTAATAGTCATCTCTGACACACACACACACACACACACATCGGCCCAATGAAGACTGTGTCTGGTCTGTCAGAGAGGCGTTGGGTTTTTTTTTCTTGACTGTGGTGAGGAATCCTTCATCATCAGCACTGGAGGTCTTTCTTGGCCTAGCAGCTACCTACAAGTTCTTTGTTCTTCGTGATATTGCAGACAGTCGATTTCGGTCATCCTAAGGTTTCTTCAATGTCTCGCACAGCTCTTATCTTCATGTTGAGCAATGCCAACTACAGACTCCAAAAAGTAGAAGAATGACAAGGTATCTTACGGCTGCACTAACAAAGCAATGAAACCCACCTGAGGAGTCACAAACACCTGGTTCCCTGAAATGAAGAAAAGGTGTTGCGATTTCTACACAGGTGTGACCAAAATGTCTGCCAATCCCCTTAATTGGAAATCTGCAATTCTGATTTAATCACATCTGAACTATTTGATTTAGAATTTTAAACTGTGGAGCAGACGGTTTAAAAAAAAAAAAAAAAAAAAAACAATAAGAAATGTGTCTCTTTATCCCAGACACTATGGAGGGCACTATTCACAGTTGTTTCAAAGCAGGAATTCCTAAACTGTAACAAATGAAATCAGAACTGTACCTAATGTGAAATTTCCACTTTATCCTTTTTCTTGCCATATAGTCAAGTGAGACTAGCACTACCCTTCTGTGGAATTAAACAGCAGAGAACATGGCAGTAGAGGACCCTGTGCCTACACTTTGAGCCTCATCCAAGTCTCTCCCCCAAACCCCCCCCCCCAATTAGTTACTAGCAAGATAGATAGATAGAAGCAAGCCAAGGTCTCTTATGAAGCCACGAAACCCACCTGAGGAATCAAACACCCAGGACGCCATTTGCCCCAAACATTACAGTGCCCTGAAATGTGGTAGGGGCTGATCACGTAGACGAAGTTTTGCGATTTCTACATGGTGTGACGGAAACGTATGCAACACCCCATAACTGAAAATCTGAAATGCACACATTAAAATTAAAATTCAAACATGCTTAAATGCTGGAGCAGAAGGGGAAATTGAGGGGGGAAAAAAAATGCATCTTTATCCCAAACATTATGGAGATCACAGTATATCTAGATAACATTTTGCTTCATTGCTTGCGTGTTACAAGGGACGTTCAATAATTTATATACCTCAGTAGGAAAGAAAAGATTTTTCAAAACATTTATCAATATCGCCCCCCTGATAGCTCCATACACTTGATAAACTTTTCCTGCAATGACTTTAACCCCCTTGGAGAAAAAAAAATAAATCTAATGTTTGACCAGGATGTCACAGCTGTCTTGGTGTCTTCACTTGAAAGCCATCGTCCACTGACAGATGTCTTCAAAACTCAGAACAGGAAATCATCTGAGGGAGCCAGTGGGTGGATGGTTCAGCTGCTGGAACCCCATGTTCCCAGAAGGCATTTTGTGATCGATGTGACATGTGAACTGGTGCATTGTTGAAGAAGTAGAAGTTTACGTGATTGGCACCAGGACTTTTCTGATCTCCTCTCTTGGAACGTTAGACTCGCACTCAGCCACAACTGTGCAGGTGTCACAAAGTGCTTGCTACTTTCTTACATACTCAGATAAAACTATTGAACACCCATCGTGTACTTTTACAGTTAGGAAGATTATTTGACCCCAATAATTATAAATTAAAGTATTGGGACTGAGGTATGGATGAACTGGTTCTCTTCAGTTTGAACTCACAAAGCAGAAAACAATCTGCTAATGCGGAGGTTTCCACCCACACTTCACTGGACTTGTCGATGGAGGACTGCAATCGTTTCATGTACTCAAGCAGCATATGATAGAGACTTTCTTACCCATGCACACAGCCTGCTGGTCTTTCATGAACTTGTTTTGGGGATCTGTTTGCCGTCAGTAGTGGCTATCAGATGTGAAAATAAGGACAATAAAAACGTACAGGTTGATGTAACCGCTGACAAGGTAAAATTGAAACCGTAAGCGAAGTTGTAGTAGAAGCTGCACAGTAGAGTTCTCCTATCTGAAGGTAGACAAGGCTTTTCAATGTGAGATTCTGAAAATTTAAAAAGCTTCGTACAGCACAATCTGTTCAGGATATTTCAACGATAACTAATCTGTCTTGACAAATTTCCACAAGAAAATAAGTGTGTCTCATTTCAGCAAAATTAGTCCACGGATGGCCGAGATGTTTCATGCAGACTGAAAGACAGACACAAGTTAGTCATTGCAAAGGGTGCTTTTACTCATGATACGTGAACTCACCTATAAAACAAAATCGAAAGTCAAATGTGCACTTCTTCCTTGCAGTCATTCCACGTTTGTGCAAGTTTAGCCGTCAAACAGGTCCTTGTTTCGATCTGGGGCATCTTGGGGGGCCACCTTTACTTGTCGCATGTATTGTTTGATTCAGTCGGGCCAGCGCTTCTTTGGTCTACCACAGACTTAATCGTAGGGCTGTCTTGGCCACCAAGTTGTTGTGGAGTAATCCTTTGTGTTTGTAATACGTGTTGTAGCATTGCTGGGTTTCACGGAAAGTAGTGTTGTTTTTGTGTTCATTGTAATTATTTTACAATGACAATGAAGGCTTTCAATTCAAAATCAAGAACTCTAGGAAAAGGCTGTCACAAGGACAAATGTTCAAATGAACCCATCATACCAGGCGCCATATGACAGTAGAATGGCAAACATTACCATGAAACATAGTCAGCCTGACAGTTGCTGGGGTTAAAACCAAAAGACTGGATGGGCTAAGGAGTGAACCCCCAGCCCAACCCTGGTAGTGCCCCTTCAATTCCCAACGTAATACTGGGTTTATAAGGCCAGTCCACTAGGGCGAAGTGTTCTATAGTGGAAGGTGTGCCAACGGTACCTCTGACCACTCGATTAACGTCCTGTGCCATCTGACATGTACTGTCATCCCGGGCCACACCAAGACCCCCTGTATAACCGACTCTCAATCCGCTTGTCTTGTAAGCAGGCAGTGGGTGGCTAAAAGGGCAGCACAATGGAGGGAGTTACAAGTTACTGGTGTTTACTGAAAGCCACCCATTCTCAGCCAAATAGTCAAATCTATAACTGTCAAATAGGGTTAATTAGAAAGACCACACACACACATAGACTTGCAACTTCTGACTGACCTCATACAGTCATGTAACAAGATCACCCTTGAGGCAGTGTAAGGAGCAACAGAGACTGCCTTTGCCAAGGGGAAGCAAGCAATGCCAGCCTGGCAGCTGTTAACCACAGCTGAAGGGCTCTTCTGTTTGTCAAGAAGCCTCGGAGTCAGATGACAGACTGCAAGCAAAGTTTTTGAAGAGATTTGATGGAAAGGTTACATATATAGACTATAATTAGTTAATAATAGTATGTAAACAGAAATTTGTGTAGCTGAAATGCTGCCATACTTCCTTTAGGATTTGGATTAATTTCGAAGAAAATCTAAGAAACGGCAATTATAACACACTCTGAGGGATGCAGGGTAAAAGATTTTTCAAGCATCCATATTCTATCGAAAAATAAAATATTAATCTGGACAAGTCTTCAAAGCATACCAGCCTAATCCTCACGCACTTGAAGCCCTTCCCTTTCTAAATCGTTTCAGCCTAAATTACTTGAATTAGAGGTGAAAAAAGAGAGCAGGCAGGGTGGAGAAGAGTGACAGACGGGTATCAGCAAGAGTAAAAGGGAAGGTCTACAGGACGGTAGTGAGACCAGCTATGTTATATGGGCTGGAGAGGGTGGCACAGGAGACAGAGCTGGAGGAGGCAGAGTTAAAGATGCTAAGATTTGCACCGAGTGTGACGAGGATGGATAGGATTAGAAATGAGGACATTAGAGGGTTGGCTCAGGTTAGATGGTTGGGAGACAAAGTCAGAGAGGTGAGATTGCGTTGGTTTGGACATGAGGAGAGGAGAGGAGAGATGCTGGGTATATTGGGAGAAGGATGCTAAGGATAGAGGTGCCAGGGAAGAGGAAAAGAGGAAGGCCTAAGAGAAGGTTTATAGATGTGGTGAGAGGACATGCAGGCGATGGGTGTAACAGAACAAGATGAAGAGGACAGATAGATATGGAAGATGATCTACTGTGGTGACCCCTAATGGGAGCAGCCAAAAGAAGCAGCCGCCTAAATTAAAGGAGGTGGGAGTAATACAGTTTTCAAGATTACCTTCCACGCTTTGCAAGCTGGAGAGTTTGGGACACTGCAAGATGGCCTGAACTGACTGCCACCCAGTCATAGGGCGTGTGTCTATCTGGTTCAGGAAAGAGAAGGTGGGATTGGGGGGCTTAAAGAAGGTTAGGGGACAATGGAATGGGGGGCTGGGGTGGAATCCCAAGATGGAACCAGTCAGTTCCCTGCTGAATACCAAGCTCAAGAGCAGCGCCAATGTGTCTGGCTCTTCAGTTTTGTATAAAGAACTCTGAGGTGCAAAAGAAACCCAGGGAGTCACCCAATGGCCTCAGAAGTCACATCTTTGAAAAAGGTGCAAGTGGCCAGTGCACAACACCTTCAAAGTCGGGAAACAAAGAACAATGGCCTATTTTAAAAGGGCCGCTTCATCCAGGGTCAGAGCCAATGGGGACCTACCAATCGGTTTGAAGTGCACCTCACTCGGGGTTATATTCTTAAACGGGGTGGGCTCACGTTTCTATTATATATATTTCACACACACCTTCAGACATTCAAGTACCACCACTAGTCCAGTCCCTAGCACGTGGCAATGCCACATAAATGCTATTTGATTTTTCTTTTGTCTCTTAGCCGTCCTCAATGTCATCCCTGTAGCTGCCTGTGCACCCTTAATATTGGGGGGTGGCCCAAAAATCAGGCATATTGCACTGACCGTTGTAAAGAAGACCTTGAGGAGGGGTGGGGGGATTGGGAAGGGCCATGGTCTGTTGCTGTGGTTTCCAAGGATTGTCATGGAGAAAGGACACCGGGGTACAGTTAAAAATGAGTGTGACAAACATCAACTATTCACAGTCAGAGAAAGTATTGCCTCGCCTGCTTACGGAGGTGGCTACCTCGGAGACTTCGCCGGCCGAACCACTCTAAAGTATCAACGGATGGGCAAGTCAGAAGGAATTAAAGTGAGTCAGATAAGAGCAATTCTTGCTTATGTGGGGGAGCGCGTTTGGAGACTCTGGGGGGGGGGGGGGGGGAGAAAGAACAAGGAAAATGGACTCATATTATAAGTGTCTGGAAACTGCCTGGATTTTGGGGTTGGTCTGGGGTGAAGGGTTGTTTTTGCTCTTTTTAGCTATTTACATACTGTATGTGTGGGGATGTGGGTTGAGGGAGGTGCGTCCAGGAACATGGTTGTTGCCATTTATGTTAGTATAATTTTCTTATACAAGACTAATCTAATACAGTTATTTTCGCCTTGTCCGTTTCTCACGTTAATTGTGCGGAGATTGTGTAATTTACATTAGGTATCATATCAGTATCGCAGGAAGGGGTCCGATGGCATTTTGTGGTTGACCTGCTATCCGACTCTTTGTATAGCGATATCGGCCGGGAAAATGTCTAAGCATTATAAAGGAGAAAGTAGGGTGAAATGACGCCTTTGATTGGCTAACTAAATAGATTACAAATGCAAGCTTTCGAGGCAGCTAAGGCCCCTTCATCAGGTAAGGTGTAACCAAAACGTTATAACGGCACAGATCATAACCATCACTCTTCAACACATTACAGAATTTTTATCTCCATATGACGGCGAGCACATATGACACACAATAAAAACCAAACTTACTTAATTTTTTAATCGCCGGAACTCCAGTCTTTCTTTCCAGATATTCAGATCTGAAGCCATCCAAAGAGAAAAGGATTACAGGTGGCTGGGAAAACCTGAAATAGAAGAAGAAGAAGAGAGTGCACAATTGATGATGTTAATCGAGTCTACGTCTTCTAAAAGGCAGCTACTTAATCCAACACATGGACTGCAAATGTATTTCTTTCTGTGACCTGGAAATACAATTATAAAGTCTGAACTTCCTTGGCATTAACCCTAAGCTTCTCTCGGCTTGGAATTCTATGTAAAAATGGTTAACCCCGAGTCTGACTTGGTGGGGAAAAACTGTTATGGTGTGCAGTGTTAAGCTCGAATAACACTCAGGACAGTAATCTGCTACCATCTAGAGCAGGGGTGGGCAAAGTCAGTCCTGAGGGTCGCAATGGCTGCAGGTTTTTGCTCCAACCCAGTTGCTTAAATAGAAAATCTTTCTTCTTTTGGCTGCTCCCATTAGGGGTCGCCACAGCAGATCATCTTCTTCCATCTCTTCCTGTCCTTGTCATCTTGCTCTGTTACACTCATCACCTACATGTCCTCTCTCACCACATCCATAAACCTCCTCTTAGGTCTTCCTCTTTTCCTCTTCCCTGGAAGCTCTATCCTTAGCATCCTTCTCTCATTATACCCCTCATCTCTCCTCTGCACATGTCCAAACCAACAATCTCGCTTTTCTGACTTTGTCTCCCAACCGTCTAACTTGAGCTGACCCTCTAATGTCCTCATTTCTAATCCTATCCATCCTCGTCACACCCAATGCAAATCTTAGCATCTTTTACTCTGCCACCTCCAGCTCTGTTTCCTGCTTTCTGGTCAGTGCCACTGTCTTCAACCCATATAATATAGCTGGTTTCATGATCGCCCTGTTGACCTTCCCTGTCACTCTTGCTGATAATCGTCTGTCACAAATCACTCCTGACACTCTTCTCCACCCTGCCTGCACTCTCTTGTTCACCTCTCTTCCACAGTCCCCGTTACACATTACAGGAGGAGGAGTATAGGAACCTAATCAAGGACTTTGTTAAATGGTGCGACTCAAACCACCTACAACTGAACACCAGCAAAACCAAGGAGCTGGTGGTGGATTTTAGGAGGCCCAGGCCCCTCATGGACCCTGTGATCATCAGAGGTGACTGTGCAGAGGGTGCAGACCTATAAACACCTGGGAGTGCAGCTGGATGACAAACTGGACTGGACTGCCAATACTGATGCTCTGTACAAGAGAGGACAGAGCTGACTATACTTCCTTAGAAGGCTGGCGTCCTTCAACATCTGCAATAAGATGTTGCAGATGTTCTACCAGACGGTTGTGGTGAGCGCCCTCTTCTACACGGTGGTGTGCTGGGGAGGCAGCATAAAGAAGAGGGACACCTGATGCCTGGACAAACTGGTGAGGAAGGCAGGCTCTATTGTAGGCACAGAGCTGGACAGTTTGACATCTGTGGCAGAGCGACGGGCGCTGAGCAGGCTCCTGTCAATCATGGAGAATCCACTGCATCCAGTGAGCAGGATCATCTCCAGACAGAGGAGCAGCTTCAGCGACAGACTGCTGTCACCGTCCTGCTCCACTGACAGATTGAGGAGACTCCAAACTATGCGACTCTTCAATTCCACCCAGGGGGTAAACGTTAACATTATACAAAGTTATTGTCTGTTATACCTGCATTGTTATCACTCTTTAATTTAATATTGTTCTTATCATCAGTATGCTGCTGCTGGAGTATGTGAATTTCCCCTTGGGAATAATAAAGTATCTACTCTGTACTGTTGATCCCAAGTATTTAAACTCATCCACCTTCGCCAACTCTTCTCCATCATCACCATTCCACTGACCTCCCTCTCATTCACACACATGTATTCTGTATTGGTGGTCCTACTGACCTTCATTCCTCTCCTCTCATATCTCCACCTCTCCAGAGTCTCCTCAACCTGCTCCCTACTCTCTCTACAGATCACAATGTCATCAGCAAACATCACAGTCCACGGGGACTCCTGTCTAATCTCGTCCGTCAGCCTGTCCATCACCATTGCATATAAGAAAGGGTTCAGAGCCGATCCCCGATGTAATCCCACCTCCGTCACTCCTACCACAGACCTCACTACTGTCACACTCCCCTCGTACATATCCTGTACAACTCTTACATACTTCTCTGCCACTCCCGACTTCCTCATACAATACCGCAGCTCCTCTCTCCTCACCCTGTCATATGCTTTCTCCAGGTCCACAAAGACAGAATGCAACTCCTTCTGGCCTTCTCTAAACTTCTCCATCAACATCCTCAGAGCAAACATCACATCTGTGGTGCTCTTTCTTGGAATGAAACCATCCTGCTGCTCACTAATCATCACCTCACTTCTTAACTGAGCTTCCACTACTCTTTCCCATAACTTCATGCTGTGGTTCATCAGTTTTATCCCCCTGCAGTTACTGCAGTCCTGCATATCCCCCTTATTCTTAAATATCGTCACCTTCCCAATAATTCAATTTCATGGCTTGTTAGTGCTTTAACTCTGCCATGTCAGCTCCTTTCCTTTCTAAGGATATCACCCAAATGATTTGAAGACTAAAATGGATGAGTAATACTCAATCTTTCAATTTTTTCTCTTCACATTCCTTCCAAGTATTTAATTAAACCAAACAGTGCACGATAAATACACACCGGCGTAAATGGTAAGCTAAATTGAGAAAGGCTGGTTTCTTTTGTCATTTGCATCTTATTGCTAATAAGGAGCCATTAAAAAATGAGAATACAGCTGTTTAAGACTAAAAGAACCAATAAGGGCTCAAAATCCCAACGACTGAGACCACTGAAATGAAGAAGAAGAAATGTTACCAGAGCGATAAGTGCTTCTTATTAAGCAAAAACCTTCAGCCACTGCGACTCTCCAGGAAGGACTTCCCTGATCTAGAGGATAAAACATGTCACTACAAAAAAATTATGAATACTTCTAACCCGAAACCTGTTTTGGGCTTGGAATACTATGTAAAAACGGTTAACCCTGAAAGTGACTGCAAGTCAAGTCAAGTCAAGTTGGGGAGCAGGCACTGGTACACCGCGTTGCTGCACCCACAACATGACAAAACAACTCGGGGTCCTGGTTGGCAACCACCCAGGCAGACACACAGTCCAGTCCCACCCTCTGGAAATGACCCTCTATCTGCCACAGCCTGGTATTTTGTGGGCGACCCCTTGGCCTGGTCCAGCCACTCAGGTCCCCAACAACGAGGATCTTACGAGCCGGATCACCCTCGGGGAAACGCGCCACATGGCCGTAGTGCCGTAACTGACGCTCCCTCACAATACAGGTCATGTGCCTCATTCGGGACCCCATGAGCAACACAAAGTCAAACCAAAGTACCAAAGGAATCCAGTCTTCATCTAAGGGCACTGGATAGGTGATTGCATTAAAAAAAATAAATAAATAAAAATATGTATATTTGTCTTTTGCCACTGTATTGTAACTTATCAGTATTAATGAATAGGGTGAAGCCTTCAACCATTACACACAATGGTTTGTAAATGAAAAGCTGTAAAGTCAGTTTTAGAACAAACTGAAACCATCATTAGTTACATCAAGTGATGAGAATGTCAAGGTTATCAGGCCCAAAATGGGGTTACTTTTCAGCCATATTGGCATTAATCCTGAGCTTCTCTCAGGCTTGAAAGTCTGTGTAAAAAACGGTTTACCCAGAGTGTCTCTGTTATGATCCGGTATATAAAGTGTTAAGCCCAAGTAATGCTTGGGGCAGAATTCTGCTGCCATCTAGTGGATGAAACAACTTGATGCTGCAAAAAAAAAAAAAAAAAATCCTGAATACTTCTGACCCAAAGCCTCTTCATGTACTCTGAATCCTATGTAAAAATGGTTAACCCCAAATCTGACTTGGGGAAAGCGGTTATGATCCAATGTATGGGGTTAAGCCAGAATAACGCTCCGGACAGTATTCAGCTTCAAACTAGTGCAGTGGTTCCCAAACTTGGTCCTGGGGACACATGGAGGCTGCAGGCTTTTGTTCCATGCAGATTCACAAATCGGTGACAGTAATCGATAATAACTGATCTCAATTAGCTGGTCTTTTTTTACTCTTCTCTTATTCAGATAAACACAACAGTATTGTTTTTACATTTATAAGACACTTAAAAATATTTCTGTTTTTTTTTCTAAAGCTATAAATGCTTAACTCTCTTTTCCCCTTTTCCTGCGTAGTTTGCACCCTTCATTTAACCCTAATAGTGACCCGGGATGATGAAAGCAGCGATGACTTCAGTGTCCAACCCGCTAATTAGTAATTCATCAATTAAATAACCAGAACACATGGAAAAAGTAGAATAAAAATAATTTGAAAATACTGTTAACATCTTAAAAAAAAAAAAAAACTACATATTTGTCATAAAGCTGCATATTACATTTTAATAAAAATCTACCAAACTTAATTTGGAATTTGTACTTTGACTCCAAAACACAGAAACTGGGAAATAACAACTCACTTAAATTAGGCTAAGAGTCCAATGAAAATTGGAAGTTGGTTGGAACAAAAACCTGCTGCCATAGGAGGAGGTCCCCAAGATCAAATCTGGGAACCACTGATCTAGTGGATAAAATGAAAAAAATAAATAATTTTTCTATGTGTTTTGCTTCACTATGGTAACTCCTCAATATTCATGAGTGGGGCAGAACTTTCAACCAAAATGCACAAAAGTACGCAAATGAAGTTGTAAAGGCAGTTTTAGGACAAACTGAAACCACCATTGGTCGAATCACATTGTCATTAATATTGTTTGAACTGGTCATCAGACGTCGACATGGATAGAAAAACGGATGAATACGGCACTGCAGCCCTGAACTGCCACAATACGCCAGGAGAATTCAGTCATGGTGTAAGCAGATGCATAGCAAAAAGGCAAGAAAGGCGCTATAATTAAAATGTATTATTATTATTAAAAGGATTGTGATTAAGTGGAACAACAAGAAAGAAGTTATTACCCTCAGCACTGTTCACAATGCAGCAACTGTCAAGGTTTGTGTCAGGGGAAATGAGGACGATGCAAAGCCTCACGGTGTGGTAGCCTACAATAACACAATGGATGGCATCCATCATGGGGATCAGGTGCTGGCATTCTACCATCTCACACACAAGCAAACAGAAAAAAAAATTATATATAGTCACACATGTGCGCTTGGGAGTCAAACTGACCAGGAAACACCAATTCCACACCAGACCAGGGGGCGGTGGGGTGCACTAAACATCTCTCCTTTTCTCTCTCCGCAGACCACGAGAAATCCTTCCTGTCCCAGCCCTCGAGGACGTCACCTCCTGTGAACCACCTATAAAAACTCCTCTTCCTCCATACTTGATCAGTTCTGTTTTGGACTCTAACCTGGCCTCTAAGCCTTTTGCAGCCAGGGAAACTATATAGCTGGCAACCCCAAACCTTCATTGTGTGTCCAGCTGTTTTCTTTCACAATATAATTATTATGTATTATTATAATTATTATATTGGGCTGTGCGTTGGTCATGGTTTTAAAACATGCCACATGAAGAACGTGTACTAAATCTGTATTAATACAGCAGTGGACACTGGGCATACCCCAACCACTTACACAATATGTAATTTCTCCACAAAAATGAGAGTAAAAATGTTTCTCGTCCACCACTAGAAACCACGTGATAAGTACGTAAACATTTACATATTTTTGGTAAAAAAATAAAAAAAAAATTCTTGGGTTGAATATTCCTTTAAAATCAATTTTATATTTTATGGATTTAAAGATTCATGTTGTGTGTGTGTGTGTGTGTGTGTGTGTGAACACCACACAATCGCCATCATTAAATATTAAGTTGCGAGTTTTGTGCCAAGCTGTTTCCATCCATTTGTGGAGACGTAACACCACTTTGGCCTCTCACAGATCCCACATGCAGGTCTCCTCCCTCACCATACATGGCGGAGGTTCTTCATTCAAGAGCAGCCAGAACAAAACAGTCACTTAAATTCCTTGACCTGCTAAATCAACAGTCATAGCACACCGCAGTACTATAGACATGTTTATCAGATCATTATTGTCACATGTACGTGTTTTAGAAGGTTAGCACTTACCCTGGGGGGCACTGGGGTTCTTCAGTGTCTTCACATTCCTCTTCCATCCAAGAGGCTTTGCCTTTTCACAAGGAAACAAAAAGGGCACAACAAAAGCTGTTATCACACACTTGGTCCTCTTTTGTTTTGTATATAAATTTACAGCATAAAAGAAGTGTCCAGAGTTGCCCCACATTGGGCGACTGTGCTGTTAGTATTCCAATGGAAGTTGAACATTTTGCTACCGATGGAGAACTGACTTACTCCAGAAAATCTTCGGTAAAACTTTTACCATAGCTTTTATTACGGCAATCATTTATGATGCGCCAACTGTTGGAATGACAAATGCAATGCATTTTATTACCACGGGCATTACAAAACACATTGCAAATGTTAATGCTGAGGTCACCGTGGATTATTTAGGATTTCAAATCGATCTTCAACGGTGTTGTGGGGTACAAATTCTGTACATTTTGGTTTATATTTGCATTATATTTTGTTCAAGACAAGACAACAGACGAACTACATTCAAGACAAATCAAAGCATGTCTTCTATCCAGTTATATCTCACTTTTAAAACAGCTGTTCCAACAAAGAAAGGAAGACATGCTGGTGGCTCAATTACTTTATAAACTGAGAAAAAGTGGACATCTAATTATTTTACAGCCTGGGAAAGGAAGACATAATGACACCTCAGAGAACATAAAAAGGTTTATTGTTTGGGAAAACGGACAGTGAATTCATCCATCATATTGACAGCCAGCCAGTCAGAATATCTAACAATCACATCTTGTAAACCCCCCAGTACAATTTTAGAATAAATATGCCTTGTCTGAGGAGCGATATAGTAAGTGAGTAAGGAAGGGGGGGGGGGGGGGGACAAAGACATCACTGGTCATCAGAAAAGCATCAGGAACAACTACGAGTGCGAGATCACAAGCCGACTGTGACATTCATCTTTGTCATCTGTTTCTTTTTTGTAAGTTTTTTATAAAGACAATATATATCCAGACTTTTCTATCAGTCCTATTTTCTATTATTCTTTATTCCACTGGTGGTATTATTGTTCCTGTAATAAATACCATGCTGCTTTTAACTTTCTGTGCTTTGTCTTAATGTCTATAGAGTGATTGAAGTAATAAGTTAGATTTCTTTGAGCACCTGGAAGTTTGCCATACGCTTTGTGCTGTGAGGTTTATTAAGGCCGAGGGTGAGAGCTCCACCCAAAAGTAGGGAACAGGATGTAAAGTAAGGCATTCTTGGCTGATAAATGGCATATAGTCAAGGATGCTGAGCCTCTGTATGTTTAAATGTATTCTTGTAGACCAAAAGTATTATTTAAGTCTGAAATATCATTAAAACATTGTATGCTGTTCTGGCCGATAAGCAAGTCTCTTGAAGTAGTTTAAAGTGCTAGAGGTTAATCAGTGTGTGTGTGTGTCATTCATAGGGCACTGTTGTGGTTAGAGTCGGTGTGTCTGCGTATAACTATGTATGTGTGTGTTCATCTTAAAGTGCAACAGTAGACCAACCCGATAACGAACTTGACAAGTACACTTAGGGAAATACTACAATAATACAAATGTGCAGCACAGCCAGCTTAACCACTGCATGTTGGCTCTTCAGTCTCACCCCACGTCCACATTACATCGTTAAGTGCCTTGTTAAATATGTTGGTATAGTATACACCTTATGGAGAATGGGTCACAGAGGTCACAAGGGAAGCATTCTGATGATGGACCCCAGTTTACCAGTTTGTCACCAGCCAGTAAGATCTCAACCTGAACCCAGACCACCACCATCTGTCCTGCCTACATTTCCACTGCACATCTACTTTTGAACGCGGTTAAGATGGAATTGAGCTGTCTGCAAATGTGCCAGACCTTTTTTCTTGCCACCTATTCCTCTTTTCTGATAATACAGTTCCCTCCATAATGTTTGGGGCAAAAACACCATGGATGGCATCACTTCTGTTTTCAGCACCAGTGATGATGTCAGTTCCGACCCAGAAGACATCACGTCCGGTTTTCGGTGCCAGTGATGATGTCACTCCCGGTCCCGTTGCCAATGACGTCACTTCCGGTCTCCGGCTTTAAAGTCGCCATCTTTTTCTGTTACGTTCAGTTCTGCTGTGGACTCAAACTTGTGAACATCACAATCAATTTCTACCAATTTGCCACCAAGGCACAATACACGGGTGGGCTACCCCAAACCTTTTGATGTCTGTGGTCTGCTTTTGTGACAATTCCTATTGGGTTAGAGACTGGGAGATATTCCATTGCTGTGTATTTTTCCCTTTGGGCGTCTCATGATTCTTACCTTGACATACTTTATTGTAATTTGTACAGCATGCTCCCCGGTCTAAACAATCATCAGCACAGGAGCAAAAGGAAGACGACGGGGTACTCATTTCTCCACAGCGGGATTTGGAACAAGAGTATTGTTCATCTGTAAGCAGAAACATCTCAAAGTTAGAGAAATCCAAGTAAGAATTCCAAATTCTGGTAATGTGGGAGGAAAAAATGAATCAAAATGATGTTAGTTTTAAGGCTGCGCCATAACGAAAATGTGAAGGAGTACTGGACATAAATTGTCACAACTCTTTACCTTTTCACGTCACCAATTTTTACACACCGGGTAATATCAGGCAAGTCAGCTACTAAACAAATAAAATGAACGTTAAAATTAACTTGTCGTCTTATTTACCTTTACAGCGAGTTCTCAATCCAAGCACCAGCCCAATGATTAGTATGATCAGGATTAGGAGAAGCACCTGTGCAAAGAATAGAATATCATCATGAGTATTCAAATGATACAAAAATGAATAAATAAAAGTACATCTTCACTTCACATGTGGAAGCGGTTTCACCTTTTTAGCCTACATTTGTAAGCAGAGCTCTCATGAGTCAACATGTCTTTGCTATTGAAGTAGAAACCTCAAGCCATCCTCCTTGAGGGAAAGTCACGCTCCGTTCCCAGTAGGCACTTATTGCCCTGCACATGACTGTCCGGGTCCCGTCACGCTCATCTACCTCAAGTAAGTTGTGTAGTCATGCCACATCAGCTGGATTCAAACTAAGCTGTAATTACAGAGAGGAGCGACGCTGAGTAATGTGTGGGCAAAGCAGGTGACACTGACTCTGTCTAGACAAAGCCGACTGTCCTGGGCTTAAAAGCATTTAAAACGACATTAAGTATGCCCTCTGAGTGTGTGTGTGCCCTAACTTAAGCGGGCATGCAGAATGGGACAGATTCCTGCCTTATGCTCAAATAATGTAGTATGCTATAGGGTTGCAAGACATGGACGCCATCCAGTGAGCGGAGACAAAGACTGGACTCCTTCATGTGTGTCTCTCCGTAGAATCCTTGGGTCCCGTTAGTTTAACTTTGTGTTTGTCACGGAGTTCCGGATGAGGCACATGACCTGCATTGTGAGGAGAGGTCACTTACAACACTAAGGCCACGTGACTCAATTACCCGAGGGTGATCTGGCTCATTGAGGACCAGGCCGAGGGGATGCTCACGTAACAGCTGGCTGCAGCAGATAGAGGGTCATTTCCGGACTGGACTGGACCGCATGTCTACATTTTCGTCGTGTGGTGGGTGCTGTACTAGTGCATTCTCCCCGACCTGACCTGACCTGTCTTGTAGTAGATTGTTGAATCCCAAAGCTGCCAGTATCTCTGGTATGGTGGCTCAATAGATACTCCCGATTGGACAGATTGTCAGTCACACGTATTGCAGGTGTACTCCGAGGTGTGCCCTATAAGGTGAAACACGGGAGTAGGTGCTGGATAGGATATTAAACCATGGAAGAAAAACAGAGACATACAAGAAATGAATTTAGAGTTGCTAATTAAATCCGATGTGCACTTCTTCCTAGAAACTGGAGGAGGATACCGGCATCCACAGTGGCAATCCACAAACATATATGCCAACTTCCCATCTGCAGAGGCCTGGGATTTGCGAAGCAGAATCTTCACTGCGTCACCAAATTGCCCACTAATCTAGGACTTAATACGCGGTTTTAACGGATCCAGGTTCGTCTCCATAAATAATGGCTTTTTCCTCAAGCGTAGCTATTCTGGTTATTTCTATAAAATGACAGCTTTACACACCTTCACTTAAACACAGGGTTCTTCAAAAAGAATTTCCTTAAAAAGGACTTTATCTCTGGGACTTTTCAAGTGTAGTTTACACTGAGCGAAAGGAAAAGACTATCCAGGTTTCGTCTATTACGTAGATGGAAAAAAGAAAACAGAAATATTTTGGTCTCCTGCTGCTGGGCAGCACAGCGAACAAAAACGGCAACGTGGATGGCAACGAGAGTCGCGAAAACAGACCGTAGATATGTGGGACACAGAAGATCCGTGTGAAACCACCAAGCATTTACAATGTAATGGCAGGCCCACCTAACTGGAACGACAGCTACACCACCAAGACCTGCGGCCTGGAGAAATGAGGAAATCGCTAGATAAGACGAGCCATACGTCTAACGAAAAACGTTCCCCTTTTTCTTCCCCAGTTGACAGTTAAACAGACAATAAGCAAACAGTTTGTAGATTATTGGCGTGGATCGATATTAACAGTATAAAAACAGAATATAGAATATAACCCACCCAAAAAATCCAAAACAACTCACAGCCAAAACGTGAAAGGCGCTATACAATAATTACAAGTGAATCAATGTACATACAATTCAGATCTTTCCGCACGAACCACGAAATAAGTAAAACGCACAGAAAACACGAAACAAACGTAAAGTCCAGAAAATTAAACAGGAAAGGATTAATATGAATATGAACTTTAGCCGGTTGGAAACGTTCCTGCAGTTATTGTAACACGTGTGAAATTGATCCATTGCTCCTTTCCCGAATGAACAAAAACAGTCTCACTGCATGGTCCTTGGCATATTAGGGTGTTCCAGAACCGCAGAGTTTTGTAGAACTGGCGAAATGGTCGAATGTCCGGCGTTGAAAGCAGCAGAAATGCACGTGACGATTCGTACTGACAATTTTTTGAAGCGCGTCATAGTGTAGTAATGGCCCTCGTTTCTCCTCACGCACCTTCTCTTCTCCCTCCGCTTTAGTTTAAATAAAAATAAACCGGATGAAGTTGATGTACTGACAGGGAAAATATCAGAAGGGGTCATGGCTGCACAGCGTTATGCACCCCCACCCTTGATTCCAGGGGGGAAAACGTTTAGAGTGCAGGGGTGGGAGGGCCACAGTGCCGGCAGGTTTTCATTCTAACCGTCTTCTTCATTAGTGACCAGTTTTTGCTGGTAATTAAACTTGTTTTGCCTTTGTTTTAATTAACTCAACTCAGACCCCTTAGTTCTTTCTTTTCCCTTAATGAGGAGCCAAAGAAAAAAGACACAAACAAGCTGCCACATCACCAGCTAACCACATTATCTGAACATGAAGAAAGGTGAGGGCCTCAGTAAGGCTGATCTCTCAGGTCACCAAATCATCTTGATGGTGTTCTTAGAATAAAAAGAAAATCAACAGTTTTGGAGATGTCTGCTGTGGCAGAATGAGAGCAGCAACAAGCCGTGGGAATTAAGTAACTAGTTTAATTAACAACAAGAATTGGCTTCTCATTAAGGAACTGGTTGGAGTGAAATTGGCAGGAGTTTGAAGCCCCAGTTTAGCTGGTCATCTGTTGGCTCGTTTCACGTCTCATTTCTGTTTGGCTGCCATTTAATGAAGAAAGGAATCAATTCAGAGGGATGAATCCTTAAAAACAGGGCTATAAAAAGGAAGGGAAAACAAGTTAATTAGCAGTGAAAACTGGTCACAGATTAGGGAAAGGGTTAGAATGAAAACCTGCAGACACTGCGGCCCTCCAGTCCCGGAGTTCGACACCCATGGTTTAGACAGACGCAAGCAGACTATTTATAAAAACGGGACACCACCATAAGAGACGGGTGAGACGCAGATCTTCATGTAGCGCCGCTGCAACAGGATTCACCAAAAACGTCCACGTGCTCTGGGCCGTACCCTTCACTAAGGTTTATGGACCTTCCTTCTTTGGGGAGACAACAGTAAAGAGGGTCTCGAACTTGAAAATGGTTCTCTCCAGTCGATGGACACTCCAACAAATAACATCTCTCTGAAAGAGAAGTAGGAGTTAACTCTTATGTTGTGCCTTAGCAGGCTCAATGAGATATGATAGAACTCATACCTCTGTATACCACCTGTAAGGGGGGCCGGGACCCCTAAAAGATGGGGGGGGGGGGAGGAGAAAGAGAGAGGCGGATGCTTTAGGGCACTGCCCACCCCCAAAATGCTAGATGGCAGCTCCCCTGGTTTACAGCGGTGCCCCAGAGTTTGACATCTTGGCCCTGTTGGGTTATGCGGTTGCTGTCAGGGGGTGCTGTGGAAGAGACAGGTGGCAGGATGTTTCTGCCTGACCCAGAAGTGCTTGCAGACCATGTGGGTGGAAGGGCAGAAGGACCTCCAGGTTGGCTTATAGAAAAGGACGGGACTGACCTCTCAATGAAGAGTCAGAATCAGGAGGTAGTGGACAAGGCTTGCGAGGAGGAGTGAAAGGCGTCAGAGGAAGAGAGAAAAAGAAGAAAGGACGGTGTGTTATTTGATGCTGTGTACTGTGCTGTGCAGTGGGGAAGAAAAGAAAAACGTTTCCCCACTTAAAGGTCTGCTATTGGGAAAGACTTGGGTCTCAGCCGAGCTGAGTCAGCAGTTTGGGGAGCAGTACGCCCACTGGTGGTCCGCACGCCATTACTCGCAGCCAGCGTGCTGGGGATCTCTGCTGCGAGGCTGGAGTGCCAATCCTGCCACCAAGTGCCACATTTTCCTTGTAGTTGGAGGACCCGCGTGCAGGGCAACGTCATACTCAGGATGGAGCAATTACCGTAGATCCCGGAATACAAGCCGAGAATTTCGTCCTAGATTTTTGGCTTGGAGTTTGGGGTTCGGTTTATACAACGAGTATCATTTCAGATTCAAGATTTCCAGCACAATGCCAGTTTTGCCGATGAATACGGAAGTAAATAATGACGAAACCACAGAGCCATCTTTCAGAATAAGAAGTAACTTTGCATGCCGGTACTTTAAATTAAATAAAGAATTTATTCAAAAAAGTGTTTTAGTTGTTGATTTTATTAATAAAATTTATAATAAATTATCGGGAAGTTTAAAATAAATTTTTTTATTTTGATTTACGATCCACATCTTGCGTTACGAAACGGATGCGGTCACGTGTATCCGCTTGCGCGATTGTAAACAAACAACCGAGAGCGTTAGTAGCGTCAGTCGGAGCCCAGATACATGTGTTTGTGGATGTAATTTCGAAACGAAGATGGACATTGTGTGGAAATATCTCCTCCTCCTCCCTTCCTGCAGCCCAAAGATGTCAAATTAAATGGTGAGTACAGTATGAAATTGTTTCTAGAATAGAATGCCTTTTACTGTCACTATACGCATCTACAATGAGATTAAAAGCAGCTCCTTCAGTGCAGAAAAAAGTTCTGTATAGGGCTTGTATGGTTGTTTTTTAGCCTTAGCATAACGCCGTATCTGCGGCCCCGCTTCTGCTTTCTTTCCCTCCTCCGTCTGTGTCGTCTCCTAGACCCGACAACAAACCACGGAGAGCCCGCTGGTCTCGCTATGTTGTCTGGGATGTTGTGCGTGTGATGAAAAACACTCAAAACAGATGTCTGGCTCTGGACACCGATGTCTATAAGGTTCTGAATGGTGTAGCGGATGTTCGCCGAACCGATCGTGCACAAACAAGGACAAAAAAAAAGTACAAAAACAACAAAAAAGTGCACTGAAAAGGAGAGCCCTGAGCCGCTGCGCGCCGCCATGCTCCTAGCCTAATCGAAGTAGGCTAGGCACTTTTTATAACTTTTTGGTTAGTACATTAGAAAAAATATTGGTGTTTTTTATTATGAAAAGGTTAAGTAAGTGTTGTAGTGGGAGGTTTGGAACGCATTATGGGTTAGCCTTTGCGAACGAATTAAGTTCGTAAGTCAAGGGTCCACTGTATTGCGTATTTAAGTTAATCAAATTTATAACAAGTCTCCGGAAATCCACCCGCCGATGTACCGTATTTGCGTATATAGTTTCAACACAAAAGGTTCCAATTTACCAAACTTCTCCGCAATCACTTCCTGGTTTCCATCAAAAATGCCGGCAGTCTCAAATTCTCGCCGATAAACATTATAAATATACCCGAAGAGACACTTTTAAGGAAATTTAGAAAATTTTGCTTGGAGAAGGGGGTCGGCTTAAATACCGGTCATCGGCAAATACATGTAATTTAGTAGGTAGAGAAGGGGATCGGCTAATATACCGGGTCGGCTTGTATTTCGGGATCTACGGAACAGGTTGAGGGCCCAACGGAGTGGAATCACTTCTGGCATTTCCGCCATTTCAAACCGGCAACCTTTCCGATGGCCGGCACAGATTCCTCAGCCTCAGAGCTCCAATTTTAGTGCCATTTGCAAATGTCACAAGTTTACTAACTACACCAGAACAAATGTCATTAATGTGAATCAGGGAAAAAATAAAAAATAAAACAATGTGAAAGAAAAATTAACTGCTTGCAAGCTACTGAGAGTTAAAAGCTGTTTGGCTCTAACAGCAGGTTATTCATACAGGCGTCCGTCATAAGACAGGGTGCAGTAAGCTGACCGAGGACAATTTTCAGTTTCTTCAGGAACACGTCTATTTGACACAGGAAGGATGACCTTTCCTTCTTTAGGGTATATCTGATAAGCGAAAAAAAAATAACAGATGGCCCATTAGCGTAATAAAATAAAATGTTTAAGTAAACGATATTATGCTTTTTGATTAAGTAAGGGGAAGGAAGACGAAATTCGAAAAAGCCAATCAAAAAATGGAACTTTGCTCTTCTGCCTTGCAACGTAAAACCCAGGTACTCATCGGTGACTGAATAAAAATCCGATTGATTGAACTATTCCCGTCTTCCTCAGGGGGGTTTCCTTCCACAACAGTCCCAGGACAGAAGGAGAGACACCACGGATGCCCTCTATCAACGTGGAGCATTGTCCCTCTTGAGAACAGAATGGTGAGCTGGGTGGGCTGAACTGCTGACTCTCGTCAAGATTGTTCCAACAAAAAGAAAAGAATCACACCACTGGCCATTGGGGTCTCCGGACTCGACACCATGGGATTGTTTTTTTGGGGCACCATCTAGACAACAGCGATATTGAGATACCGTATCTGGCTTTGCGTAAGCAGTAATGAGGGGCGCTATAGTATCAGAGGAACAGGACCACAGTTGGAGTAGGCATTGTGGGACAGATAGATATTAAGGGTCTACAAGGCCAGCGAGCAATCTCGGCCAGTTTCCACACTGCTCGGTGTAAACCACACTTTTGTAGGCTAAAAACTACCACGATTAAACTCATTTAACACACATTTTTTTTTGAATAACTCATTATTTTTGTCTCGGTTGACAAGAGGGCTCGTCCTGCACTTCAGCCCACTTGTGCAGATTGCTCACTTCAAATCCCCGGTTCACTCGAGGAGGAAATAACTTCTTCACTCCTCTAAATAGCACACGGCGCGTCGTCACTTCCAAGTTTAGATCGGCCACCTAGGAGTACAAAAAAGTTTTTTAAAAAAAATGGTGCCGTGCAAAGAATATGCAATTAACTTTAAAACTACTACTTGTGCTCCCCTTAAGCTCACACCGGCCTATTTTTGGATTTTGCTTCCTAGAAATAATGTTAACAAAGGCAACAACAGAATAGAAATAAAAGAGCCTGCTAACACAAACCTTATACTTTACGTATGGTGGAAATTTAGAGTGGCAGCTAATTTGGGCCAAAAACAAATAAGCTTTTTGTTCAAATAAGGCTATTCAAGGAGAGGTCAATTTGGATTTAAAAATCCCAAATCAGAAAGGGATGGTATGGAAAATGCAAAGCAAAAAATGATTCTTAAATGTACTTTGATTTATTCCACTGCAGACCTTCTGAAAACCAAGATATAATTTCATCTTTTGTCGTGTCAACTTAATTTAATTTGTTAACATCCATCCATCCATCCATCCCTTCCTGCATTTCAGGCCTGCACCACATTCCAAAAGACTTGTTTTATGAATTTGTGCCAGGAATGAGGTCCATCCATCCATTATCCACCGCTTATCCGAGGTTGGGTCGCGGGGGCAGCAGCCGCCTAAGCAGGCATTCCCAGGCCAGCCGGGAGACATAATCCCTCCAGCGTGCAGAACACAGCAGGGGGCATCCAGGGGGAATCCTACACCAGATGCCCAAATAAGGTCAATTAATGAAACAACATTTGAAACCAATCCTGATTTGGTATCCACGAAGGTCTTTGGAGATCCTTTGCCCATCTTTTCTTACGCACTTGTGGACACACTGAAGAGCAAAGAGTTGAAATGTTGAAACACAACGTTCCTCAGAGAAAGATTGGAAAGGGATTTGCGTGTTTCTCCCTGTACAGTCCATAATATCGCTAAACGATTCAAGGAGGTGCTGGAGGAATGTCAGCGTATAAAGGACACAAGCCTAAGCTGAACACTCGAAATCTCCGCTCCCTCAGACAGCAGGCGCTGCGTCAAGAACCGTCGCTCATCAATGGCCGATATCACCACACGGGCAAACCTTTGTCAAGCACTACAATACAACGGAGTTGCACTCAGAAATGTCACTTAAAACTTTACCATGCCAAAAAGAAGCCTCCTGTTAACCAAGTCCAGAAATGGCATTGACTCCTCTGGGTTTGGGGGCATCTGGAATGGACCACCACACAGTGTTTATTGCGCTCAGAGGACTCACTACTGCAGATCTTTTTTGGAAGAAATGGACGCCGTGTGCTCCAGACCATCCAGACTCTTATCAATGACAAGTCCAAAAGGCTGTGGGGGTCTGTCACGGTGTGGGGTTGTGTCAGCACCATCAGCACTTCTATGATGGCACCACTGATGCAGAAAAAGTACATTGAGGTTTTAGAGCATCTTATGGTGCCTTCAAGAGGACATCGTTTTCCAGTGACGTCCGTTCATTTTTCAACAAGACAATGCAAAAATAACATTCTGACAAACATTACAAAGGCACGGCTGCGGACGAAGAGGGGTCCGGGGACTGGATTGGCACCATCTTCAGTAGTCACCTGTCCCCATAGGAGAATGTGTGGAGAATTTTGAACTTTGTACTTAAGATGGGTTTGCAGGAAGAAAGGACACAACAACACCAGAAAGGCTTGGTGTCCTCAGGGCCAAAACGTCTTTGACGTGTCGTGAGCAGGAATGGCGACGTTACAAAGTGCTGAATGTGTCACCGGACCAACTATTTTTTTTTTTTTTTTTGGAATGTGTTGCAGGCCTGAAATGCAGGGATGGGTGAATATCAACAAATGAAATGAAGTGGACACAACAAACCATGAAGCATCTGGGGTTCCTACTGTCTGCAATGAAATCAAAGTCAAAGTACATTTAAGAATTTCTGCATTTTTAATTTTCATTTTCTATACGGTCCCAACTTTCTCCGATTTGGGGTCATAATAGAAAATGCCTGTTAATGTTTTGTATACAGTAATCCCTAGCTATATCACGCTTCGACTTTCATGGCTTCACTATATCGCAGATTTTATATGTAAGCATATCTAAATATATAACACAGATTTTTCGCTGCTTCGCGGGTTTCTGCAGACAATGGGTCTTTTTACTTCTGGTACATGCTTCCTCATTTGGTTTGCCCAGTTGATTTTATACAAGGGACGCTATTGTCGGATGGCTGAGAAGCTACCCAATCAGAGCACGGAGTTAAGTTCCTGTGCGCTGATTGGCTCAGTGACAGAGCGCTGAATTCGATTCCACGGCGTTAACCAGGAAGTCTCATCTCGCTCATTCAGCATCAACGTGTTTTGCTGTGTAAAGAGTTCACTTTTGTGCTCTTTTGTGTTTATCTTTGTGTGTAGTCAAGCCCTTCGTTATGGCTCCAAAACGATCTGCTCCTGCTACTGCTTCAGGGACCGTGCCCAAGCATCAACGGAAGATGCTAACGATTACCGAAAAGGTAAAAGTTTTGGATATGTTGAAGTAAAGGAACAGCTACACCGCTGCAGGACGCCATTACGGCATCAATGAGTCCTCTATTCTTTTTATTTAAAAAGGAGGAAAAGAATAAGAGATCTATGGCCGCAGTGTCCTTTTAACCAGGGTGCAAAACGAGTTGTAAGTGAACGTAATAAGGCAGTAGTCTGGATAGAATCTGCTTTAGGGATTTGGATTGAAGACTGCCAGAAGAAGAACAACGGCAGTGCTACACAATCGCCTGAAGTGGCTCCTTTACAAGGGCTGTAACGCTCTCCTTTGTTGTGCAGTAAAATTAAACTCATTGTTATCGGACAAGTCATTGTGTCATTGTTGGTGAGTAACCATAATTAATTTTCTACGTACAGTACTTAGTACATGTACATACGTTTAGTGTCACTGTACACACATTTCACTGTATACAATTTTTCTTGCATTGTACGTATTTATTGCTGGTGGCCTGTATTGTAATGTCTGTAACATACGTGATATCGGAGATGCTCGATATCTTTAAAATAATATTTAGGTTTTACTGTATATAAACAGTGTGTTTACATACATAATTTTAATAAATCTTACCTAATATCTAAAAGAATACAAAGGGTTTATGCTGTATAACTGTGCGGGGAATGTTTATAATAGTGTGGGGGAGTTTATAAGGGCTTAAAATATATAAAAATAACCATATGAACATATGGTTTTTACTTTGCGGATTTTCACCTTTCACGGGGGGCTCTGGAATGCAACCCCAGCGATTGAGGAGGGATCACTGTACTTTAATTGTGTCCGTTTTTTTGTTAGGTGTCCCATTTTCATTTAAAATATTGTGGATTCAGAAAGCATTCAGACCCCTTCACGCTCTGCACTCTTTATTGGTACAGATTTTATTTCAAAACGGTTGAATGTGCCATTTTTGCCTATCAATCTACACCCTAATTACAAAGTGAAGAGAGGTGTTTAGAAAAGGTTTGTGAATTTATTAAAAAACACACACTGTAAAGCAGCGCCATCTTTTAGAGCCGCACAACGCAGGACTTTTCAGCCGCAGACCCACACAAGTGCCGCACTAGAGGGGATTTCGTGTGTCGTTCTTTGTTTTGCCTTGGACTATAAGCGGAGCACAAGTGAGTGAATAGGTCCATTTTGTTTGCGTTCTCCTTCGTTTACAGTCGAAGGCTGCTTGAATTTGTACTGAAGATACGTATTTACAGAATCATCTTTGCCCATTTGTGGGTTTGTTTCCCAGCCATTTCAAACCATTTGAATCAATACAAAGGAAAGGATACAGTATAGAGGTAGTTAGTTTGGAGAATTAATTTGGTTTTGATACCTACTTTAATTTATTTGAAACTGACCAAAGAATTTACTTTGGGTTCTCCTGTAAAACTTGAAAGCTTTAAGATTTTAGTTTTAGATTTAAAATTTTACAATTAATTGACCAATGAATTTAGTTGTGCATTTTGTTTGTGTTCTGTGATACTTGAAGCTTTTGACTCGTCACAAATAAAATAGATACATCTTCTTCTTCTTCTTTGGGCTGCTCCAGTTAGAGGTCACCACAGCAGATCATCTTTCTCCATCTCTTTCTGTCTACTCCATCTTGCTCTGTCACCCGATCACCTGCATGTCCTCCATCTCCACATCCATAAACCTTCTCTTAGGCCTTCCTCTGTTCCTCTTCCCTGGCAGCTCTATCTTTGGCACCCTTCTCCAAATATACCCAGCATCTGTCCTCTGCACATGTCCAAACCAATGCAATCTCGCCTCTCTGACTTCCAACCTGAGCGAATCATCTCATGTCCTCATTTCTAATCCTGCCCATCCTCGTCACACCCAATGCAAATCTTAGCATCTTTAACTCTACCACCTCCAGCTCTGTCTCCTGTGCCACCGTCTCCAGCCCATATAACATAGCTGGTCTCACTACCGTCCTGTAGACCTTCCCTTTCATTCTTGATGATACCAGTCTGTCACAAAATCACTCCTGACACTCTTCTCCACCCTGCCTGCACTCTCTTCTTCACTTCTCTTCCACAATCCCCGTTACTCTGTACTGTTGATCCCAAGTATTTAAACTCCTCCACCTTCGCCAACTCTACTCCCTGCATCCTCACCATTGCACTGACCTCCCTCTCATTCACACACATGTATTCTGTCATGGCGGTCCTACTGACCTTCATTCCTCTCCTCTGTAGAGCATATCTCCACCTCTCCAGGGTCTCCTCAACCTCCTCCCTACTATCGCTACAAATCACAATTTTATCAGCAAATATCACAGTCCACGGGGACTCCTGTCTAATCTCGTCTGTCAACCTGTCCATCACCATTGCAAATGAGAAAGGGCTCAGAGCCGATATGCAGACAACAATACAGATTTCCAAAACTATACATACACTAATTTTTTTTATATATTTAATTTTATTTATATACATCCACTTAGCTAACCAATGAGAGAACTACTTAACGGATTTAGATCAGGTGTTTTTCCAGAATTTGCTTGAACATTCTGGTTGATTTTTCGACTTCTCTCAACACGCTAAGTATCATAGTTCACTTGCAGGAGTGATATATTCACACTGATCCGAGGCAGAGGCTGTGGCCCAAGGGGGGGAAGCATGACGTCCGGAGTTGAGAGCCGGGCAGGGTCCGCCTCGCTGTCCTGTTTCACTACTATGTGGGCAGAGCCGTGGGGTACGGCTAGTATATAATAAACTAAACTCCTATGCATTTGAAATACAGTTATATAATGTCCCACAGTACACTTGTCATGTTCATCTTCTGTCAGAAAACAATATTTAAACCAAAATGAACCTGCCAATATCTTCATATAAGTAGAAAGGAACCTTCAACTTTGACAGAAGTAGCAATTTATATCTTAATATACATATAATCGACTGATATGAAATAAATTGTGACAAGACTTTTTCTGTATTGCCCAGCCTCCATATAAGTGAGAGCAAAAACAAGATTCACGCAGAATCGTCTCCTTTCTTGAGCCCAATATGGCTTGAAAAGGCCCCAGGCCTCACAACCCCAGAAGTAAATTAAGCAGGTTGGAGAATGTTGGTGCACCATGTACAATATTGATTCAAAACTATAAATGTTTGTCCTGATGTATTTTTTGCACAGTAGTGGTAAGGGAAGAATGTAAGCAAAAGAAAGAGGCCCTTTCACAAAAATGTGAGCGGGAGGCCCTCCAGATTCCAAAGAGAGGAGCCAGTGGGACAAGAAGACAGCAGCTGCAGGGCACTTCTGGGAAAAGGAAAGGCTTGGTGAGGCCATGTTTAAATAAAAAAAAATAAAAATAAAAAAATTTAAAAAAAAAACACCACAGAACATCTGCCACCTCTGATTAAATTTTCTCTCTCAAGTGTATTGTCCTTAAGGGAATATTTGGTTTGTTAGCAGGGCTAGAGAAAGACTCAATTGTTATAAAATAAAATAAACAGCAGACAAGAATTCAGAAACAAAATGAATCAAAGAAAAGTGAACAGATAGAGTAGTGAATATAAATAAAATGTTAACATTTACATGAATTTTCTTAACAGAGGCATTCATTCAAAAGTGACTTACAGAAGAGTTTAACATACTTGAGCAAAACACTAGTCACTGCTTGGGAACAAGTGTGACAGGAGGAGGTGACAAAATGGATCGCCACCAACTGAAGAGCTCAGAACAAAATAGAAGCAAGTTACAATCCCTTGGATGCAAGACCCTCTCAAAGCCATTATCAATTAAGAGAGAAATTCAGAAATACAAGAGGGACTCCAAAAACTTCTTAAACACATTGAGGGAGCCAGCATTCCAAAGGGAGGTGGGCAGTTCATTCTACCAGCTTGGAGCTAAGCAGGAGGGTCTGAAAGGAGATTTAATATACTGGAGAGCTAAACGCCATTCCTCAGCAGACCCGAGTGGTCGAAAAGGAGCCGAGGACGTTAAGGGTCTCCATTTATAGAGTTGCTGACCTGTTAACTACTCCATAGGCAGGCATCAAGGATCTGAACTTAATGTGACGCTAAAGCAAAGCCAAGTGGCAGGAGAGCAACTCCGAGAATGTTCTTGAGTAAGTCAGCCAGAGCACGCGCTTTAACTTAAAGGAACATCTCTGCAGAGCTCGGAAAATAGCCGTCCACCCAGACAGCGCTTCAGAGGGTCTGCAGAGAACAATGGCAGGAAAATGTCCAAATCCAGGTGTGGGAAGCTTGATGCTTCCAACTAAGATGACTCCAGCCTGGAATGGCTGCCAAAGGGGCTTCAACTAAATTTGCAATCATTTCTAAAATTCTTTTTTCACTTTGTCATTCTGGGGATTATTAACTATTGCTTGACAAGGAGGGAAAAATGTAAGCAATTTTAGTATAAGACTGCAACATAAAATGTGAAATGTGAAGGTGTCAGATAACTAGACAGACAGAAAATGTCTAATATAAAATATATAGATAGAGAGACAGGAAAGGCACTTCATAACATATTAAAAGACAGAGTCACACACACGTGTGCATGGGAGGCAATCTAAGGGCTTAAGTGGGGATAAGACGCAGAGTTGGGGTTAAACTGCACTAATTATCATCTCCCTCTTCCACAGACCACCAGAAAGGAAGCCCAGCTAGAGCTCCACCCCTTCTGTTGCCAGACCACACCCACCTAGAGACCTCCTGCACAGCCCCTATAAGCCCGATTCCTCCTCCCTTCATCTCCGTCAGTCCATTTTGACTACTCTCTATTATGTTCCTGATGTGCCATTTTATTGACATTATACGGGGTGGATCCCCGATCCTTTGTTCGGTTTGCTCTTTTACTATCTCAGCATATCTCGATATCCAAGTCTCTCGATATATCCCTCCTTGTACAGTCATATGAAAATGTTTGGGAACCCCTCTCAGCCTGCATAATAATTGACTCCTTTCAACAAAAAAAGATCACAGTGGTATGTCTTTCATTTCCTAGGAGTACTGCGGTGTTTTCCGAACAAAGATTTTTATTGCCACAGTATTTAGTTGTATGAAATTAAATCAAATGTGAAAAAAAAAAAAAACTGGCTGTGCACAAATGTGGGTCCCCTTGTCATTGTGCTGATTTGAATGCCTGTCACTGCTCAATGCCGATTACTTTGTTGGATGAGCTCATTAAGCCTTGAACTTCATAGACAGGAGTGTCCAATCACGAGTGGTAAAAGGTATTTAAGGTGGTCAGTTGCAAGTTGTGCTTCCTTTCCTTTGACTCTCCTCTGAAGAGTGACAGACAGCATGGGATCCTCAAAGCAACTCTCCAAAGATCTGAAAACAAAGATTGTTGAGTCTCATGGTTTAGGGGAAGGCTACAAAAAGATCTCTCAGAGGTTTAAACTGTCAGTTTCAACTGTAAGGAATGTCATCAGGAAATGGAAGGCCACAGGCACAGTTGCTGTTAAACCAACACAGCAGGTTTGGCAGGCCAAGAAAAATACAGGAGTGGCATATGGAGAGGCAGGATTGTGAGAATGGGTACAGACAACCCACAGATCACCTCCAAAGACCTGCAAGAACATCTCGCTGCAGATGGTGTATCTGTACATCGTTCTACAATTCAGCACAATTTGCACAAAGAAAATCTGTATGGCAGGGTGATGAGAAAGAAGCCCTTTCTGCACTCACGCCACAAACAGAGTCACTTCTTGTACTCATATGCTCATTGAGACAAGCCAGATTCATTTTGGAACAAAGTGCTTTGAGCTGATGAGACAAAAATTGAGTTATTTGGTCAGAACAAAAAGCGCTTTGCATGGCAGAAAAGGTAAACAGTATTCCAAGAAAAACACCTGCTACCTCCTGTCAAATTTGGTGGAGGCTCCATCATGCTGTGGGGCTGTGTGGCTAGTTCAGGGACTGGGGCCCTTGTTAAAGTCGATGTTCGGATGAATTCAACCAGATATCAACAAATTCTTCAGGATAATGTTCAAGCATCAGTCACAGAGTTGAAGTTACGCAGGGGTTGGATATTCCAACAAGACAATGACCCAAAACACAGTTGGAAATCTACAAAGGCATTCATGCAGAGGGAGAAGTACAATGTTCTGGAATGGCCATCACAGTCCCCTGACTTGAATATCATCGAAAATCTATGGGATGATTTGAAGCAGGCTGTCCATGCTCGGCAGCCATCAAATTGAACTGAACTGAACTGGAAAGATTGTGTATGGAAGAATGGGCAACAATACCTCCATCCAGAATCCAGACACTCCTCACAGGCTATAGGAGGACGGCGTCTAGAGGCCCAAAAGAGCAAAAGGAGGCTCAACTAAGTATTGATGTCATATCTCTTTTGGGCGCCCACATTTATGCACCTGTCTAATTTTGTTATGATGCATACTGCATATTTTCTGTTAATCCAGTAAACTTAATGTCACTGCTGAAATCCTACTGTTTCCATAAGGCATGTTAGATATTAAAAGGAAGTTGCTACTTTGAAAGCTCAGCCAATGAAAAACAAAAATCCAAAGAATTAAGAGGGGTTCCTGTATCAGTTTATGTACGTTTGCATGTTGATATGATATACAGCACCAGCACATTTTCATGCATGTGTCCATACACACTCACACAATATCTATACTAATAAAAGGCAAAGCCCTCACTGACTGACTGACTCGTCACTAATTCTCCAACTTCCCGTGTAGGTAGAAGGCTGAAATTTGGCAGGCTTATTCCTTACAGCTTACTTACAAAAGTTAAGCTGGTTTCATTTCGAAATTCTACACGTAACGGTCGACAACGTCCGCCATGTTAAACTTTATTTATGGCCCCATCTTCATGAAATTTGGTAGACTGCTTCCCTGCGCTAACCAATGTACTCATTTCGGTGGTAAGACGTCACTGTCAGCCGCCATATTGAACTTTCCAAAGGTCTTTACTACCTATGGGCCCATCTTCAAGAAATTTGGTACGCGGGTTCCCAACACTAACTGAATCCTACTTGCGTACATATATATGTCCATAGCTTGCAGCTCGGTCGCCGTGTGAGGTGGCGTTGGGTCCCCCATCCCAACGCCTCCCACGTTGTTGGCTGGCTGCCTGCCTGCCTATATAAGGTCGTCCGTCGCTCCGGTCTCTTCATTCCCTTCCTTGCTTCGTCACAGGATTCACGTCTCCCTACTGATAACTGCAGCCTTTTTATTTAATCCATGGCTTCTCCGCTGTTTTATTATTCGTTTATTATGATTATAGTTATTGTATAGGTATTTTAGACTTAGTTTAAATTGCTCAGGTACCCATTTCCTTTATCGTTCCAACCGTACCCCCATTAACGTGTCTATCGAGGTGATCACCATCGATCAAAGAACTGTCACTTACTGAGTGGTTTCCATGCCCGGAGATGGCACCTGCCATTTCCATTCTCTTTATTACATATTGCACGGCCATATCAGGCTCACTCTTGATATCCAGAGGAACATTGTGTCTTATGTATTGAATGACTGGGACAGGTTCAAGGTGTGGACTGATGACGGTACAGGAGATAATTATACTACACAGGAGCACTAGAAGAGTGAAATGCTAAGCCCTTCACCTATGCATCTGCATGTGAGTTGATGGCTGCCGCTGAATTGTTCGGTTGTCGCTTTCAAGTGTACCGAAATGGCCAAATATTTTACACCTTTCGACAACCGCCAATGCCTCTTAAACATCTTAGATTCACAGGTGACGATTTCAGTAGTGGACACTTTGATGTTTATGAATGTTTAAACTCTCAAAAGCTGGATGTGAAGTTATCGATGAAACTGGTTGTAGGCTTACAACGCTTGACAGATGCCGAATGTCACTTCAACACAACAAGTCTTGTAAATACTAACGTCATTGAAACAAACCATGAAACTCAAACCGATTATGACAGCAGCAATCCAAGCTGTGAGATTTCAGACAAGATTGCTTTTCACATGGCCAACTGTACGTTGCATGCTCAAGAGTGAGCTCATATTGTCATATTACAACCGGAGGGCCGAACTCACAATGTGGTATACAAAGAAATCCTTAAATAATTATTGGTATATTTTCCCTCAGTTTAAAAAGGTTTACTTTTCTTCTTAATAAAAATTTTAAGGCAGTAGTTCACCGCTGGGAAGCGCGCGTCTTTTGCTAGTACATCATAATTCACTCGTCCTCCTAACCCACTTCACCTAATTCAGGGGTACAAGGAGCACGGGGCTCAATTAAGGGCCCACTGTGGATTTAAAGAAGTATAAAAAACACACTTGCACATCTATAAAGACGTATACTTTAAAATCAATTTAGGAAGTGATAAAAGCTTCAACTCTGAAAGTCTTTAATCAAACCAAAATTTGTTTTCATAAGAATAAATCCGGCCATTATGCAAACTGCTGAGATTCCTTGGGCTAAAGCAATCAGCTCACATTATGGTTATTTAACGTCTATACTTAAATAAAGTGCTTCCACAACCCACATAAGCCAGACATTATAGGATTAGGGTCCGATAAGCATCAATTACAGCAGCTACTTTAAATAAAGCACACCGCTGGAGAGTCGAATGTGGAGTGAAGGCGAACTCACAGCACCAAACTTCAGTTTTTAGTCATGGGAGAGCCTCGCCTTTGGTGAAGAAATAAAAGTTTGAAGTTTTAGTAATTTCATACACCTTTAGAGAGGCTGGGGAAAGGTAGAGTAGAGAAGCACTAAAGAAGATACTGTACAAATCAATCCAGTAACGAAAATGAAATGTAATCTCTAACCTACCTGGCGTTTGATGTTATGGTCAAGAAAATCTTAACCTCATGTTTTAAGGGGAAAAAAAACAGAGAATATTCCAAATACAAAATACATCAATGAGGCGGTAAGGCTGAGCAACAGCAAACAACATCCAAACATCCACAAAGAAAAATCACAAATCATTCCTATTGTAGTAACCAGGAAAAGATCACGTTGACTGACACGTGACGAGTTGTCTTGGTTGTCATGCACAGTAAAAATGCGGGTTGTTTGTTGTTTGCTCACAAGCTCGGTGTATAGATGCACACTAAAAGCTAGAAAAACGACCTGCTAAGCAGCATCTATAGGGTGCTCCAGAACTAATTATGCAATTTTCATAACACTATAACATAGAAAATCACCCAAAAAATCCTGGACCATCAAGAAGTGCGCGAACTGACAACATGAAGAATCGTCTTCGCGCCGAACTGGAATCGTCCCAGCATATATCAAAGTCATCCAGACGACCTGGATCTGCATAATTAGATATGGACCACCCTGTATTTCATTAAATTCAACAAAAATGCATTACTGAATAATCCATCCATCCATCATCCAACCTGCTATATCCTAACTACAGGGTCACAGCGGTCTGCTGGAGCCAATCCCAGCCTACACAGGGCGTAAGGCAGGGCACCAGCCCACCGCAGTAATTCTGGATAAGGTTTAGTTAAATTATTAAAGGCTTCCTGATAGATATCTCAGTCGTGGACCAGTTTTTTTTTGTTTTTTTTTTTACCCGCGCTGCACGGACGGCACGACAATATCACATAATCCACATCAGGTATCCTATCAGCTTACAAATATGTGCCTAAGGATCTCCTTGTGAAATAAAGTTGAGCGCGCGGAAAACAGCTTTTGAAGAGCTGCCTCATTTGTCTGGAGTCGAGTACCGAAATTCTGACTTTGGCATCGGTAGCAGCTTTCAGACCTCAGTACCAGTAACAAAAAAAGTTCTGAAGCTGAACAGAAAAAAGAAAAAAAAACACCTCCAAAGCGCTGGCCTTACTCCGGCCTCCCCGGTGTGCCGTGCCATCACGCCACACTACGCTCCGTTTCCCATCACGTTGAACATTGGAACACTCTGGACGAGAACAGGCCATTCAGCCCCATGAAGCTCACCAGTCCTCTCCACTTATTTCTTCTAAAAAAAACATCAAGTCGAGTTTTGAAAATTCCTAAAGTCTTACTGTCTGCCACACTACTCGGTCGCTTATTCCAAATGTCTATCATTCTTTGTGTAAAGAAAAACTTCACAATGTTTGTGTGAAATTTCCCCTTCACAAGTTTCCAACTGTGTTCTTGATGAACTCATTTTAAAGTCACCGTCTCGATCCACTGGACTAACTCCCTTCATCATTTCAAACACTTCAGTCAGGTCTCCTCTTCATCTTCTTTTTATTAAACTGTAAAGGCTCAGCTCTTGTAATCTTTAATAAATAATCCTTATATATAATTTGATAGTATTCGTATGTATGGTGTTCGCGTCAATGCCCCGTATGTATGGTGTTCATGTCAATACTTTGACTCAATACAAGTTAGCACCATGCAGTGGGACTCTGCCTCTGTAGTTAGAACATCACGTGGCACACGCGGACGCAGTATTGCATGATTGGCTAAAAATGTTCGAATGCTTCAGTGACACCGCTGGACAGCCAAGTATAGTAAGTCAGTGTTGGTTCGAACAGATAACAGTAAGTTCGGTTGCTTTTTGGAACGTTGGTGTGGTGGGGCGTACTTTCCAGGACTAACATCGTCGACTGACTTAAACCCTTCGACAGCTCCAGAACCGCAAGTAATTTAGAACGTATCGCCATTTGTTTGATATGTCGAAATCTATCTTTGGGCAGTTCGGTTTTGGCATCCGTCCTTCTGACATCTATTGGCAAACTGAGTAATGCTGGCTGGGTATTAACAACAGTCATTGTTTAAATTTTAGCCGATCTCAGATCTAAAATGACCACGGCAACATAATTATTACTCCGACTCGTAAAATACGGTTTGTTTTGAAAATTTGTTTGCCGGAAAAAATCAAATAAGGTGCGCCGAAGAGCTGAGTTCACGTCTCGCGGCCTCATTTAAACAGGAAGCTCTTCATTACATCGGCCGAAAAGGTCTATTTTAAGCACAAATCAGTGCCATGATAACAAAATCATTTCAAGGACATAAAAAAAAAAAACAAATAATTCTTTGCAGAGAAAGAATTTGTAGCCCGATTCAATCGGGCTCCCAGTCGCTAGTAGTAGTAGTAGTAGTAATATTAATAAATTTAATCAAATTTTAATAAGTTTTAAATACTGTGTATCGTACTGCACAGCTGTCATCATCAATATCATTCATCATTGGCGAGTACCCGTACATTTTACTGTATTTTAATAAAATGAAATTATTATGTATTTACTTATAACAAAGAAAACTACAGCACATACCAAAGAAAATGCGCTTGCATGAATTACAGTACGTATAGCAGTAACATTGATATTTTACATTCTAGCATCGCGAGAGACAAAACAGTACAGTACTGTACAGTATACGGGTTTACCTTTACATTCTGTTTTTAGGTAATGTATTACGCCGAGTTTGCAATGAAATTAAAGTGCTTTGGGGGCATACTGTATTTAGGGTTGAAAAAATAGGCATTTAAAAGGCATTTTTTTCACAATTTGTGGGTGCTCTAGGAATGTAGCCCCCTTGAATTTTCGGGGTGTTACAATTATTCATCCATCCATTATCCAACACGCTATAGCCTAACTACTGGATCACGGGGGTCTGCTGGAGCCAATCCCAGTCAACACAGGGTGCAAAGCAGGAAACAAACCCTGGGCAGGGCGCCAGCCTATCGCAGGGCACACACCAAGCACACACTAGGGACAATTTAGAATCGCCAAAGCACCTAACCTGCATGTCTTTGCACTGTGGGAGGAAACCCACACAGACACGGGGAAAACATGCAAACTCCACACAGGGAGGACCCGGGAAGCGAACCCAGGTCTCCTAACTGCGAGGCGGCAGCACTACCCACTGCGCCACAGTGCCGCCCGATTACTATTATGTATATCTTTATTTGTAAAATTAGCTTTATACATGTAGAATGTTTTTAAAAGGGAAGAAAGCTGCTTTATCACATTTATGACTTTAATAGATCAAACATTTTTGTTAAGCCATATGTGGTGGGGATGGACAAATTAACCAAAGTTGACCATGCGTGTGTAGGGAACACTTTTATATTCTTTTAGTTTATATGAGCTTACAAGACCATCTACCCCAAGAAGAAACCCAAGGTTTGATCGAAGGGAGTCTCCTTGCACCTGTTGTACTATAAAGGTCTTCATGCTAGATATGCACAAGGATCCCCTTTGACCCTCAGTCTCTCTTCTGTCTTCCCTCTCAGCATCACAAATGTAGAAGAGCTGTACTCTCGGCCAGTCCATGCAGAGGATATGCAGGATCTGGACAAAAGTCTTAAAATAAGACAACGTGCCCCCGGAAAGAATGTTATCCAGGACATACCGTATATACTCACATATAAGTTAGGCCTCGAAACCCAAAAAACACACCCCGACTTATACGCCCATTCAAAAATATGATTTACCCCCCCATCTTCCATCCTCCAATCTCGCACCAATTTATCAGACACAACAAATTTTGTTGCAGCAGCGCAGTTACCGATTTCTTTTGCCACTTCAACGACATTTCATTTAAAACCAGCTTCATATTTTCTTCTGATTGATCGCTCCATCATAGATAAGGGATGCTCTTACGATAAAGGTGTATGAGGGTGTGTGCCTATTTTTTCTCTGTACCCTAATGGGCTTTCATATGACTCGGCTTTTCACAGCGACTTTGATATCTGACAACTTCTTTTTTTATTTCGGGCACTGTGCGACTCGGTGAACTTGAGCTTTCGAGTTTCTCCGACACGCTATGTCACTCAATCATCTTGCTTTTGTTGTTTATACCACTGTTAAAACCAACAAATAGTACGTTTTTCCTTGCCTCTACTTGGTATTCGCTGAAATTCTATTTTCCCTTGTGCTTTTGCCATTGCCTTTTCACAGAACGCCGAGATTAAGGGCTATTTATATTGATTTGCATATTCAAAGGAGCTTAATTCTGGGAGGAGTTGGGGTGGGGCAGCAGGCACGTGCACGTGCGTTAATTTTCACGCTGACCGGGATTTATGTAGCGGAAGAACGTGGAAGCTGTCAAATGCACATATTTATGCATCTGGATTTTTTGTGCGTAAGCACATTTCCGCTTTTGTGCTTACGTCATGTTATAGTGTGAATTCTACGCACGGCGTTGTGCATGAGGCCCTTGGTCCTTTGCAGTTTTACTTTCTGCCTAAATTTCACCTTGTGGCAGTGCAGGACTGATAATTGGGGCCAGTTTGATAAAAGCATAATAACGAACTCCTCATAAGCTTAAAATTTATATAACAAGCAGAAAAACAAAATCTTCCTAATTGCTGGGAGAATATGAACATACAGTGGAACAAGTACAGCAGCATTTGTCCTGTGTAATATTATTAACGAGCCAAGCATGCTGCACTTCAATAAAGCCGCGCCCATCTTGGCGCCACACTAAACAGAATCCGATCTGCTTGTCATTAACGGTTTCAAGTGTTCCAGCAGTTCCAGACTTTTAGCTGCCAAGGTACAGTAATCAAGCTTTTCTATTTTGCTGTTCTCAATCCCGGCTTCCTGCCACAAAACAGACTCGGAGTTAATGGGAATGACTGAAGGCGCTGAACAGATTTAGCCAAAGCAAACAGCAGCCAGCACAGACTTGATCACAGCAGTTAATACTGCAAAGAGAATAAATAAAAATTAGCACCAGCTGTTTTACTTGGACAGAGCTGGATAGCTGGGATAAAGGCAGATGTTACCCAAATGTTAGAAAGCACTCTGCAGGAAAAAAAATAAAATAAAATGTAACTAGAATCAGGGGTCCTGTACTTTGGTGACAAGTCTTTAGGCACAAACCATTTTAAGATTCACAGATGAAGACATTACCCTGTTGCAGTCTGTTTCTCATTAAGTATATAGAGTAGGATGTTTTTATAGAGACATTAAATTAAGACCCTCGACATGCCGCCCAAGCTACAAGACATTTTTTAAAAAAGCTAAATGCAGCCCGGACAAGCTCAGGCCTCGCACAGCTTTGAATCACCAAGTAGATGAGAATGTCGTGGTTACGTATTTTGTGTATTTTTATCATCCGTCGTACCATTTGGTACATCAATCGAGCACTAAAGGGCCCCACTTTTGCCGACTTCTTCATTATCATACGGTTATTTGCTTTGAATAGGGGTTCACCAACTCCAGTCCTGGAGGACCACCGTGGCTGCAGGTTTTCATTCGAACCCTTTTCTTAATGAGTGATCTGTTTTTGCTGCTAATTAACTCCTTTTACATTCATTTTAAATTGACTTGTCCTTGAAGACTCAGGCCCCTTAATTGTTTCTTTTTTCTTAATTAGCAGCCAAACAACAACGAGATACAAAATGAGCAAAAACAACTGGTGTCCATCGTACAATACCTGAAAATAAAGAAAGGTGAATGTCTCAGGAATGTTGATCTGCTCAGGTCCCCAGTGCTCTTAGAAAAGAGAAAATCAACAGTTTCGAAAATGTCTGCTAATGCACCACGAGAGCAGCAACAAGCCACAGAATTAAAGAGTTTAACTAACGACAATTGGCACCTCATTAAGCAGCAGGTTGGAGTGAAATTAGTTTGAGTTTCAGGCCCTGACATAGTTGGTCTTCTCTTGGCTCCCTTACTTCACATTTCATTTCTCTTTGGGTGCTGTTTAAGAAAAGGAATGAAGCAATTCAGAGGAACGATGAAGAAATTCAGGGGAATGAATCTTAAAAAAAAGAGAAATCAATTAAAATGAATTTGCAAAAAGTTAATTAGCAGCACAAACGAGGCACTCATTTAAAAAAAAAAAAAAAAAAAATGGTCAGAATGAAAACCTGTAGCCACGGTGGTCCTCCAGGACCGGAGTTGGCAACCCCTGGCTTAGAAGACTTTTATCCAAAGAGACTTAAAAGTAGGTCTGCATAATCATTACAACAATCTAGTCGAGACCTGGCCATTCAGCCCAACAAAGCTCGCCTGTCCTGTCCACTTAATTCTTCTAAAAAACAACACTGAGTCGAGTTCTGAAGGTCCCTAAAGTCCTCCAGTCTACCACCCTACTTGGTCACTTATTCCAAGTGTATGTGGTTCTCTGTGTGAAGAAAAACAAACAATCATTACATTGGTGCGAAATTTACTC
>JANRMT010061414.1:7042593-7056141 GCA_026402145.1 Polypterus bichir lapradei | reverse complement strand
CTACTTGGTCACTTATTCCAAGTGTCGGTGGTTCTCTGTGTGAAGGTAAACTTGAGTAAATTTTGCGCCAATGTGCTGATGTTTCTAACGGTGTCTCCTTGTTCTCGATGAACTCATTTTAAACGTCTTGATCCACTACACCAATTCCCTTCATCATTGTATGTTTGTGCAAAATTTACCCTCGGCGAAAGATCATCTTGTCTTTGGTTTTGACCCCCCTGGTATGCACTCAGTTTTGTTCTTGCTTCATTTTCTGGTACCGAAATAAATATAGGCAGAAGAGAGCCTATGGGACATTAGACGAGTTTTCCAGTGATTTAGAACATTACAACGATCTAGTCGAGACCTGGCCATTCAGCCCAACAAAGCGCGCCAGTCCTCTCCACTTAATTCTTCTAAAAAGATCATCAAGTCGAGTTCTGAAGGTCCCTAAAGTCCTACTGTCTGCCACTCTACTTGATCACTTATTCCATGTGTTGGTGGTTCTCTTTGTGAAGAAAAACTTCCTAATGTTGACATGAAATTTACTCTTAAATGTTTCCAACAGTGTCCCCGTGTCCTCATTGAACTCATTTCGCCCCAGTTCAGGCTACATTATACAGGGGGTTGGGCGAGTTGGATACCCAAAAAATAACCAGAATCTGTACCTGGTGTGCAATTTCAACTTTGTTGCGAATTTTGCCGCTAAGTGTAGCAGTTATAGTAGTCTGTGGCAGTCTGACAAGTGACGTTGCTCTGTATTGTTTATGTTATTTCCGCGTTGATTTTCCTTGGTGCTTATTAAAACGTGTTCTGCGATTTTTGTGATGGGTGATCATAAAGAACAGCGAGTCTCTTAGGGAAAACAGCCACTGAAACTGTAGTGATGCTTGAAACCGCTTTTAAAGAGGAAGCTTTAAGTAAAACTCAGTCTGGTTTTTGCGTTTCAAATGAGTGGAGATGTTACTTGAAGACCAAGCGAGATCTGGCCGACCTTCCACAATTAGTTATGACGAAAATCTTGAAAAAGTCCATAGTGCAATTTTCGAAGATCGACATCGGTTGATTAAAGAGATTTCTGAATTGATCTGTGCGTCTTGGCTTTCTTGCCAACGAATTTTAAGAGAAGATCTGAACACAAAACGCGTTGCTGCTAAATTTGTGCCTTGATTGCTCACAGAAAATCAGAAAACATGTTAACATGTGCCGTGATTGGAAGGACCAACTTCAAAATGATCCACACTCTTTCTAAACTCATGACAGGTGATGAGAGTTTGTGTGATGGTTAGGAGTCGGAAACGAAACAACTAATCAAGCCAAAGGAAAATCACCAAGGCCAAAAAAAAGAGCACGGCAACTTCAATCAAATGTGAAGACAATGTTGATTTGCTTTTTTGATGTGAACGGGATCGTTCACAGAGAGTTTGTTCCTCCTGGACAGAAGGTGAATCACCTGGACGTGTTGAGAAGACTGTGCGAAAGTGTGTGAAGAAAACGCCCCGTGAGGTGGGAGAGTTGTGACTGGTTTCTGCACCATGACAAACGTCCATACCGTCCTCTGTGTCCAACAGTTTTTGTCGAAAAACAAGATGACTGTTGCCGCTTACCCTCCCTACTCACCTGATCTTTGCTCAGTGCAACTTTTTCTTGTTCCTGCATATGGAGAGAAAGAAAAAAAGCGGCTTTGGACACAACGTTCCTCTTCAGCATTTCCAAAAATGTTTCCACCGGTAGGAAAACCGTTGGGACGAGTGCATTCATTCATATTCAGAGGACTCTGAAGACTAAAGTCTCTAAAGTAAGTAAAAATTACAAACCCCCCCCTCCCCCCCACCCAATTTTGGTTCTGGTTCCTTATTCGCCAGATCTCACAGTAAGGAGACCTGGGTTCTCTTCCTGGGTCATCTCCGAGTGGAGTTTGCATGTTCTCCCAGTGTCTGTGTGGGTTTCCTCCCACAGTCCAAAGACAGGCAGGTTAGATGCATTGCCGATCCTAAATTGTCCCTTGTGTGTGCTTGGTGTGTGTGTGTGTGTGTGTGCCCTGCTGTGGACTGGCACCCTACCCGGGGTTTGTTTCCTGCCTTGCGCCCTGTGCTGGCTGGGATTGGCTCCAGCTCACCCCCATGACCCTGTTTTAAGGATATAGCGGGTTGGACGAGGACTGACTGACAATTCTGCTTATTTTTGGGTACCCCCTTGTATATACGAGGTGTGATCAAAAAGTACGGTGAACGTTGATGCCGAGCACGATCCAAGAGCAATGCAAACCAATTCAATGCCAGTTCTGACAGGTCCATCCTAGAGCCGAGTTTGTGACTTAGCCACTGTTGAGTTCAAATTTATCGTTAATAATGGATATCGAGCAAGGCATTAACATGAAATTTTGTTTCTAATTGCAAAAAGCTCAGGAAACCCTTCAGATGTTAAAATCAGCACCACTGCACCGACAATTAAGACCGTTTACAAGTGGTTTGATCGATTTCGTAATGGATCCGACTTGGCGGAAGACGAGAAAAGATCAGGACATCCTTCAACATCAATAACCGAGGAAAACGTTGAAACGGTTTCATTCTTCATCGCGACAGCGCTACTTGCGTCACATCCTTTCTAGTACAACAATTCTGTCCAAAAAAAAAAAAAACATTACGCTGTGTCCGCATCCACCTTATTTGCCGGATCTGGCACCGTGCGACTTCTGGCCGTTCCCTAAATTGAAAATGACCATGAAAGGCAAACTATTTTAATCCATTGGAGGGTCATCCAGGCAGCCACAACTAAAGACACGTCCAGAACTGCTTCGCAAAGTGGCAGGAGCTTCGGGATTAAGTGCATTCGAAGTGGAGGAGAGTATTCGGAGGGTGAGAAGTAGTTGGAAATCATTTACGGCAATAAATGTTTCTTTTTTTGTATTTTTGGATCACACCTCGTATGCACACTCACACACACACACACACACACACACACACAGGATGTATAAGAAAGCGTCACCTCATACACTTTGCAAAGCGTTTTGTGCTCACACTTCGTATGATTTGCATTCCAATGTACTGAGCGTGCGAGTACAGCTATTTGATGCGGGTCATTGCAGACCCAAATATGGCAAACAAATCCTTAACATAAAAAAAAAAAAAAAAAAAAAAAAAGACCACCTTGAAAGAAAGACACCAGTGGCTATTCTGAAAAATAAAGCTGCAAACAATTGCCTTGCAAGACATAACTGATATTTTTGGAGCAAGTTCATAACTTAGAGGTTTTTGTGTGTCTGTGGAGACTCAAATTGAAATTTTAGCAGCCAGGCCAAGTGTAAGCATCTCAAAAAATAAAATTAAATTAAAATTAAATAAAAACCTTTAAACAATTTGGGTCAATCAGCAGAACTAGAAGGCAGAAGACATCACCACATCAGGTGCTGCCATCTCCAGAGAGGACCGCATTGGCTGTGGAAGCCCAACATTAAATAACGGCCACTCTAGAGGAGAAGGCGATTTCTCATCAACTTTGGGGCCACTTGCGCGGTCAATGGCCACTGCCCAGGCCTTCAATGGATCCTATGACTTACTAACAAAACCCGACATTCCACGTCAGCACAGTCACCCAGCTTTACTGGAGGCTTACTGCGAAACACCTCAGACAAAGCACTTGGTCACTTTACTGCTTCTGGGGTACCAAGATTAGCTCAAGTACAGTAAAAAACACAACAGAATGTCATAAGACGGGCAGGAAACTCGAGGGGCATTAGTGCTGCTAGATGACATCTTCAGGGTTTGAACCAGAGAACATTTGCTGCCCGTGTGGAGTTTGCTCTCTCTCTTCGAGTCGGTGTCGCTTTTCACACATGCACTTTGGCTTCCTTGGACATCCCCTTTGTCATGCAAATGAAGGGGAATTTCAATTCTAAAATCAGTCCGAATGGTACAGTTTATGTTGCTATAACCCACTTTACCTGCTCAAACTTTAAAAACTTGAAAACGGATTGGGGGTTGCAATGGATGTTTAAATTTAAAATGTCCTGTTTCTTCATTCCAGCTGGAAAGTTCAAACTTTTAAAATTCTGCCAAATCTTCTGTAACGTGCGTTGGAGTCAGGGGTAGAGTACAAGGTGACCAATCGAGTTATGCACAATCCTTCGGAGGGTCAGAGGGTTCACCAGCAGGACCTCTCATGCCAGGCTTCTAAAAACAGTTTGCTTTATTTGACGGTCATCCCAAGTTCATCCGTTTGCTGTAGTGGGGCCAATGTTATGTTAAATCTTGGCAAGTAAAAGAAGACAAACCACACACACACACACAAATCATTCACTTCATCTTAAAGCATAACAGGGTCTGAATTTTACTTTTAAAGGCATTACCCTCCACGATTTAACAAACAAAACTGGAGGGAGATTTTAGCATAGGGTTTAAAAATCTAGCTGTGCTACCCATCTAAGACAATTTGAAACTGATAGACCTCCACGTTAACATCTGCAGTGCACCATCTAGTGGAATGGGGTTAGTAATGCATGTAGTAATAAAAAGTACATCACATTTGTCATTCCAACAGATGGCACATCACAAACATTTGTAGTAATAAAATGCATTACTAGAATATACCTACCATCTGTTGAAATGACAAATGCAAAATGTCTGTTATATGCCATTTGGAACGGGATTTGTAAAAGCAGGGTTAATGTTTGTGATACACCGTCTTCTGGAATGAAACATTCAATGCATTTTAATACTACCAAATGTGTTTTGATGCCAGTAATAATCCGCCAGAGACACCGAGCCGAAATGAGGAAGACAAAGATGCCACAATGCATGTGGGAAAACAACAACAGCTTTTGAAGTGGTTAGGTGTGGTGAGCTTTAGGTAACAACACATTAAGAATTCAAATGACTCGATTAGACACTTTTGTTTCTCAAAGCCAAAAGCAGAAGTACTTCACTCAAGACTACAGGGACGGGTTTTTTTGTCGCTGCCAGGTACAAAAAAAAAAGTTGGTCTTTTAGAGCCACCAAGAGGATTTGAAAAATGTCATTATGCAGATTCATAACCTGTGCTTCTGCACGAATATTGCTGGGCTGTTCGGGACTTTGGGTCTTGAGTGCAACAGAAAACATCATCATCTAGTTAATGATTTGTCACCATTCATGTCATGTCTCTGCCACAGTTTCTCGTCTGGCTGGGGTTTAGATTCAAGGTGTATGTTTTTTGTTCATTTTTGATTCGTTCGTTATTCGTTTATGTAAGCAAGCTGTCTGTGTTCTGACCCATGTCTTTAATGTGCCATCCCAAGAGGCGGGGCCACCTGCCAATCACCTCCAGGGACGGCCCAACACCCTATAAAGGCAGAGAGTCTTCCTCACTTCCTGACAGTTCATTTCAAAGGAGCCTGGGAGTGGAAAGTTTGTGTTTTGTGCAGTGATTGTGCCTTTGGATTTTTGGACCTTCATGCTTTCTGTTTGACTACGTTTCTGGAATAATGTTTCTGGGTATGCGCTTGCATTGAATTGCCTTCATGTTTTCGTTTTCCATTGTTATGGAAGAAAAAAAATGTTATTTTATAAAAAGGGTTGGTGCTTGCTCTTACTAGCTTGGGTTTGCCAGTGAATTCCCCCTCTTCTGGACGTGTTTATTGGGGATGAAGGTGCTCTGGGACAGCAGGTCCATGACAGTTCTGCTTTAGGACACCAGGGCATTGTTCTCCCTTCAATTGCCACTGGCTATGCAGTACACATAAAAGAAACCTACGAAAACATGAAATGGTTGTTAAAACATACAGAACTGTAACATCTGTGCTGATCTCAAAGTCATGGCATTGCAGCTCAGACATGCCAAGCATGGAGAATGGGACAGCCGGGCTACAGACTCTCATTTCATAAAAAAAAAAAAAAAAAGAGAGAGAGAGGATCGCTTTGTAAGCAAAGCAGAAAAGTGTGGCACATAAACCACTCATCCATCCAAAAGTTATTTTTGCTTCCTCTTTGTACACACGGACTGATGAAATAAATTCATAAATGCAATAAATAAGGAAGGTGAAGGATTTCCAATGTTTGAGGCAGATGTTTCCACAAATAACTGATGCCAAGATTAAGGATGGCATTTCTGTTGGCTCACAAATCGGACGGGTCTTCAATTATGGACGGTTCAAAGATGTGCCGGCGGGGCCGCGGGGAAGGGAAGGGATGGGTAGAATTGCATGGAAGGCATTCAAGGATGTTTGGGAATTCTCTTGGCAACTACCAGGCACCAAACTACCTCCTGCTGGTTGACATGCTTCAAGCATAAAAAAACAAAACAAAAAAACCCCTTTAAGCACAATTTGTCTTTAAAGATTTTAATTTTCTGCATTCACAGTTGAATGCATGAAATGAATGGAGAGAGAGAGAGAGAGAGAGAGAGAGAGAAGGTTAGATGATGTGGAGATAGTGAATCAGGAAATACAATGGATTAGCAAGGAGGAAGTAAGGACAGTGATGAAGAGGATGAAGAATGGAAAAACCGTTGGTCCAGATGACATGTCTGTGGAAGCATGGAGGTGTTTAGGAGAGATGGCAGTGGAGTTTTTAACCAGATTGTTTAAAAGAATCTTAGAAAGTGAAAGGATGCCTGAGGAATGGAGAAGTGTACTGGTGCTGATATTTAAGAATAAGGGGGACGTGCAGGACTGTAGTAACTACAGGGGAATAAAATTGATGAGCCACAGAATGAAGTTATGGGAATGGGGAGTGGAAGCTCAGTTAAGAAGTGAGGTGATGATTAGCGAGCAGCAGGATGGTTTCATGCCAGGAAAGAGCACCACAGATGTGATGTTTGCTCTGAGGATGTTGGAGAACTTTAGAGAAGGCCAGAAGGAGTCACATTGTGTCTTTGTGGACCTGGAGAAAGCAGATGACAGGGTGACTGAGAGGAGCTGTGGTGTTGTATGAGGAAGTCGGGAATGGCAGAGAAGTACGTAAGAGTTGTACAGGATATGTACGAGGGAAGTGTGATCATGGTGAGGTCTGCGGTGGGAGTGACGGAGGTGGGATTACATCAAGGATCGGCTCTGAGCCCTTTCTTACATGCAATGGTGGACAGGTTGACAGACGAGATTAGACAGGAGTACCTGTGGACTATGATGTTTGCTGATGACATTGTGTTCTGTAGCGATAGTAGGGAGGAGGTTGAGGAAACATTGGAGAGGTGGAGATCTGCTCTAGAGAGGAGGGGAATGAAGGTCAGTAAGAACACGACAGAACACATGTGTGTGAATAAGAGGGAGGTCAGTGGAGTGGTGAGGATGCAGGGAGGAGAGTTGGTGAAAGTGGAGGAGTTTAAAATACTTGGGATCAACAGTACAGAGAACTGTGGAAGAGAGAAGAAGAAGAAGGAGAGTGCAGGCATAGTGGAGTGATTTGTGACAGACAGGTATCAGCAAGAGTGAAAGGGAAGGTCTACAGGACGGTAGTGAGACCACCTGCGTTATATGGGTTGGAGAAAGCAGGAGACGGAGCTGGAGGTGGCAGAGTTAAAGATGCTAAGATTTGCATTGGGTGTGACAAAGATGGACAGACAGATTAGAAATGAGGACATTAGAGGGTCAGCTGAGGTGGGACGGTTTGGAGACAAAGTCAGAGAGGCGAGATGGCATTGGTTTGGAAATGTGCAGAGGAGACATGAGGGGTATAATGAGAGAAGGGTGCTAAGGATAGAGCTGACCGGTAAGAGCAGAAGAGGAATGTGGAGAGAGAGGACATGCGGGTGATGAGGTGACAGAGCAAGATGACGAGGACAGGAAGAGATGGAAAAAGATGATCCGTTGTGGCGACCCCTAACAGGAGCAGCCAAAAGAAGAAGAAGAAGATGACGAAGACGACAACGACAGTCGGGCCTTTGCCGGCTGATCTTAATGCAGTAAGTCATGAAGATGGTGAAAGGTTTCATCAGGACACTGCAATGATGGAAAAGCAGCATCGGGGCCAATGGAATCCATCAAATCTGACTGAAATGAAGAGCGCACGCGCACACACACACACACACAGAGCAGCCGAAGACAGGCACACCAGATCTTTGCAAAAAAAGAAAAGTTCACAAATCCCAATTACTCCTATGTAATTTAAGTAACACTTTAACTGACACACTTCTGGAATATTTTGATCTCCTGAAACATTAAACAGCAGCATGCTGGATTTTTGACCATCCGGCAAACTCCCAACATTTTCGCTCAGGCGGCAGAACCCGGGCTTGAATCCAAGAGACTCCAGACTCTTGTCAAAACTTGTTCACTTAGAGTACTGCATTCTCTGGCCAAGAGTGAAAACATGCAATCAAAGCGGCGGGGGTCTCTCGAACTTTTCGGAAAAGGACAGGCCTTGCGGTTCTTCACAGACTAACCGTGTGTCAACATCCATAAAGTGGTCTATTTTACCATGAGGGCCCAGGGTTGGTTTTCATAAAAGGGAAAGGACTGCCAGCTTAACATCTCAAAAATGCAACTCTCAAAGCCTAACTTCTGAGCCTCTCATTTGTAAAGCACGGCTCCCAGAACTCTCTGCCAATGATGGCACCATTGTAGCGGACTAAAAAAAAAAAAAAAAAGGAATCCAGCCACCTGTTGTCGGTGATTTATTTATTATTTTTTCAGTGGGGATCCCAGGAATGCACCCAGCCTTGGCCTGACTCTCACACATTCCTTCAGAGAGACAAGAACCACATTTTAATAAATCAGAAATTAAAGAATATATTAAACAATAAACAAAATAACACTATACAAACTACAACAATCCCACCTCAATTCCCATTGCGGCAATTATACAATAAACACAAATTCAACAACAACAAACCACCAACAAAAACCACACACGAAGTCCATGAAAAATGGCAACTGATAGAATGAAATGATGGGGATGGACAGTCCAGAGATCAGCTCACCATCTCGATCCATTGCACTAATTCCCTTCATAATTTTAAACACTTCACTCAGGTCTCCTCTTAATCATCTTCTTTTTCATAAACTGTAAAGGCTCAGCTCTTTAAATCTTTCCTCATAACTCATCCCCTGCAGTCCTAAAATCAGCCGAGTTCTTCTTCTCTGCACCTTTTCTTGTGCTGCTGTGTCCTTTTTGGTGACCCAAACTCCGCCCAGGACTCCAGATGAAGCCTCACCAGTGTGTTATAAAGCTTGAGCAGAACCCCCTGTGACTTGTACTGCACACATCAAGGCGCTATATAACCAGACGTTCTGTTAGCCTTCTGAACACTATCTGGCAGTCGATTGTGTCGAGTCCACTACAACTCCTAAATCCTTCTCATAAAAGGTGTACTTCCAATTTTCAGACCTCCTGTTTTTACTTCCAACATGTAATTCTTTACATTTACTGACATTAAATGTCATCGTCTACAACTCTGCCCAAGCCTGTCTGCTGTCCAAGATCCTCTTTAATGAGTGCACAGATTTGAGATTAATCGAGTGTCCTGGATAAAAACAAAAACCAGTTCTTGGGCACGGCCATCAGCAGTGTGTCTGTCTATGGAGAGAGTGTCGACCTCGTCATTGAGAGGTTTACTTGCCTCAGCAGAGACATTCATGCGACTCTGGTGACTCTTCCTATGAAGTCAGTAGACGGATTGGGAGAGCATGGGGGGGTCATGAAGTCGCTGGAGGCGGGTGTGTGGCACACCCGATATCCGAAAAAGGACGAAGGTCCAAGTCTTTAGAGTCCTGGGGCTTCCTGTCTTGCTATATGGCTGCGAGACATGGACGCTACCCAGTGACCTGAGATGAAGACTGGACTCCTTTGGTACTTTGTCTCTCTGGAGAATTCTTGTGTCCCGATGGTTTGACTGTGTTGCTCATGGAGTCCTGAATGAGGTACATGACCTGCATTTCGATGGAGCGTCAGTTACGTCACTATGGCCATGTGGCGCGATTCCCCCGAGGGTGATCTGGCTCATAAGATCCTCATTGTTGGGGACCCGAGTGGCTGGACCAGGCCAAGGGGTCACCCACGTAACCCCTGGCTGTGGCAGATAGAGGGTCATTTCCGGAGGGTGGGATTGGACCGCGTGCCTGCCTGTGGGGTTGCCAACCGGGATCCCGAGTTGTTTCGTCGTGTAGTGGGTGCATCAACGCAGTGTATCAGTGCATGCTCCCCAACTTGACTTGACCTGAGATTATCTGAAAATTCACCCTTTTTGGGGATCATCTGCCAACATAACCAGTTTGTTACTTATATTCCTATTCAAAATCATTTATAGATATTAAAAAACAGCTGTGACAATAATCACAGTTCCACCATTGCGGGCACCTTTTTCATACCCAGATATCTCTTGGTGCAGCAGTGCCAGCAACAGCTGCAAAAACAGTAAAACTGAGCCATCAGGCTTTCTCTCGCCATTTTGACCTAATCATGTACAGCTGACTGTTTACTTCCCTCCAGAGCAAAATGGGATGCACACACCAACTTCTAGCACATCCATTTTGAAGGTTTTAATATCATGAGAGATGCCTCTGGAATGACGCGTTTTGTTGTCGGTCATGCAGACGATTTATACATAAACGTACCAATGTGTGCCGTCTCCGACAACTGGCGCGCTCACATTACAGCATGTCACTTATGAATGTGAGCCGTCAAGATATGAGACTTGCAACGTCAATGTAGCCCAAGAATGAATAACTTCTATTTCAATAAATTAGTGAAAGGGAAGGACTACAGGACGGTAGTGAGACCAGCTATGTTATACGGTTAGACCTCAGCACACTCGGGTCAGACATGACATTCTGCTGTCCAGAATGGAGAACATGCTGGGTATCTCTGGCACTGCCCCCTCCAGTGGTTCAAGTCCTATCTGACTGATGGGCAAGAGTTTGTTAGTCTTGGCAACAGCAGGTCCAGCTCAGCGCCAGCCACACTGTCCTCAGCCCTCTTCTCTTCTGTATTTATATGCTTCCCCTTGGCCATTTTATTCGCAGCTTTGGGCTGGGTTATCATTTTTATGCTGATGACACTCAACTCTATTTCAATGCCAAAAAGTGGAACTTCATCAGAGCTTTCTCAGCTCACAACCTGCCTCAGTGAAATTAAAACCTGTATGGAGCAGAACTCTTTAAAATTAAATTGCAACAAAACTAAACTCCTGCAAATTGGCACTAAAGCGCTACTTAAGAAAATGAGCTCCTTTTCAGTCACTTTTGATGGTGAACTCATCAGACCTTCTTCTGATGCAAGGAATCTTGGTGTCATTTTTGATTCCTCTCTTTCTTATTTCGCCCACATAAACCACATTAAGAAGCTTTCTTTCACCTCTGTAACGTATCCCGTGCTCGCTCCTTCCTCTCCTTTTCTAATGCTGAGAAATGTGTCCCTGCTTTTAATCACATCCCGCAAAGATTATTGTAACTCGCTGCTGGCAGGTGCCCCTTCTAATCTTATATCACAGCTCCAGCTTATTCAAAACTCGGATGCAAGAGTTCTTACTCGAACCAGCAGCAGCGAGCACATCACACCCATCCTGCTTTCGCCTTCACTGGCTCCCCGTGTCTTACAGAATTGAATATAAAATTCTTTTATTAACCTACAAAGAATTAAATGGCCTTGCACCGGACTACATCAGTGACCTTCTCCATCACTATGTGCCTGCCCGCCCACTAAGATCCTCGGACTCTGGCAGTCTTGTTGTGCCCCACACTAATCTACACGCCATGGGTGACAGGAGGGCCTTCAGCTGTATAGCGAGCGCCCTGACTCTGGAATGACCTACCGAAATCAATCAGGTCGGCTGACTCCATGAATTCTTTTAAAAAACAACTCAGAACTCATCTGTTTAGGAAGGCTTTTAACTTAACTTAACATTCTGCCCTTTCATTCAGTTTACCTCTCTGTCCAGGTGCTCAGGATAATTTGTGTGTCTGTTATATCACAAATTAGGTTATTTTTTAGGTTTTTCTTTTAGTATTTTACTCTGGTTTATTGTCCTTTATCCTATTTAATGCTTTGCTATCTGTTTCATTGTTCTATTCAGGAAAAAAATTGTATCCAATGTTACAAATACCCTGCTGTTTCTTTTTTTTTTTTTTTTTTCCTAAGACTCTGTGAAGTGCCTTGAGTATGGGAAAGGCGCTATATAAATAAAATGTATTATTATTATGTATTATTTATATGGATTGGAGACGGTGGCACAGGTGACAGAGCTGGAGGTGGTAGAGTTGTTGAGTGTGACGAGGATGGACAGGATTAGAAATGAAGACATTAGAGGGTCAGCTCAGGTTGGGTGTCAAAGTCAGAGAGGCGAGATGGTATTGGTTTGGACATGTGCAGAGGAGCATACTGGGAGAAGGGTGCTAAGGACAGAGCTGCCAGGGAAGAGGAGAAGAGGAAGGCCTAAAAGAAGGTTTATGGATGTGGTGAGAGAAGACATGCAGGTGATGGGTGTAACAGAACAAGATGGAGAGGACAGAATGATATGGTAGAAGATTATCTGCTGTGGCAATCCCTAACGGGAGCAACCGAAAGAAGAGATTCTTTCCGAAAACATGCATTTCCACTTTGTCATTATGCGTTATCAAGTGCAGACTGATGGGCAAGAATGGCAAATGTTATCCATTTAAAAGTTAAATTTGCAGCACAATATGGAGTGCAGAAAGCGACGAGGGGGGGCTGAACACTTTCTGAATCCACTGTGTACTGTATTTAAATCCTATATTGTGATATCTGCGGTGGGCTGGCGAACTGCCTGGGGTTTGTTTCCTGCCGTGCCCGGTGTTGGCTGGGATTGGCTTCAGCAGACCCCCCCCGTCACCCTGTAGTTAGGATATACAGTGATCCCTCACTATATCAATCTTCGACTTTCGCGGCTTCACTCCACTGCAGATTTTATATGTAAGCATATCTAAATATACATCACAGATTTTTCGCTGGTTCGCAGATTTCTGCAGACAATGGGTCTTTATTTCTGGCACATGCTTCCTCAGTTGATTTGCCCAGTTGATTTCATACAAAGGACACTATTGGCAGATGGCTGAGAAGCTACCCAATCAGAGCAGGTATTATGTATTAAATAAAACTCCTCAATGATATACGATATGCTTCCCGCGCCATGCTTGGCATACTTAAAAGCCCAAACAGCACCTATTGATTTTTGGTTGTTTGCTTTTCTCTCTCTGATATTCTCTGCTCCTGACGGAGGGGCTGTTTGCACACTGGCCTAGAGGATACGGACACTCCTCTAAAAAATGCTGAAAGACCACCTTCACATTGCTCCCTTCCTTGTAGCTGCTTTGTCCGGCGGTACCTCGCATACTTAAAAGCCCAAACAGTACCTACTGATTTTTCATTGTTTGTTTGCTTTTCTCTCTCTTTCTCTCTGATATTCTCTGCTCCTGACGCGCACTCTTTTGAAGAGGAAGATATGTTTGCATTCTTTTAATTGTGAGACGGAACTATCATCTCTGTCTTGTCATGCAGCACAGTTTAAACTTTTGACTAAAGGGTGTTATTTCATGTCTAGATGGCTCTAATAATGCTAAAAAATGTATTTAGAAGGTCGTAAATAGGTTTTCTATGGTCTAACTATGAAAAGATTAGATTTATAAATAAAGAATCCTACTTG
>JANRMT010061414.1:7017768-7042193 GCA_026402145.1 Polypterus bichir lapradei | reverse complement strand
ACTGAACACCCAACCAACCTGGAAAGGGGTCTCTCTCTCTCTCTCTCTAAGGTTTACTTGTTTCGAGAGCATGGATGTCGAATTCCAACACTGGAGTGCCACAGTGGCTGCAGGTTTTCATTCTCGCCCTTTTCCTAATCAGTTTTCACTGCTAATTAACTCCTTTCCCCTTCATTTTATTAGCCCTGTTTTTAAGGATTCAGTCCTCTGAATTGATTCTTTACTTCATTACCTGACAGCCAAACAGATGACCAGCTAAACTGGAACGTCACACTCCAGCCATTTTCGTAATGAGAAGCTGAGAAATGCCAAACTTAATGAGATTGCTGTTAACTAAACTTGTTAATTCAATTCTACGGCTCGTCTGCCACGGCAGACATTTCCAAAACTGTTGATTTTCTGTTTTAAAAAAAAATCGGCAAAATGTTTTGGTGACCTGAGAGATCAACCTTATGGAGGCCTTCACCTTTCTTTATTTTCACATATGGTGTGATGGGCACGGGTGAGCTGGTCACTTGTTTTGTGTCTGATTATTGTTGTTTGGCTGCTCATTGCGGAAAAAGAAACTAAGGGTGGCCCCCCCCGAGTCGAGTTAGTTTTAATTAAGGCAAATTAAGTTAATTAGCAGGAAAAAAAAAAAACCTGGTCACTAATGAAGAAGATGGTTAGAATGAAAACCTGCAGCCACTTGCGGCCCTCCAGGACCGGAGTTCGACACCCCAGTCTTAGAGAGAGTCAAGGCCACTTTGGGCTTTTTAAAGATGGGGTTCTGTTAAAACGCATTGTGTGATTTTGGGCTTTTGTCACGTCGTGTGGTGCTACTTGTTTTAAATCAGCATCGTCATTAATCATTTAATGAAATTGGATATCCTAACTGACATACAAAATCAAAGACCAAGCCAAACAAACTTGAGTCATTGGTCATATTTGCTGTTAAATAAAAAGGTTAAGGCAAGGTTCTGGAATCTACTATCAAAGTTAAAAAGCACAATATTTTGAAACCCAACTGAAAATCTTGAATGAAACAAGCAGTACACGTACAGCTGCCTTTACGACTCCTGCACTCTTCATCACAGAAGAATTATGAAACTCTTCTTTACTTACCATGGTGAAAGAAAAAACAGCAGCTTTGTTGGTTAGCGTGCGACAAACCAGGGCTATTCAAGGAAGGGAAAGAAAAGAAAAACCTTCCCCTCATCCCACATAACTACATGTCTGAATGAACGGTTACAATTATGGGATAAATGTACACTACACCATTCTTTCTTGCAGATTTACAATGGATTCAAGAATGCGTACGGCTGGTAAAACAATGACAAGACACATGTGAAAGCTAAAACATTGGGCAAGGAGCAGGATGAAGGCCATAATTAACAAACAATTGTGCTCCCTGTGCAAAGAGAAAGAAATCAAATAAAAAATATACAGACAAGTGAAAAAAGCTAACATGTACCCTCCTTCACTGCTTTGATTTTACAGATCAGGGGAGGTCATCCATCTGGAGGGCTCTCTCATGCTTTGCCCACAATGCTGCTAGAATAGGCTCGGGATCCTTGGGACTGAAAATTTAGATTAAGTGGGTCTGACATGGAGAATTTAGGATGAGAAGGGTGCTGGGTTATCGTGAACATCCTAACTGCATCCCGTCCGCATAAAACTGAGCTGCGGAGAGACCCTCCGTTAGTCCCGATTAAGTCACAACATTTAACCCCACTTTAGGTGGCAAACGACGCATTCTGGAGAGTCATTTCCCTTCCCCATCTGCCATCAACCAATACCATCTGTAAAAATGACAACTGAAAAATGGGGGGGGGGCACTTTTCCTGGTTTTATGGTTCATCTACACTCATTTGAAAATAAATAAATAAAAAGAACGCAGCATAGATGAAGTGCCTTTCATCTCAACGGGCTGCACTGAATGCTAACAAGGGCACGGAGACCAGAGGATATTCCAGAAAGCGTACTTATGACAGCAAGACTTGAGCTTGTAAACCTCGCTTGAATGAGTCTTGTCTTGCAAGTCAGTACCTTGATAGCAAAAGTGTTTCTCTTGAACTCAATAGAAAAGCCAAGCAAAATGACCCCTTTTATTGGCTAACTAAAAAGATTACAATATGCAAGCTTTCGAGGCAACTCGGGCCCCTTCTTCAGGCGAGATGTAATCTTAACTCAAGGCAAGTGTCACCGGCCTCACGGTCTAGAGCAGGGGTGTCAAACCCCAGTCCTGGAGGGCCGCAGTGGCTGCAGGTTTTCATTCTAACCATCTTCTTAATTAGTGACCAGTTTTTGATTCTAATTAAACATCTTTAGCCTTAGCTTTAATTAGCCTGACTCAGGCCCCTTAGTTGTTTTTTTCCTTAGTTAGCAGCCGGACAGTAATGAGACATAAAACAAGCTGGACATGACCAGCTGACCTACACCCATTAAACAAAATCTGAAAATAAGGGTGAAGGTCTCAGTAAGGTTGATTCCTCAGGTTACCAAAACATTTTAGGAGTTCTTATAAAAACCACAGAATATCAACAGTTTGGGAAATGTCTGCTGTGGCAAAAAGAGAGCAGCAACAAGCCATGAAGTTGAATAACGGGTTTAATTAACAGCAAGAATCAGCTTCTCATTAAGGAACTGCGTGGAGTTTGAAGCCCCAATTTAGCTGCTCATCTGTTGGCTCGTTTGATATCTCATTTCTGTCTGGCTGTCATTTAATGACGAAAAGAATCAATTCAGAAGACTTAACCCTTTAAAACAGGGCTATTAAAATAGAGGGAAAAGAAGTTAATTAGCAGTGAAAACTGGACACTGATTAGAAAAAGGGTGAGAAAGAAAACCTGCAGCCACTGCGGCCCACCAGACCTGGAGTTTAACACCCGTGGTCTAGGGGAACCTGGGCCAGGTACAATCCATTGTAGCTACAGGGCGTAGCCACAGCGACATGGTGCAAAGCATAAAAGAAACAGGCAGCAGTCCCGAGTCTCAGACCATACTTCTCTGTTCTTATTTTTATTCTCCTTTTACCAGAAATATATATACTGTATGTTTCAGTTTCTGCATAGATCAACATGGCAATCAGTGAAACAATGGTGCAAGGCAAAATTCCTCCTCTAGAACAAACAGTGTAAACACATTTACTTTGGCAACAATGGTACTGTGGCCAGAGGAAGCAGACAGCTCTGTTATCACCACATCGTGTGTGGATCAGATACTGAAATCAAAGCAGGTGATGGATAACCATCAACAATAACCTGGAGCAGAATTATCTGCCTTTTCTTTAAAACGCTCGTTTATAGCCCATTACACTAAACAACACACAGAAATGTCATTTTCTTTAGAATACTGAATTCTAGACCATTACACATGCTTGGGAAGGAGAGATCAACTGATAAGACAGAACTTTATTTAAATCGACGGGTGGAAATTTGGCTTTTTACAGAAGCTCTTTCAATTCATCTCTGTCTTCTATATATACGTGTGGAAATGTGTGTATCTCTGTCTGTACAGCCTGGAGTGTGAGGGTACCACATGAAGCTAATATCTACCTACTGTGGCATCTAGCTGGGGCTGGAGCCCGGCCGGGATGCCCAGGAGGACCGGAGGAGGGCTTGTACCTCCTCCAGACCGCGAGGGGGCGACCGCCCTGGTTATGTTGGGGGCCACGGGTAAAGGGCTTGGTAGCCCAGCCCTGTAGGGACCTGTGGCGACAGCCAGGCGGCGCCCCGGTGCCTGTAGAAGTCTGGAGCCCAGCACTTCCGCCACACCAGGAAGTGCTGGGGGGAGGAAGAAGACAGGGGACACCCGGAAGGCTTCCGGGTGCGCAGCCAGCATTTCCGCCACACTGGGGCGTGTCTTCGGAGGAATGCCGGGAAACAGCTGGAGCCCATCCGGGTTCCTATTTAAGGGGCCGCCTCCCTCCAGTCGAGAGCGGAAGTCGGGTGGAAGAAGGACAGAGCTGGAGAGAGGACTGGAGGTGGCCAGGAGAGAGGCAAAGGACTGTGAGGCCTGGATTGAGGGGGGGGGATCGGTGCTGGAGGCACTGGGGTTTGTGTGCACGAAAATTAACTTGTAAATATTGTAAATAAACGTGTGTTGGGTGAATTAAAGATGTACGTCTGTCTGTGTCCGGGCCAGCGTTCACACTACCTACAGTGGAACCTCGGGTCACGACCGCAATTCGTTCCAAAACTCTGCTCGCAACACGATTTGGTCGTGACCCAAACTAATTTCCCCATAGGATTTTATGTAAATACAGTTTGTCTGGTCTGGAATGGATTAATTGTATGTAAATATATATTTTTTTAAAGATTAAGCACAAAAATAGTTAATCATAGAATCCACAATGTGATAGTAAACGAAATGTAACAACATTGAATAACATTGAGAAAAACCTTGAACAGAGAAAACTAACATTGCAAGAGGTCACACTACAGCCTTACGAACCGCTCGCTTTAAACACTTTTTTTTTTTTAAATGAGTTTTAAGCATATGGGAAAAAAAATGAAAATTTGAAAAATTCCTTAATTTATACAAAAACTAACCATAAACAACCAAGAGAACAAACCTTGCACGAGTCGAGTTCTGACATGAAGAGGAAGTGAGGAGGAAGGATCTAGCCACTCGTAGAAGGATAGTTTTGCAGCAAATCGCCATGAATCTTCCTGGCTTTCTCGCATAACATCACCTCGCTTACGATATCCCCTGCAAGCTGCTACTCGTTCAGCCACACGAGCAACAGTTTTTCCACCTCTTCCAGCACTTGAGGCCTCTGCTTGGTTAGCACTGTAACTCCTTTTGCAACATCAGCTGCTTTAATGGCCTCTTTCTGCTTTAGAATAGTCGAAATCGTAGATTTTGACTTCTTGTACTTGGCGGCAAGATCAGAAAACACGAACACCATGCTCATACTTTTCAATAATTTCTTTCTTTAATTCGATTTCAATTTTCTTCGAACCTTTCTTCTCACCAACACTACCACTCTTCACTTGCGTAGAGGCCATGGTTAATTGCAAAAATTAATGCAAAAGCACATGAAGTAGAGCAGAAAGAGTTCACAGCGAACGCACACACGTCTGACTGAGAACAAAGTACAGTGAGAGATTGAACATGTGTGGAAATCATCGGCGCGTACGAACTGGAAGGGAAACTGGCTTGTTCGTCACCAGAGTGTGTGGTCGTGAACAGATGCTAAAGTTTGGCGAACTTTTTGGTCGTAACCCAATATGTACGTGTTCAGAGACATTCGTGACCCGAGGTTCCACTGTATTATATATCCATCCATCCATCAGTAGTGACACACTGCTAGAACAATAGCGTGCAGTGAATAATACACTTGACTTGAGCATTCCCAGTTTTCATCCTCTTTCTCTGTACGTTTTATCATTCGTTTGTTCAGAGTTTGATGCGCTTGCTGTTTCCCCAAGCAGCTCTTATTTTCTCCACCCAAGCGGTCCGCTCCTTCTCGTCTTTTGGCATTAACACTGATTAAGTCGGTGTTCGAGTTGCAATTACTTAGTATGTTTTCCTTAATTTTTCACTTAAGTCTTCGATCTGCCATTTAAGATAAGAGGTAGGGGAAGTGACAGCGAAGGTGGTAGGGAATGAGAATGGTGCCCGTATGCATGCGATGCACCACCACCCTGCTGGCCGCTTCCAGGAGTTGATTCTACAATAAAATAAAATAACCTTGGATGTCAATCATCACCCCGAAAGCGGATAGCAGACATCACATAGTATATGCGTACCAAATTTCAGGTCAATCGTTCAAACGGTTTGTGATCTACAGGTGATTTAAAATCTAGCAAGTAATTTGGTCTGAGAGTGTTTTGCAAGACGAGCTATAATTTTTAATAAATTATGACTTGATAAACAAGCGAGGTCTTTCAATACGAATAGTACGTATATGCTTTGCCTGCCGAGCATCACGGGATCACAACTGAGCTGATGGTTCTTCTCTCTCTAGATGTGGGATTGTGGGTAATTGTCTCCCATTCTCATTCTCAGCCGCTGTGCCTCGCTCATGTAGTCAACATCCGTCCGAGCGTATACCATTTACTATAGCATGGTGACCGTGTGTTTGTGTTGTACCATGTGAGTCCCCGTCTTGCACCCCAAAACACAAAGCCGAGTCTCAGTACTTTAGCAACACCAGCTTTATTGAGCATGAAACAGGAACAGCACGGTTATTTATGGTAGCGGGATCTGCCGCTCTCCTATACACAGACACAGCAATCGGGCAGGGTCGTGACCAGGTTAGTGGCCAAGTAGTACTGTGCCCTGAATTTATAATGTTTCTTGCATAACCCATCAATGGCAGGTGCTTATAGAATGTCTGTGATCTTTTCGGATTCACTTTTACGGCAAACTGCTACAGCGCTTGGGAGCATGCAGCTGCTTCGGGACGCTCTTCCGTGTGTCGTCCCGTTGGGTGGAATCCCAAAAGAGTTTAGAAACGCACTCACACCAGCCACAATTCTTTTCAAAAGGTAATGTGCAGGTTAATTTGTTTGATGTATTTTTACTGTATATTGTATATTAATCATTTTTATATGAATAGTTCTGGGTTGTGGAACGAATCATTGGAGTTTCCATTATTTCTTATGGGGAAATTCACTTTGATATACGAGTGCTTTGGATTACAAGCACATATCCGGAATGAATTATACTCGCAATCCAAGGTTCCACTGTATGTTGTCACGCACGCGCACTTCGGAGGCAGTCAACAAACCCGCGGGTGAGTAAAAGATCACGAGACGAAGGGCTACCCAAAAGCTTTCCTGTAGAAACAAAGACAAGAAGTAAACGTCCATATCGCAGAGCCAAAATGACCGACTTGTCCTTCCGTCCCTCCCAGATGACGTCACGTTCGAGTCGAAGCCATGATGTCCCTTCCCCTTCTTAATTTCCTGTATTCATCTTTAGTTCTTTATAAATACCCCTAGGTTTGCACTGTTAGTTTGTCGAATGTTTTGATTGATACCTATTTTCAGGCAACTATTTTGACCTGTCCACTGGACGTAATATGGGGCGGTTCTTCAAAACTTTGTGCGACTGGCTGTCATATGTATTTATTCTGCAATATATATATATCTCAAGAAAAAAAGTTGATGTATAACACAAAAAAGCGTCCACTGTAAAGAAACCAAGAGAGGCTGCATGGTGATCCATAGCAGACCGATGTCGAAGTACATTGCAATTCTGAATTTGCACATTGTATCATTAAATATTAAGAGCATTATTTAAAGAACACTTCTTGTTTTGAATTGCCCAATTTAAAAGTAAATGTGCTAATTTGCAAGCATCAATGTTCTATCAAGCAGATGTTTTATAAGACGGTTGTGGCGAGCGCCCTCTTCTACGTGGTGGTGTGCTGGGGAGGGAACATAAAGAAAAGGGACGCCTCACGCCTGGACAAACTGGTGAGGAAGGCAGGCTCTATTGTAGGCACGGAGCTGGACAGTTTGACATCCGTGGCAGAGCGACGGGCGCTGAGCAGACTCCTGTCAATCATGGAGAATCCACTGCATCCACTGAACAGGATCATCTCCAGACAGAGGAGCAGCTTCAGCGACAGACTGCTGTCACCGTCCTGCTCCACTGACAGACTGAGGAGACCCCACACTATGCGACTCTTCAGTTCCACCCGGGGGGGGGGTAAACGTTAACATTATACAAAGTTATTGTCTGTTGTACCTGCATTGTTATCACTCTTTAATTTAATATTGATCTTTATCAGTATGCTGCTGCTGGAGTATGTGAATTTTCCCTTAGATAGATGAGATAGATACTTTATTAATCGATCATACTTTATATTTCCATTGAACAGTAAGCGTTTGAAGTGAATCTGGCAGCAACTGAACATTCTATACAATAACATAACTTCAGAACCACTAGAACAGCACTTTTAGTCTATACAATTGTACACAATAGGTGTCAGGGTCAAGGGTGGTCCCCCGTGGGATTCCGCTCAAGCAGGGTGGGTTCACCCCTTGGAGTTTAAAGCAATCTGCATGTGCAAGATGACGACAAAATGCTGGCCTCTAGACACTTTGCCACCGAAGGTGACCAACCGCTTAACTCGCCTACATGGTAGAGCCAGAGCCGGCCCTGTTGTGACCACCTGGTGACAAAAAAAATACGGACGTCCAGACTGGAGTGTCAGCATAAAAGGAGCAAAAAGAAAAAGAGAGACACCCAAACACACTTAGAATAGGAAACCCAACCTTAGAAATAAAATGCTAATCCTTCCCTTTTCCTGAAGCCACTAAAAAGAATGAATTTGCTTCTTTCCCCCAAGCAAAATTAATGATTAAACCACTAGAACAGTTCACACTAAGGGCAGTCATTTCAAAAGTTACCAAGCAGCATTGTTCACAGTTACAGGATTCAGATTCCATTGGAACTGGGAAATCGGAATCAGAGCTCCTTGTTGAAAATTTCAACTGCCACGTCCTCACGAGTTGGGATTTCCTACATGGAACCTCGGAGCTAGTCTGTCAAGTCCGAGTTTGTCCAAATTCACATTATGATACAGTCCAACATGGTAACTTAGACAGCGTAATATTACAGCTTTCATTATAAGCACTGCCATCTATGCGTGTCTCATTAAAGCAGTCGTACACACGGCCCTGTCCAACTTCTATCTGTGGACATGTTGCTGCCGTGTTTGGCTGCACAAAACACCCCATAATGAGTTTGTAGCAGGGCTACATAGTAATAATGTATTCGATGTGTGTGCTGAGTGCGTGTTATTTCCATCGTCCCGTTTACTGTTCGTTATGTGTACGTCAGTGAACGTTGTCCCCGTAAGCCCAGAGGGTACGGATGAGGGAGAGGGACCGCAGGCCCAGGATGGAAAGCACCAGTTCACATTCAGTTAAATCCGGCTCTTTACTATTTAAACGATCAGGAGGGAAAGAGGAGGAAAGGAAGGAGAAAGACGAAGATTTCATTTAACGACAACGAACCATCATTTCCTGCTATTTTTAACATCGCGCTTTGTAACCAGTTTGTTTCTCATTCCACTGGATTCACTTCAGCTCAATCATCGGCAGAAACCCCAGGGTTGGGCTTCATTATCCACCATACGCCGAGGAAACACGGTGAGATTGTTCCATTTTTCCGGGAGATTAAAATCACATCCATTCTTTGTTGATCAGTCATCCGTATTCAGGACAGTAATATACCCGGACTCATTTCAGTATTCATTCATTATTGTTATACGTTACAGGGGCAATGGAGGGTTTGTTATTGTATATATGGTGTTTTCACATTGCTGCTTTGGTGGAGGGATACATAGGGTGGTCCAGATCTAATTATGCAATTTTCATTACGCAATAACTTAAGTTTATTACATAGAAAATCACCCGAAAAATCCCGGACCATCGAGAAGTGTGCGAACAGATGACATGAAGAATCGTCTTTGCGCCGAACTGGAATCGTCCCCACAAAAATCAAAGTCATCCAGATGATCTGGACCACCCTGTACATATCTATATTTTCTAATTGTGGAATTTGCATTTTGTTGTTAGGTGTATAAATATATGAAATGAAACACAATATTTTACATATCTGCTTTTGTGTGCTTGTTTTTAAACCATCGATTGAGGGGAAAATATTATTTGTTAGAGGTACGGCCTGGTATATGTAGGTTTGCCTCAGTAATTCATCCAGGCCACAGGTCTTGGTAGCGTAGCTCCCAGCGGAGTAAGAGGTCGGCCGTTACAAGTTGTTCAGCAGTCGTCTGTATTCCAAAAGTGCAAGTGCAACAAAAAAAAGGGGCTTTCCTGGAGGCATCTGTATTGGTTTTTCCAAATATCTTACAGGAACGGGAGTGACGTCACTCCCAGGTCTGACATCGACCCCTGAAGTAAAAGAATTAATGCATTATCTGACCCCGTTATTTAAAGAATGGCTCACAGTAAACAAGATAACAGACTGCTCTCGCTTCTGCAGTCCCGTGACAATGTGACATTTTTAAAAGGAAATGGTCGTAGGGGGGTCTGAGCTTTCCTCCCTCCGACATACAACAGACGTACTCTCGGGATGACAGACTTGGCTTAACGGATGTGTTTGTACGTGTGCAGTCATGGAGGTCATTTCCCTTTTACTTTGGTTCTTGTGCTCGTATGTTTCCTTCTTGTCTGATTAAGCTTCAGTTACCTTTACAATGTTAGTTCACAAGGAGGACAAACACTGGAATAAAATATTTGTTATGAGGTGTGGAGGAGTTATGGGTAATACAAACAAGTTGGGCAATGTATACACTGCGGAGAATTCAGGTGCGTGCAGCGACAAAGTGAACAGATGTGAAAGCTGGAAGTAGTAAATAAAAATTAAAAAAAAAAAAAAAAAGGTGAAAGTTCCAAGAATCTGCTATTATATTTTAGTTTATTAAAGAGTTTTGTAGTACTAGCAATAACAGAATGCAATTCCACGTGTTAGCAGGCCACATTAAATATTTGCTTTTTTACGACTCATTACAATGGAGTTCAAAACAGTGTACAGAGAGGCTTGCGGCAGCTCAGGGTCTTTCATACACAAGAGATTGCAATTCAAGTGATGAGACAATGGCATCCATGGATGCCTGCTAGTGGTCTGTCTAAGAAAATTGAACACCAATAAGTCACAAACATTTTTAATAAGTATATTCAGAGCCGTCTTCTTATATAATAAGCTACTGTGGCTGTCCGTTTGTCTGTCCAGGATTTTAAAATCACCTGTCGCTCACAAACCGTTTGACCTGAAATTTGGTACACATATACTACGTGATGTCTACTGTCCGCTTTCGGGGTGATGATTTTTAATCCTCCGTTTATTTTTTACTGTAGAATCAACTCTCGGCAGTGGCCGTGTGGTACAAGCGTAAGGGCGTCGTTCTCATCCCTACCACCTTCGCCGTCACTTCCCCTACCCCTTCATATCATAAATCATTCTTAAGGCAGATTGAAGACTTAAGTGCCAGCTTAAAAGAAAAATTAAGGAAAACGTACTAAGTAATTGCAACACAAACACCGACTTAAATCAGTTTTAAAGCAAAAAAATACCAACGAAAGAAGAGAAGAAGCGGGGCACTAGGGTGGAGAAAAGAAGAGCTGCTCAGGAAGCAACAAGCGCATCGACCTCTGAGCAAACGAATGCTAAACGTATAGAGAAAGAAAGGAGGAGGAAAACTAGAAGTCAAGTTTATCCAATAATTAGTAACTGAAAAAAAAAAAAAAATCTGTTAATACAAAACAACTAATATTACTCTATGAAAGGATACAGGAAAAGTAGGGTGAAATGGCACCTTTTATTGGCTAACTAAATAGATAAACTCGAAAGCTTGCATTTGTAATCTATTTAGTTAGCCAATAAAAGGTGTCATTTCACCCTACTTTCTCCTGCATCAGTCTACGGCTAACACGGTGGAGCACTCTACTTCTATGAAAGGAGAAATGGAACTGCAATAAGTTCCCCATTGAGCTATCAATATTAGTTATAACACAGTAATTAAAAAGTTATAAATAAGTAAAAACTGGGAAAGGAGTGGAGGTATTGTATAACGGGAATATGAAGGGTACACAGCAGGCAAGATGATCAGAGGCCTGCCACAACTGTTAGCATATATCACGAGGGGGTCGGAGTGCCAGAGATCAGGGGCTAAAGCTACTCAAGCCTCCCACCTCCAGACACCATTTTTAAAACCTGTCCTTTGTATCAGTGAGGAAAGCTGCGCCTTTCCCATGTTATTATTTACCGTATGTACTCGCGTATAAGTCGGGGCTTGAAACCTGAAAACAAACAAAAAAAAAAAAAATCAAAAAAATCAGACCCCGACTTGTACGCCCGTTCAAAAATGTGACACTGGCATTTTTTTGTTTTTCCCTCACATCTTCTTGCCTCCTCCAATCTCACAGCAGTTTCTCAGACACATTGAATTTTGTTGCAGCAGCACAATTACCAATTTCTTTCGACATTTCAACGACTTTTAAATTTAAGACCAGCTTCATATTTCCTTCTGAATGAACACTCCATTGTAGATAAGGGATGCTCTTATGATAAAGGTGTATGAGGGGGTGAGGTATAAAAAAAAAAAAAAAAAAAACAAACAAAACACGTGTTGCATACTCTTTGCATTATTTGACAGTAAAACTATTCAGCCATATATATTTGCAGCTGGAGATCCACAAAGGGAGAAAAATTAATCACGAGGATAATGCTTAGACTTACAAGAATCAAAGGCAATGTATAGCAAAAATTACATGGGGGGTGGGGCATTATCCTCTGATGAAGGACCCTGGCAGGGGTTGAAAGTTCAGGAATAAAAACTACTTTATGATACATGATCCATTTTTCTCCCTTTGTGGATCTCCAGCTGCAAATATGCAAACCGTATTACAGACCTTCTCTTCCACACATATACATCCTTCTATATAAAAGCGGTCGGGATTGTCCTTCCGTCCCGTGAGTGCTACGCAGGCGCGGAGTTTCACACACGCCCCATCCATTTTGCAGTGCACGATGGGATTTGTAGTTTCGTTTTTCCAGGTAAAAGATGATTTTCTACTCCAGACTGTACGATATCTTCTTCTTCTTTCTTACTATAGAAAAGCGGTCGGGATTGTCCTTCCGTCCCGTGAGTGGAAAGCGTAGCGGTATTCCGCTTATCACAGACTTACTACTTGCAGCTTGCGGTACGAAGCGACATGATGTGAGCAGAGTTCTGATGCTCCCATCGTTCCCTTGCTTTTGTGCGAGATGCGCTGGAAAAATAGACAAAATTATGTCTCTGGAAATAATTAATGTTGATGGAGTACAAATGCCTCACCGCGTAGTAAATATCAGGGGGGTTTAAAAGGGCGACCTCAATATAGAAAAAAAGTTTAAATTTCATCACAAAAATAACAGAAACTACGAGTATTAAAGTAATACCGCTCAAATGCAATATAACCAAATTAATGAGTTTGAATAAAATATCAAATTGATCTACATATTGAATTGCCTTAAGAAGTGGTCAACTTAAAAGTCGGGTCAGCCTAGTCCTTATATATAATTTGATACTATCCATATATATGGTATTCGCAGCAATACCTCGAGCAGCCACAAGAGCTGCAGCTGCGGAAAGGATGCATAGGAAACGAAGTCACATGACTAACGCGGAATGTAGACTTGCTAATGCGACCACACGTACACAACCAACAGATGAGCAGCGTACGGCTACAAATGCTACTAACGCTGAAAGAAATCGTGCAAATCGGACAAAAAGGACAGATGAAGAACATGCGCTACAGAATGCTACTAACGCTGACAGACATCGTGCCAGCCGTGCACAAGCGACTGAAGCAGCTCAAGCAGCCGCAAATGCAGCACGGGTTGAAAGAAATCGAGCAGCCCGTGCCTTGCGGTGGCCAAAAAGGTCTATTTTAACCACAAATCAGTGCCATGATAAGAAAATCATTTCAAGGACTTAACAAAACAAATAAATTCTTTGCAGAGAAAGTATGGATTTCACAAACGTTGAATTTGTGGCCTGATTCGATCGGGCTCCCAGTCGCTAGTGTGTGTGACTGTGATCTCCGTTTATGAGGCTCTCCCCACTCGGTTTTACCGTTGGATTATTTCATTTGTCTAATTCTTCCCGGCAAAGGAGTTCACATTCTTCACTTTACCCACACGGAGCGTTTAGAAGCCTTCAACGTCAAGTAAACTCATCCCGACTTTGTTAGGCAGTCACAGTAACAGGACAGACCTCATGAATTACAGTGCCCAAAAAAAAAAAAAATCCTCCTTCCTGACCACCTTTGTAACTGAAAAATGTTGGACTCGGGACGTTTAACAGGTTAATTAAAGTCTAAAATTAAATAAAGGGCAACTGAGAGAATACACAGCACATTTTCCTTTTATAGTTTATATAATCAACAAAGTTATTCAACACCAGATGGCACTGAATGTGAAACTAATCGGCACGCTTCACTTAATAGCTGCCGGGAATGTGACCAATCACACACACACACACACACACACTACCAGACATGAACGCTTAGAGGACACCATCAGGACGTTGACAAAGTAAGCAGTACCACTCCACACCAACAGGGGGCACAATAGCTAAACACCTCCCATTTCATCCACAATCTTGAATATCAGCAGGAAGGCAAACCAACATCCCTTACTTTACATACCATTAAGTTCGGAGAAGGGTCTGGCTGCTGACCTTAGATTGCAGGTTTATGTCACGTGGTGTACTTGACAGTCATCAATGGAGGAGTCAGATAACTTAATCTGGGCATAAACTCACAGCACCACTGATATAACGTCATGCAACAACCTCCTCAAAAGAGCAGAGCTCTGGGGTCCGCAGCTGGAATCTGTTGCCGGTTCGACCCCTTTCAAGATGTCCACGTCATAACACGGCCAATAAGAGAGAGCAAACTTTTACTTTCGGACCCACAACTGATGGCGCTGGACCTCCTGCTCAGAGTCCTATTACGGTGACGGATAGTGGGTGAAGCCATTTTTGGCTGGAGTATCTTTTGCTTTCGTTTTCTGCAGTTTAAAGGGATTTCACCCAGGGGGTGCCCGGCACTTTATCCCAATTATTAATCTTACTACATAGATACGCAAATGTACAGCATACCCACACTTGCGGGAAGTAAAGTGTATTGGTTAAGGCTTTGGACTTTAAACCCCCTAAGGTTAGGGATTCAAATCCCACTGCTGACACCATGTGTGACCCTGAGTAGGTCACTTCACCTGCCTGTAGTCCAATTAGATTAATGAAATAAAAACTGGAACCAAATGCAGCTCAAAAGGCAAGTCAGCTTAGATAAAGGTGTGAAACAAATAGAATAATAATAATAATAATAATAATATAGTGCCTTCCCCATGGCCTCATCACACACAATGCTTAAGCTTAGGCAGACAGCATGGCATGAGGGTTAAGCCTTTAAACTTCAATCCCCGAGGCTGTGGGTTCAAATCCCACTGCTGACACCATGTGTGACCCTCAGCACGTCACTTCACCTGCCTGTAGTCCAATTACATTAATAAAATAAGATTGCAACCAATTGCAGCTGCAAATGCAAGTCATGTGAAACAAATAGAAATAATAATAATAATAATAATAGCACCTTCTCTGGGGCCTCATCACACACAATGCTTAAGCTCAGACAGACAGTGTGGCATGGGGGTTAAGCTTTTAAACTTCAAAGCCCAAGGCAGTGGGTTCAAATCCCACTTTTGACACCTTAGCAACTCACTTCACCTGCCTGTACTCCAACAAAAAAGGACTGGAAAAATTGGGTCTCTCAAATGTTGTCACTGTGGATAAAGGTGTCACCCAAATAAAAAGCAATAATAATAATAATAATAACACACTGTGGTGGGCTGGCGTCCTGCCCGGTGTTTGTTTCCTGTCTTGCGCCCTGTGTTGGCTGGGATTGACTCCAGCAGACCCCCGTGACCCTGTATTTAGGATATAGCGGGTTGGGTAATGGATAGGTGGATAATAACACATCCGTGGTACACATAGACAAGAATTTCTAAAAGCCTTGTACCCAACGCCTGTGCTGACATGCACATCATTTATATTAAACAAATCCAAACTGTATTTATGTATAAATGTACATGATAGGGATACACTTACATACACACACATTCTTTACTGCACATACTGTATAAGCACTGCATACATAACACACACACACACACACGATAGCTGATGCCTTGCACCCGATGTTGCAGGCATAGCCTCCAGCTTCACCCACTGCTCTGGATACAACACATAAGGAAATGGATGGATGAAGAAGAATATCTAAATATAGGAGAGTCTATCCATCATCCATCCCGCTATATTCTAACTACAGGGTCACGGGGGTCTGCTGGTGCCAATCCCAGCCAACAAAGGGCGCAAGGCAGGAAACAGACCCTGGGCTGGTCGCCAGCCCACCGCAGTACGAGCGTCTAATATGTAATAATTCCTGCTTTGTGGCTTTAGTGCTGGGATAGGCTCCAGCGTCCCCGTGACCTAGCCCTGGATAAGCAAGTTAGGAAATGTACGGAGGATGTAGCCTATTAGCCACGTTTATATGCTTAGACTGTCCCCTGGTTTGTGGCCGGTGTTACTGGGATAGGCTCCAGGTTCCCGACACCCTCGACTGAATTAGCAGCGCTGGACAATGGATGGAATACATACGAACGCGTACATAAACTGACACATATACACAGATTGTAGACGTAAGGCATACGTTATGTAATATAAAATATTTACACCGATATCAAAATAAGCAAAAATTCCTATTTTCATATCAAGTATACACGCACGTGCTTTGTGAACAGTTCAGCCACGAATATTCCGAAAAAGGCATAATCGGCGCAGATGCTTTAAGGTCCTCAAAGGAAGCTCAAGCTTGTCACCACCCCACGATATTTCAATGCCCCGCTTACCGTGAATATGATGATCCTTTTAGAGCCTTTCGATTTGTTTGATCGCCCTCTTGGACTTTCCCCCTGTCCGTTTTCTCCACGGGTTAAGGGGATGCCCGCCGAGTCCTCTGCTGCCGCTCCCGGCTTCATTCCTTCTTTTTTACGATTTTCCATCTGCGGCTCGTTGCGAGGTCCCCGACAGACACTCGAATGCTTTGCCTTCTCCTTTTCCTTTCGGATTTGTAGGCAGGCTCTGCCGTCCTGTGTAACTTTCCTTTTTTTCTTTCCTTTTCCACTCCCTCCTCCGTCTGCTGGCGGCTGTAGGTAAACACAGCAGATGTGGGGTGGGCGTTTCTGGCGAGCTGTTGACTTGCTGTGGAGCGCCCGGCTGACTAGCTGACCTTCTTTGGCTTCTTCAGTTCTGTTCACCTTGCTTTCTTATATACCGGGGCCGTTCGCAAGATGTTTTCAGAACTTTACTCCGATAATATTTCGGACAAGAATCAGTTAATTGAGAAATCTGCATGATTAGTTTCACTTAATCTTTTTTTTTACGAGTTTGTAGAAGTTCACTATTTCCTGTCCATTTTTTGTGGTGTCTGCCTTAGCGAAGCGCTCCCACCACTCATGTATTATGCATTTGCGCAAACGCGTAGTCTGTTTCGTTTAAAGTCCCTGCCAAATAATTTCAATGTTCCTGACTTTGTAACAACAAAAAAGTAATTGACTAGCAGCGGGAGGGTGTGATCGGTAGATGGCTAAACTCCCAAAACGAATCCCAGCATGCAATTAAAAGCGTCACGTGACGAAATGTAACCAGGTGGCAGAAATTAGAAGTCACCCTAATTAAAAAAATATATATCTGTTTATCGGCAAGCCAGTTGAAATCCAAACACTGATGTGGCGCCGCCTCCTTTACCCTCAGCCAATCAGATCTTTAATGGGAGCCGCAGGAGCGACTCACCTGGCGGCCGTCTAATCGGTGAGCTCAGTACTACTACTACTGAGTCAGTAGATAAGACGCGACTCCGACAGCTGGCTGACGCTATAAAAGCTGCAGGTATCCGGTTCTTTAAGGTCGAATTCAGTTTTATTGTCCCAATAGGGTCTGTCAGCAAGTTGTACAGGTGAAACGTTACTTTTTGGGGGGGGGGGGGGCCCTACTTGTGTACTAAACGGACGGTAGTGAGACCTCCCCCACGGAGGCCAACACTAGAATGGGTAGGGGAAAACCTTATGCAATCTCCCCTCTTCAATTTGGTGCCACGACCTTTGTGTCTCTAATTTTCCAACCCTAAGAAATATACGTATGTATCTCTATAATATTCAATTTCTATATATTTTTTATGCCAATAAATATGTAATGAATTCGTCAAAACACTTCTGTTTCCCTTTGTCATGCCGTCTGTCCATTTAATACACAAGTACCTTTATTAGTAACTAAGACACTATTCACGACTTAATCCCCCTTATATCAAAATTCAATATACATCCACTGTTTTCCATCAACATCAGACTTTGCCATCATATGGAACACACACGAGAATTTGTGACGGGCCAGGTTTATAAACGGATCATCACCAGTGAAGAATTCCCAACAAAATGCATGGGTTACAAAAACCTTAAGTGACAAAGAAATTCACAGAGCCAGAGAGTCCTCACAAGCTCCTAAAACGCAATGAGGGAGTCAGGACAGGAGATGAAAAGCACATGAAAAGAGTCTCAATTGACATTTGATGCCACCCAGATGTGGGGATACCAGGTGCTTTTCATCATCAGCAGAGCTGAGTGGGCAAGAAGAAGAGTAGGACCTCACAAGTGCCACCATATAAATGTAGGCGATGATCCGTTGACTGATCTGTAGACAAGCATCAAGGATTTGACCTTACTATTTTCAGATACAGGGGGCCAATGTAGTGAACTAAAAAGAAGACTGACATGTTCCCGTATAAGCTGGTTGTGCACCAGATGTACCACTACATTTTGAATCATCTGCAGTGGTTTGGTGACACATGCCAGTACTCCTGCCAGCAAGGAGCTGCAATAGTCCAGACGCAGCGGTGTCTTAATGAATGGGCACTGGCCTTGGGGGGCATGATATTTCTGATGCCTATGTATGTTTCTGTTTTGCTGTCAAAACAGGGGCCCCAGGACACTACTTTGCCCCGGGGATCCAATGATGTGGGTGAGAAGGCCCTGTCCAGATGTGACGAGACCAAAGCCTGCACCAAGAGCTGAGCTCTATACTGTGCAAGATATGCTCTGATCTTGTGAATGCTGAAAAGAGTGAGTCTCATGCGGTCATCGATCACCACCCCAAGGTTTAGTGATAGTAAGCTGAACTGAACAGAGGTGGGATTGTAGAACAGAAAGACAAGCTGAGATCTTTGCCAGGTTGAGCTGCAGATGGTGTTCTTTCTTCCAGGCTGCGATTTCAGTGAGACATGCAGAGATTAGTTCAGTGATGGTGAACCTTTTGGGCTCGGCATGTCAAAAAATTCTGACAATGCCTAATGTGACTCTGCTGGCATGTCACCCCCCCCCAAAAAAAAACAAGAGAAATAAGTCTTTACATATTAATACAGCCCAATACTGGGTGGTACTATGTATTATAAAAGTTAAAGAAGTCCTGTTGTTCTAGACACATTCTAAGTTTATAAGAGCAATGTTACATTTCTATTCCTATTTTTGGGCCTGTAGCCCATTATTTTAGGCTTTGTCCAGATTTCTTTTGCTTATAGGTTGATAGGTAAGGAAGGAAATGTCCCAGATTCTGAAGATGGAAAGCTGATAAAGATCTTCCTACCTATCGCTATTGTTAACACAACACATACCATAAAGATTTCGTGCCACTAATCATCACAGTGGTGAATAGCGCGGAATATAAGCCAGTTTTAGGAGGGATTAAGGGGGACAATTGCGAGAAATGTGAAACAGCCCACGCTTAGAAAAGCAGACTAGTTGCCCTTTGCAGAAGTGGAACCACAAAGATAGAGTCTGCTAAGGGCAATGCTGATACTTTCTATCGAGACAGCATACCGAAATAGTCTTTGAGGTTTGTATCATCCTTATCTCTTCAGCAGTGTTGTTGAACTGACTCCTGGTGCAAAATAATTCAATGCACATCACACGAGCAACAGATGCAAAAACTGATTTCCCACAAACACTGATCGTGTCGACTGCATTGCACTTCCGGTTCTGCTCTTACCTGAGACCCATGGTGAGTCTCGGAGAGGTCATCGGAGCAATATCGATTGCTTAATCAACCCACAGTCACCCGTCATGTCCCGATTCGTAAACCATCCGTGGCCCATTAACATTAAATACAATAATAACTCACAGTCCAGTGGTTCCAACCTGCGACCCATTTTTGGGTCATGACCTGTAGTTGAAGAAACCCTGCATTATTTTTTCTGTTTCTTAAAATGAAAAAGAGGAGGCCACTCGTAGAAAGAAGTGGTGCTCATTGCTTCAGCTCAGCCAAGAGTTACCACAATCATGTAATCCAATCAGACAGAAAAAGAACAAATGTTTGATTCATGAGAGCAGACTGAAGGATAGAAAAGTTGTGTAGATGATGGATGGAACAACCAACCATGACAAAAGCATTAGGGTTATATTATAAACATTTAAAACACATAAATGTTTGTATTATACAAAGGTAATGGGGCCGTGTCAGGTACTTCGGCTTTGTTGCTGCCTAATTGATTAGTCGAGTCTGACTCTTCTTGATCTGACAAACTTCAGCACACCAGTAGTTTCGATCTGAAACTGCTTCTTTGAGTTCATTGAAGGTCAAACGTAAAGTCTCAATCTTCTTCTTCTTTCGGCTACTCCTGTTAGGGGTCGCCACAGCGGATCATCTTCTTCCATATCTTGTTCTATTACACCCATCACCTGCATGTCCTCTCTAACCACATCCATAAACCTCCTCTTAGGTCTTCCTCTTCTCCTCTTGACTCACAGCTCTATCCTTAGCACCCTTCTCTCATTATACTCCTCATCTCTCCTCTGCACATGTCCAAACCAACACAATCTCGGCTCTCTAACTTTGTCTCCCAACCGTCCAACTTGAGCTGACCCTCTAATGTCCTCATTTCTAATCCTGTCCATCCTCGTCACATTCATTGCAAATCTTAGCATCTTTAACTCTGCCACCTCCAGCTCTGTCTCCTGTGCCACCGTCTCCAACCCATATAACATAGCTGGTCTCACTACCGTCCTGTAGACCTTCCCTGTCACTCTTGCTGATACCCGTCTGTCACAAATCACTCCTGACACTCTTCTCCACCCATTCCATCCTGCCTGCACTCTCTTCTTCACCTCTCTTCCACAATCCCCATTCCTCTGTACTGTTGATCCCAAGTATTTAAACTCATCCACCTTCACCAACTCTACTCCCCACATCCTCACCATTCCACTGACCTACCTCTCATTCACACACATGTAGTCTGTCTTGTTCCTACTGACCTTACGCAAAGTCTCAATGATTCTGTCTATCCATTATAGTCTCTGTTGTCCTCTTCTTGAAAGTTAGAGTTAGTGCCATGCCACCTTCTCCTTTTGATCCTTGTGTGGACATCTCGATTTCCAGATAAATGAGGTTATAATTGGGTCTAGTTTCTTAAAGAATGAAACAGATATAGCAGCTTAGGAAGGATTTTCATCCTGATAGCAATGATTTTCCCTGTTAAGGTGAGATGGAGTGTAGAAAATCTTTTAACATCTTCCTTGATATTTTTCTTACTGTTATCATAATTGTGTTGGAATATATCTTTATATTTATTTGTGACTAGCTGTCTCCCGTGTCTCCACCTGTGTAGTAGTGAAACAGGACAGTGAGTTGGGCATCGCCCGGCTCCCCACTCCTGATGTCACGCTTCCTCCTCCCATCATCCCGCAGCCTATGTCTTGGATTAGTGTGAATATATCGCTCCTACAAGTGAACTATGATTCTTAGCGCGATGAGAGAAGTCACAAAATCAACCGGAATGTTCAAGAAAATTACAGAAAAAAAAGATCTAAATCCATTAAGTAGTTCTCTCATTCACTAGCTAAGCGGAGGTAAGGAACACACCCCGAGGCAGACATGTGAGTGAGAAGGTCCCCGGCCCCCTTCCCTTGGCCCACTGCATGTCTATCAGATTCATAAAAATAAGCAAACTATGATACTTAGCGAAATGAGAGAAGTCACAAAATCAACCGGAATTTTCAAGCAAATTATAGAAAAAAAACCTGAATCTAAATCTGTTAAGTAGTTCTCTCGTGACAAGCGGACAGACAGACAGACGTTGGATTTTATATACAGTATTGAGAGATATTTATCCTTAGATATTTAAACTTTTAATTGAATGGACAGATTGATTTCCAATCCAGTATTATGTGGTAGAGAACCGACTGGAAAAATCACTTTTATCCAAATTCATTTTGAGTCTGGGTGCCTTTTGAAATTCTTCTTCTAAAGTAATTAAGGCCTAATGGTAAAGATATTTGTGGACCATATCATCTGCGTATAGTGATGTTTTCTGTTTGAGTCCTTCTCTCATAATACCCTTCATCTCCAAAGTATTTTGAAAATAAAAAGCCACTGGTTTAATTGCTAGTGCAAAAAGCAATGGTGATAGAGGGCACCCTTGTCGAGTACCGCATTCTAGTCTGAAGTAGTCCAAGTTCATATCTCTATATCTCTCTCTATATATATATATATATATATATAAAATCCAACGTTTTCCTGTCTGCATGTCTGTCCGCTTTTCACGAGAGTACTACTTAATGGATTTAGATCGGGTATTTATCTATAATTTGCTTGAACATTCTGGTTGATTTTGCGACCTCTCTCATCACGCTAAGCATCATAGTTCGCTTGCGGTACTGATCTATTTGTGCAAATCCAATAGAGACATGTTGGGGGGACAAGGGAGGATAGGAAGGGCGTTCGGGGTGAGGCCCTCCCCACTCATGTGCTAGCTTCAGGGTGTATTTTACATCCACTTAGCTAACGAACAAGAAAACTACTTAACGCATTTGGACCAGGATTTTTTTTCTAGAATTTACTTGAACATTCAATTTGATTTTGCGACTTTTCTCCTCTCACTAAGAATCATAGTTCGCTAACAGGAGTGATATATTCACGCTAATCCAAGACAGAGGCTGTGGGATGAGGGAAGGGGGAAGCATGATGTCAGGAGTGGGGAGTTGGCCTACCTCTGTGTTTTGGAGCGTAACTTGCCTCCGCTTAGCTAGCAATACCTTTTTGTTTATTGATTTTTAAAGTTTGTCCAGTTACACAATTACACGGGTGGAGCCGCAGGGAACGGCTAGTTGTTAACACAAACTTGGGCTTCTCGACTGGTATTTACTTTATATCAGTCTATAATACAGAATAAACATTTTCGATTTTGATACTTCCCAAAGGCTCTCTTGCCCTTCACCTAATCGTCTGACCTCTGTCTCCTTAGTGTTTTTGATTCCTAGATTATTGAATCCAAATGTCTTCCATTTTGCTCTTAAAATAGTATCATTTAACTCTTTTAAAAACTTGTCCTGTGGTCAATCTGGGCAAAACTAGAGTTAATAATTAGCCTGCCATGCATGCCTTTCAGGTGTGGGAGAACAAGTAAAATAACCTGTGAAAAAACTTATAAGAGCCAAGGGAGAAAGCATCAGCTCCACCAAGGCAAAGATTTGCACCCAGAACTCTGGAACGCAGAATCAGCAGCCCCAAACGCTGCCCCTCCTATTGCAAGTAAAGCTTTTCAACATTTTTGTTTTTCAGACATCTTAACCTTCTGCTGTACATTAAATAGTTCTGTAAACAATTTGCTTCAAAGAATTACGTCACTGCAATGTCAAGGAAAAGCCTGTGGCCTGAGACTGTAATGAGTCGGTGGAAATGCCACACAAAAGTCTTATTGTTTTTATGCATTACAGAAGATTTTTTGTGCCTATCCAGAAATAAAGGACGGACTCATGTCTAAGATCCACTTTAAATGCGTGTGGCTACACCAGTCAGAATCACAGAAACTCCCACATGCTGCTGTGTTTCCCATTTTGGCAGGGGATTGTTAACTTGCTTGATCTGCGTTCCTATAAATGGTTTCGTTATTTCTTTCCCTTAAATGGAGTGCAGGGAATGTTGCATATATGAAGTAAGCTTGATTTATCCTCGAATGTGTGCCAGCAGCACTGTGTCTCGGCTGGAGGGTTATGTGCTAAATAAGTGCTAGCCAATTGCTTGATGTGTCTTCTGCCTCGTGTCCTGCTTTCACATTCTGGGGGGTGTTATATGGTTAAGTAGGTGACACTGTCGGGAGATCTGGTACATCATCAGTCATCATTTATGATGCGCGTACATGAGGTACACAGACTCGAGGCTCCATCCATTTTGTGTCGTGAAAGCCACCTGTTGGAGAGAACAACATACAACAACACCAGAACTGCAATAAATAAAGATATTAATCTGAAATTTTGATCAGCTAGCTACTGTGGTAAAATGAATAGGGGGTCCATTGGCAGTTCATTAAGTTTGAATAAAAACAGGGAGGGAGCAGGAGTATGCTATTGCAAAGCCATGCAACCTTAAAGTGTTTAATGGGGAATATGGCTGATCAAATATTCACCTGCATAAGTGGTTAGCCTAAGCCAGGTTCCTCGTTGAAGCTCCTTGGGTCATTAGAGAAAGCACCAGCATCCATAAAATATAAAAGAACCTGAGCAGGGAAGTAGGGTGGGTGAGACTGAGAATAGAAAGAGAAGGAGAAGTTGGAGAAAGAAGTGAGGTCAGGAGGTGGCCCGCACAGTAAGCGAAAGGAATGGCACTCCAGGGTCAGAGGGAATAAACGGATGCAGAGCTTTGAGGGGTCATCCCAGGGTGGTGGAACAATGCAGCCAGGATTTGGGAGTCCCAGGAGATACCTACCAAGGTGGCTTGGATGGAAGCTGTTTGCAATTTTAATTTAACCCCTGGGGGACATATAAAGAATGATCTATCTATCTATCTATCTATCTATCTATCTATCTATCTATCTATC
>JANRMT010061414.1:6996650-7012768 GCA_026402145.1 Polypterus bichir lapradei | reverse complement strand
TCTACCACACTACTTGGTAGCTTATTCCAAGTGTCTATCGTTCTTTGGGTAAAGAAAAACTTCCTAATGTTTGTGTGAAATTTACCCTTAACAAGTTTCCAACTGTGTCCCCGTGTTCTTGATGAACTCATTTTAAAATACAAGTCTCGATCCACTGTACTAATTCCCTTCATAATTTTAAACACTTCAGTCATGTCACCTCTTAATCTTCTTTTGCTTAAACTGTAAAGGCTCAGCTCTTTTAATCTTTCCTTACAACTCATCCCCTGTAGCCCTGGAATCAGCCTAGTCGCTCTTCTCTGGACCTTCTCTAGTGCTGTTATGTCCTTTTTGTAGCCTGGAGACCAAAACTGCACAGTACTCAAGATGAGGCCTAACCAGTGCATTATAAAGGTTGAGCATAACCTCCTTGGACTTGTACTCCACACATCGTGCTATATATCCTAACATTCTGTTAGCCTTCTTAATGGCTTCTGAACATTGTTGGGAAGTTGATAGCTTAGAGTCCACTATGACTCCTAAATCCTTCTCATAAGGTGTACTCTCGATTTTCCGACCGCCCATTGTGTATTCAAACCCAATATTTTTACTTCCTATGTGTAATACTTTACATTTACTGACATTAAATTTCATCTGCCACAAATCTGCCCAAGCCTGTATGCTATCCAAGTCTTTCTGTAATGATATAACGGATTCCAAATTATCTGCTAATCCACCTATCTTGGTATCATCTGCAAACTTAACCAGCTTGTTACTTGTATTCCTATCTAAATCATTTATATATATTAAAAAGAGCAGCGGCCCTAGCACTGCCCCCTGCTGGTCACCACTCTTAACATCGGCCAGTTCTGATGAGGTTCCTCGCACCATCGCCCTCTGCTTCCTGTGTCTGAGCCAATTCTGCACCCATCTAAAAACATCACCCTGAACTCCCACTTCTTTTGGTTTGATGCCCAACCTCTCATGTGGCACCTTATCAAATGCTTTCTGAAATTCCAGATAAATAATCTCATCTGCTCCACTCTGATCGTATGCTTTTGTTGCCTCCTCATAGAATTCCAACATGTTAGTAAAGCACGACCTCCCTCTTCTGAACCCATGCTGACTGGTCAGAATAACTCCTGTCCTTGCCATGTGTTGCTCAATCTTATCCTTAATAATTCCTTCCATTAATTTTCCTGTGATGCATGTTAAGCTTACTGGCCTATAGTTGCTTGGATCTGCCCGGTCACCCTTTTTATATAATGGAATGATATTTGCCATTTTCCAGTCCTTCGGAATCTCTCCAGTGCTCAGTGACTTCCTAAAAATATGTGTCAAGGGTTTATATATGTACTCACTAGCCTCCTTAAGAACACGAGGATAAATATTATCTGGGCCTGGTGATTTGTTTGATTTCAGCCTATTTAATCTGAGCAGCACTTCTCCCTCTTCATTTTCCAAATCCCTCAGTACCTCCTTAGTAGTTGCGTTTACCTCTGGGAGGTTATCCACTTGCTCACTTGTAAACACCTCCGAAAAATGTAAGTTTAGGGCATCTGCTATTTCATTGTCTGTATCTTTTAATTCCACTTTACTATTCCTGATGAACTTGACCTCCTCCTTGACTGTTCTTTTACTACTAAATCTATCTATCTATCTATCTATCTATCTATCTATCTATCTATCTATCTATCTATCTATCTATCTATCTATCACAGATGACACCCATAGATCAATGAAATCCATGGCAGAACACATATAAAAAATGATGAAGCACTTGTCACGCATACATGTCAGAGGGTCGCCCTCCCAGTTCCTCTCAGGTAAATGTAATACCACCCCTAAACCAATAGGGGGCACTGCCACTAACTGCATTGTCTTCTTTTTCCCCCACAGTGCAGAGAAAACCGTCCAGTGAGGACCACTGACTCTGCCCCTTCCGGTCCCGGCCATTAAAGTGCGACTCACTTCTTGTCTAAGCAACCTGAGGCAAGGAGCTCCACATCCCAATGGTAATCAAAGAAGCCACTGTGGCAGGACTGAGACGCCTTCTTAAAGGAAGGACTGGGAGAGAGAGTGTGCACAGGGCATTCTCTCCTCTGGATCACTAGATGGCAGCCCTATGGATTCCAAAAGGGAACGCTGGGAGTTGAAGTTTGTTGGGGTGTCGCCAGGGTTTGCAGCAGAGATTGCGGAGCCCTACTTTGTTAGGCTTCCACCTCACCTGGAAGTGCTTCTAGACCACGCTTATGGGTCACCAGAAGTATTCCCGGGTGCAAGATGAAAGAAGCCTGCTGCCACTGCTCTAGGAGCCAGAGTCAGGAGGGAGAGGGTGACACTTTCGGGGAGGAGTGGAGGTGGAAGACAGAAAGATAAAGAGAAAGAAGAAGAAGAAGAAAAGAAATGGCTATGTTCTTTATTCTGCTGCACTTATTGGGAGCTGTACTGTGTTTTATTGTGGGAAATGATTGGGAAGTGTTTCCAACATTGCAATAAAAAGCCTGTGTGTTGCTGAGCTTGTGTCTGTGTCTGTCCATGTTGCGTTTGGGGAGCTGATGTGCCCCCCTGCAGGTCACACCACATAGAACAATTAACCCTAAGTGTTATGGTGGCAACATCTTCTGTTTCCTTTGAGTGCTATCGTACATTATTTTTGTTTAAGACCCTTAAGTAAATGAGGATTGAGCCCAAAAAATGTATCAGCCTGTCATTCCCTCGGACAACCATGCACTAAAAAGGGTTTATAAGGTGTGAGTAGCTTTAACAGTTGTTGGAACAAACTGCTTTATTAGAGGGTGGTAGAGCATTGAAGTTGGTCTGTTATCTGACAGGAACTGCACAGTCACAGCATTTTCTGCATGTTTCAGCTCCGGCAGGACACGCATGAAGAAAATGAAAGAGATCACTGCAGTGCTTCTGTTGCACTCTTGTAAAATCTTGTCAGACTGCTACAGTGTCCAGTCTAGACAGGAAGGGTTGGACCCTGGCGATGAGGAGCAGTTGGGTGGTGACTGCAGCAGAGATGTGGGATTCAAACATCAGGAAAACCCCAAGTATGTTTATTTATTTGGCGGACGTGAAAATTGAAAACAAAAGTCACCAAAAGCTGTTGAAGTTGCACAAATCAGAATAAATCATCATGTCAGGAAGTTTAATGAAGCTGTCATGGAGGTTAGGAGCATAAAAGGAAGAGGAGTGAGGCAATAGACACAATCAGGCGAGGTGGAGGAGTACGCAATATGAGTGTGCTGCATAGAATGTGGACTATGGAACAAAATTAAGACTGCAGGATATCCAAGAGAAATGTTAATTTATGGGTGTAAATAGAATTGATTTAATTTATTTATTTCATTGAAATCTTGATGATGGGTGTGTGTGTGTCTGTGTGTCACAGTTTCTCGAGGACAGTCTAGAGCTTAAATAGCTAAATGGAAAAATCCCAAACTCGAAGCTTAAGCCCATTATGAGATGACGATGTGCTGATTCATTTTTGAGCCAAATCGTGCAAGAGAAAGAGGCCCTCAAGAGGAACCCTCAAGTACCGGAATTCTGTAATTCCTTATGAATTCTTCTTGTCAATTGCTATCGTAATGACCTATTTTATAATGAAAAAGATCAGCATCAGAGTGATAAATAATTACTGAGATGTTATAGAATAGTTTGGATAACGTGGTTCCTAGGGCACAAAGCCTACTGACGCTCGCGTCCGAATGTTTTTATTTCTTCTATGTATCAATACCTTGGTTATGATTGGCACAGCTTAGCTATCGGCTAAACACACAAGCTGGATGGACTGAATGGTCTCCTCTCGTTCGTCAAATTTCCCGTGTTCTGTTGTCCCGTAAGTTTTGTGGGTAGTTTCCCCAAGAGGCGGGGCCACCTGCCTGCTCTTAACCACCCTCCGACCTGCACGTATCCCATAGTTCCTGGCAGTTGATTGTGAATGTGCACTGTTATGGGTGAGTTATTGTGTTCTGATGTGCCTTTTTGTGAATTTCTGCATTTTCGTACCTGTGCTCTGTTTTTGATTTCTGTTCTTCATTCAGTGTCAGGACTGTGTTCACCTTGTGACAAATCTTCCCCGCCACGCAGAAACGAGTCGATCATTACCTCTCACCTTTCCAACTTTAAGGCAGCTGATGAAAAAGGATAGGCTAATATGGCACCCCGCAGCACACAGCCGTACCCCGTTTTTGAAATGTTCAGTGTAAATATACAGTATGAGAAAAAAGAAATTGCTAGAGGATAATATCCATAAGCACTGAGAAATGTATTATACAAAAGAAAAAACAGGAGGAAAAGAGGACAACAACAATCCCTTTCATCTGCCACCCCCAACCCAAAATAACCCTTATACAGCCAGCCAGCCCTATATCCTAACTACAGGGTCACGGGGGTCTGCTGGAGCCAATCCCAGCCAACAGAGTGTGCAAGGCAGGAAACAAACCCCGGGTAGGGTGCCAGCCCACCGCAGGGTGCGCGCACACACACACACTAGGAAGAATCCCCAATACACCTCACCTGCATGTCTTTGGACTGTGGAAGGAAACCCACACAGACACGGGGAGAACATGCAAACTCCACGCAGGGAGGACCCGGGAAACGAACCCAGATGGGTCTCCTAACTGCGAGGCAGCCGCACTACCCACTGCGCCACCATGCAGCCCACCCTTATACAATATGTGCAAATACAAAAAATATATATATATACAGTGAAAATATCACTCCCCCAATTTTCCTTCTGCACTATACGTGCCAGTCCAAAGTTCCAGCCCAACTGTTGGCGGCAGGTGAAATGAAGTGTAGAATTGGAGGCTGATCCCCAAGCAGTGAAAGTCTTAACTGTCGATACATGATATCCTATATGGTGGTCCACAAGGCTCTATCCTGGGTCCGCTGCTATTTTCGATCTACATGCTTCCATTAGGTCAGATTATCTCGGGGCATAACGTGAGCTGCCACAGCTATGCTGATGACATGCAGCTGTACTTATCAATAGCACCTGATGACCCCGACTCTGTTGTTTCACTAACACAATGTCTTACTTGTGTTTCTGAATGGATGAATAGTAATTTTCTCAAGCTAAATAAAGAGAAAACAGAAATTTTAGTGATTGGCAATAATGGATATAATGAGGTTATTAGAAATAAACTTGATGCATTAGGATTAAAAGTCAAGACGGAGGTAAATAATTTAGGGGAAACTATTGACTCTGACCTGAATTTTAAATCGCATATTAATCAGATTACTGGGACAGCATTTTTTCACTTAAGAAATATAGCAAAAGTTAGACCTCTTATATCAATGAAAGATGCTGAGAAATGAGTTCACGCTTTTGTTTTCAGTCGCCTAGATTACTGTAACGCACTCCTCTCAGGACCACCAAAAAAGACATCAATCGATTGCAACGAGTGCAGAATGCAGCTGCCAGAATCCTAACTAGGAAAAGAAAATCCGAGCACATCTCTCCAGTTTTGATGTCACTACACTGGTTACCTGTGTCATTCAGGATTGACTTTAAAATACTGCTGATGGTTTACAAAGCCTTAAATAATCTCGCTCTATCTTATATTTCAGAATGTCTGACACCTTACATTCCAAATTGTAACCTTAGATCTTCAAATGAGGGTCTACTTAGAATTCCAAGAGCTAAACATAAAAGAAATGGTGAGGCGGATGGCCTTCTGCTGTTACGCACCTAAAATCTGGAATAGCCTGCCAATAGGAATTCGCCAGGCTGATACGGTGGAGCATTAAAAACACTGCTGAAAACACATTACTTTAACATGGCTGTGGAACGTGACCCAGACACAGACAGACGGACATCGTTATGTCACCCAATACACACGTTTATTATGCAAAATATTTACAGTTTTGTTCAGTGCACAACCCAGTGCCTCCAGCACCGATCCCCCAAAGTCCAGGCCTCTCTCTCCAGTGCCTTCCTTCTGGCCGCCTCCTCTCCTCTCTCCAGACTCCAGTCCTCTTCCACCCGACTCTTGTCCTCGAATGAAGGGACCAGCCCGGATGGGCTCCAGCTGCTTCCCGGCAGTCCTCCGTGGACACTGCCCAGTGTGGCGGAAGTGCCGGCTCCACACCCGGAAGCCCTCCAGGTGTCCCCGGTCTTCTTCCCTCAAGCACTTCCTGGTGTGGCGGAAGTGCTGAGGTTCAGGGCTCTTTAGGCACCAGGGCGCCCCCTGGCGGTGACCACTGGCCCCCACAGGGTTAACTTCCAAACTCTGCACCCGTGGCCCCCAGTGCAACCAGGGCAGTCGCTCCGTCGTGGTCTGGAGGAGGCATAAGCCCTCCTCCGGTCCTCCTGGGCGTCCCAGCTGGGTACCACCCCCAGCCGTCCGCCACAGTGGCCTTCTCATAACTTAATTTTAATTTAATCCTGATCCCCTCTATATTCAATTAATTATCATTATTATTCATGGTGGCTCTGCACTCCGTTCTAACTCCTACTTTCTCTTCTGTTCTTTTTCAGTTTTTCTGTGGTGGCCACCTGCGTCACCACCACCTAATCAAAGCACCATGATGTCCTTACATTGATGGATTAAAGGCCAGAAGTCCGCATGATCATCATCATCAAGCCCTTCCATGAGAACCCTGAATACCATGAGGACTGATTGATGTCACTGATGTTAGGAAGAATGCCTAGAGGGGGCTGGGTGGTCTCATGGCCTGGACAACCTGCAGATTTCATTTTTTCTCCCGCCGTCTGGAGTTTTTTTTGTTTTTTCTGTCCTCCCTGGACATCGGACATTACTTTTATTCTATGTTAATTAGTGTTCTCTTATTTTAATTCTTACTTTGTCATTTTTTCTCTTTCTTCATCATGTAAAGCACTTTGAGCTCCATTATTTGTATGAAAATGTGCTATAGAAATAAATGTTGTTGTTGTTGTAAGATGTTCTGCAGTCAGTCTGCACCATTGAAAAGAAAAAGAAATAAGCTCTTCGTGAGCTCACTTGAGTCCGCTAGAAATAATGGAACGCCAAATTCACCATTCAGGAGTGAATCGCTGACTTCCACCTCACAGACGGCTCTTGCGGAGCTCTCAGAACCTCCTCTCATGGCCCAGGTAGATGCTGATCTGTTTAGTCCGATTTTTCTGTCTTCTCCTTGGCTGTCCTCTCCTCCTTCTTAAAAACAGCGGCACGGTTTATGCAAATTTCCACCAGAAAAAAATAAAAATAAAGGAAACCGGATGTCCCACCTTCCAGGGTGCTGCTGTCAATCCTAGTCTTTATGGGCTAAGCACACGAGCAGACACACAACAGATATGACATCAATTTAAGTGGCAGCGCTAGAACCTTGTCAGGCAATTCCTAATTGTACTCCACAAAGCTTCTCATGCTACAGACGGGCAGTGTGGGATACTGGTTAAAGCTTTGGACCTCAATCTCTGAAGTTGTGGGTTCAAATCCCACTACTGACACCACTATGTGGCCCTCAGCAAATCACCTGACCTGCCTGTGCTCCAATTGGAAAACCAAAAGAAATGGAACCAATGGTCCAAAAAATGTTGTAAGTCGCCTTGGATAAAGGTGTGGGCCAAATAAGTAAATGTAGACATAATGTACTGAGCATCTTTTCTTATATATAAACATCTACTTGTGGAAGTGTGTGTGTCCGTCTGTCCGGCCCAGAAGTGCGAGGCTACAGCATGAAGCTCAAAGAAAGCGACTCTGTCGCCAAAGTGAAGCCGCCGCCGCTAATACACAAGCGAGGCGAGCACATCAGCAAAACGAAACCTCTGAGGAGAGAAAAGCTTATTTAGCCACTGATAGACAATGGAGGCGAGCAGGTCGGCAAAATGAAAGCAACGAGGAGCTGCTAATACTCAACCAATGCGATTGATTGATTGAAGTGCCAGAATCTGTGGTTTCTAGGAACCGAGGCTTTTTACAGCACGGACTTACACAGCTAGTATTTTTATAAAGATCCAGCCTTTGCCCTGTTATCTAGCCGGGGTTTGGTTAGTATATCCCCCTCTAGTGGGCATTTTTGAAAGTGCTTTGGGAAATAACATGCTTTAGGACCCCCAGCTCAAAACAGGGTGTTGTGTGTTCTTCAGACCTTGTCACATTTTCCAGTCGGGGAGTTAGCTATGAACGCTGATTTTCTTCTCTCTCGTGTTTTTATTTAAACAGTCTGTCGTTCAGTTTTTTTTCTATTTAAAATGTAATCATTTCCTGTTGACTGCTGGAATCCTAGAGACTCAGATGTTTTTGATTATAGCCACCCTCAAAGTTTAAATAATTAGCTGAACAATTGTTTAAAGTAATGGCCAAATCCTGCCTGTTTGACGTGATTCTTTGTGTTTAGTAACTATAAAAGATTGCCAAGTTAAATTTATTGCACTTCTTGTACTATTTTAAACAAAATTTCCTGAGTGAGGCAACACCAGCAAACTCCTCTGACCATCCTGCTCAATCCACTTTTTTGTTAAGATCTCCGGGGGTCCACGAATCTCCAAATTTCATGCTTCAAATTGAGGCGTACAAATCAAAATGACCCCCCAACTTAAGTATCAGACTTTCAGCCTGCACAGGACCAACAAAAATGTGTGGACTTTTAAAATTCACAATTAAAAAAAAAAAAAACTCTGAAACCGCTGGCATTAAAGACCAGAAAGAGTAATTATTTATAGTTTAAAGCAGGGGTCTCCAGGTCTGGTCCTGGGGGGCTACTGTGGCTGTATTTTTTCATTCTAACCTTTTACAATACAATACAATTTATTTTTGTTATGGCCCAAAATCACACAAGATGATTGGGCTTTAACAGGCCCTGCCTCTTGATAGCCCCCCAGCCCTGACTCTCTAAGATGACAAGGAGACACTCCCAAAAAAACCCTTTTAGGGAAAAAATGGAAGAAACCTTGGGAAAGACAGTTCACAGAGAGACCCCTTTCCAGGTAGGTTGGGCGTGCAGTGTGTGTCAAAAAGAAGGAGGTCAATACAATACAATACAATACACAGAACAGAACCCAAGTCATCCTCAATACAGTATAACAACAAAAATATTACAAGTCTAGATTACTGCAATGTACTTCTTTTTGGAATTAGCCAGGCCTCCATTGCTCGCCTACAGCTGGCGCAAAACGCCGCTGCTCGATTTAACTGGCACAAGAAAGCATGAGTATGTTACCCCGATTTTGGCTTCCTTTCCCTGGCTTCCAGTTCGGTTTCGAATCCATTTGAAGATCCTTGTATTTGTTTTTAAATCCTTTAATGGTTGTGTCCCATTTTATTTGTCGGAACTGCTGCACCCTTATGTCCCGTCTCGCCCTCTCAGGTCAACAGACCAGATGCTTTTACGTGTTCCTAGGACACGAAGCAAACTCCGAGGTGATCGGGCTTTTTCAGTTGTAGCCCCAAAACTGAAGCAATTTGCAGTTACATGTTAGGCAGGCTCCTTCACTAGCCATCTTTAAATCTTATTTAAAAATGTGCTGATTCGTTTTGAGCCAAATCGTGCAAGAGAAAGAGGCGCTCGAGAGGAACACTTAAATACTGGAATTCTGCAATAAATTATGAATTCTTCTTATCAATTGCTATCATAATGGGCAATTTTACGATCAGAAAAGTTAGCATCAGAGCGGTAAATAATTACTGAAATGTTATGGAATAGATAGATAGATAGATAGATAGATAGATAGATAGATAGATAGATAGATAGATAGAGATAGTGTGACAGTAGGGGGCAGTATCGCTCCCTTGAACCCTCAGGTACCACGCCAGACACCAGGTAAAAGTGCAATAATTCTTTGTTTTATTATAATAATTAAGTGCACCAAGCACCCTCCACTCCTCACTATTCACTAACCAAATACAATACTAAATAAACCAATCCTCCACTCCCAGACGCGTTGCCCACCTACCACCCAGCTCAGCTTGTCTGTCTGGGATCTCCCACAGTCCTTTATAGTCCTCGACCCGGAAGTGTTTCTGAGTCCTCAGTCCATGTGATTATCCAACACTTCCGGGTCGGGTAAAAACTTCTCTTTTTCTTCAGCCTGGAAGTGTATCATTTCTTCCGTTCCCGTGACTTGGAAATACTTCCGGGCTATACGGGAAATATAAATCCCTGGGCCTCCCTGCAGCAACTCCTGGCGGCCCCCTTGGTATCCAGCAGGGCTGTACATTAAAATCCCACTGTCCATATTTCCCTGCTGGCATTCGGGCATCTCTATGCTGCAAGGAGGGCTCCATCTGGCGGTTTGGAGGTGTTGGCCGGGTTACACGGCTGGCAATCCCTCACAATAGATAGATAGATACTTTATTAATCCCCAAGGAGAAATTCACTCACTCCAGCAGCAGCATACTGATTAAAATAATATTCAATAAATAGTGATAAAAATGCAGTGCAAGTTAAAAAATGCAAGGTGGAGGGTGTGAGGTAGGTATAACAGACAATAACTTTAGAACATCTGCAGCATCTTATTACAGATGTTGAAGGACGCCAGCCTTCTAAGGAAGTATAGTCGGCTCTGACCTTTCTTACACAGACCATCAGTATTGGCAGTCCAGTCCAGTTTATCATCCAGCTGCACTCCCAGGTATTTATAGGCCTGCACCCTCTACACAGTCACCTCTGATGATCACGGGGTCCATGAGGGGCCTGGGCCTCCTAAAATCCACCACCAGCTCCTTGGTTTTGCTGGTGTTCAGGTGTAGGTGGTTTGAGTCGCATCATTTAACAAAGTCCTTGATTAGGTTCCTATACTCCTCCTCCTGCCCACTTCTGATGCAGCCCACCATAGCAGTGTCGTCAGCGAACCTTTGCACGTGGCAGGACTCCGAGTTGTATTGGAAGTCTGATGTATGTTGGCTAAACAGGACCGGTGAAAGTCCAGTCCCCTGCGGCGCTCCTGTGCTGCTGACCACAATGTCAGACCTGCAGTTCCTGAGACGCACCTACTGAGGTCTGTCTGTAAGATAGTCCACGATCCATGGCACCAGGTATGAATCTACTCCCATCTCAGTCAGCTTGTACCTAAGGAGCAGAGGTTGGATGGTGTTGAAGGCACTAGAGGAGTCCACAAAACATAATTCTTACAGCTCCAATGCCTCTGTCCAAGTGGGAGAGGGATCGGTGCTGCATGTAGATGATGGCATCCTCCGCTTCCACCTTCTCCTGGTATGCAAACTGCAGAGGGTTGAGGGTGTGGTGGACCTGTGGCCTCAGGTGGTGAAGCACCAGACGCTCCATGGTCTTCATCACATGTGACATCACAGCGACAGGTCGGAAGTCATTCAGCTCACTAGGACGTGATACCTTTGGGACTGGGGTGATGCAAGATGTTTTCCAAAGCCTCAGGACTCTCCCCTGTTCTAGGCTCAGGTTGAAGATGCGCTGTAGAGGACTCCCCAGCTCCAGCGCACAGGCCATCAGCAGTCGTGGTGATACTCCATCCGGACCCACTGCTTTGCTGGCACGAAGTCTCCTCAGCTCTCTGCTCACCTGCACTGCTGTAATTGTAATTGTGGGTGGAGATGTCTCTCCTATGCTGGTATCAGCAGAAGGATGGTTGGAGGATGCAGTACTCCAAAGTGAGAGTGGGTTAGGGTGGTCAAACCTGTTGAAGAAGTTGTTCATTTGGTTTGCTCTCTCCACGTCTCTCTCGATGGTGGCACCCCGCTTTGAGCTGAAGCCAGTGATAATCTTCATCCCATCCCACACTTCCTTCATGCTGTTATTCTGCAACTTCTGCTCCAGCTTTCTCCTGTACTGCTCCTTTGCCGCTCTGAGCTGGACTCGGAGTTCCTTCTGCACGCACTTGAGCTCATGCTGATCACCGCCTTTAAAAGCCCTTTTCTTCTGGTTCAAAAGGCCCTTGATATCACTTGTAATCCATGGCTTGTTGTTAGCATAGCAGCGTACTGTTCTTACTGGAACTACAATGTCCATACAGAAGTTGATGTAGTCAGTAGTGCAGTCAACAGCCTCCTCAATGTTCTCACTATGTCACCCCTGCAGGATATCCTAGTTCATAGTTCCAAAGGGTGACACGGTGGTGCAGTGGGTAGCACTGCTGTCTCGCACTTAGGAGACCTGGGTTCACTTTCCGGGTCCTTCCTGCGTGGAGTTTGCATGTTCTCCCCGTGTCTATGTGGGTTTCCTCTGGGTGCTCCGGTTTCCTCCCACAGTCCAAAGACATGCAGGTTAGGTGCATTGGGGATCCTAAATTGTCCCTAGTGTGTGCTTGGTGTGTGGGTGCCCTGTGGTGGGCTGGCGCCCTGCCCGGGGTTTGTTTCCTGCCTTGCGCCCTATGTTGGCTGGGATTGGCTCTGGCACACACCCGTGACCCTGTAGTTAGGATATAGCGGGTTGGAGAATGACTGAGTGACTTTTACTGCCTGGCCTTTAACCCAGTATGAGATGTTGACTGTCTGGGTACTTTTTATTATGAATCTCTTCAGCTCTCATGTGTTTATGTGTTTCTGTTTCTTTTACCCTTTGGTTATTGTGTGTCTGATATGTTGGGTTCTTATTGTACAGCACTTTGGTCAGCCTTGATGTTGTTTTTAAAGTGCTTTATAAATAAATAAATAAATAAATAAATAAATAAATAAATAAAAGTCTAGAAAACAACATCTCCAATGACATTTAAAAAAAATAAAATTTTGTCTGTTTCTGTGAACTGATTTATAAAGAATTTAACTCCATCTGTTTTATCCAATGTTATTGTCCTCCAGATGGCACACATTTTCCTTAAAAGTAATCAGAGGAAGACATTAAGGCAGGATGTCGTCTGTCAGTGTATTTCAATCCAACGTTGGTTTAGTTTAAAGGAAAAACACACACACACACAGTGACACACACACAGTGACACACACACAGTGACACACACACACACACACACACACATTCCACACACTCCGCAGTGCGACTTGTATAAAGTCACACTGTTTTCTTAAGCTCGACGTGATTGTATGTCATGCTATTTTCCTTAAATAGAATAAAGAAAAGAAACCAGACTCCCAGACTTCCATTTTTTTGAAGCCAATCTAAGTTTTGAGTTCTTGGGGAACACTGAGGCGTGGCACCTCTCAAATACAGAACTGAAATGATTACGAAATGCCAGTGAGGCATCTGAATCACTGAGTGACTGGCTTTGTCACCACCTCTGATTTCCCGACGTCACATTACACAACTTCTAGTCGGAGGGCAGAGACGGTCAATCCATTAGGTGACGCAAGTGGCCACCTAGGGTGCTGTCATCTGAGGGGTGCCATTTATGAATATTAAGGGGTAAATGAAACCATCCTGCACCCGCCAATGGTCATTCAACTCTGATGATACTGAGTGGGTGTTGTTACCTTCTGGGTGCCTTTTATGAAGGTAAAAGTGTTCACGCTTTGCACATCAAGGAATTAGTACTCTTTAATGTCCATAAATAATGTATGCTGTCAAGCACGCATGTCGGAAGGTCACCCCCCAAGTTCTTCCCAGGTATTTGATACCACCCCAGGCTGAGAGGGGGCGCTGTGACTAACTGCTGTAAATAAAGAGAGCAGGAGATTCAAAAAGGTTTGGGGATGGCCAACCATATACTGAAAAATGCAGCAAAAACCAAACACGGGGTTACAACCGAGTTCAGAAGGGAGAACAGAGGCATTTATATGGCGGGGGACAGGAAGGGGAGGGTCCAAGGTGGCCCGGAAGAGGAAGTGATGTTTTTGGTAGGTGGGTTTTGAGAGGCTAGCAGTGACATCATCATTGGGCTGGTGGTGATGTCATGGTTTGGTTGGTTCTTCTGCTGGTCTGTTGAGGGACAAAAGGAGAGATGGTCAGATGACAGTGCTAACCCTTGGTCCGGCTGAGAAACAACATCATTTGAGCCTACCAGCCTTCACTTCCTCCACAGTACAGGTAGTCGTCGACTTTTGATCACGTTTAGTTCCGACGGACTGGTCTTTAGTCGATCCTAACACATATACAGTATGTGTTCAAAGCTGGCCGCATGTACAGTATAGTACTGTATAGCAAGTCCCTTAAGTCATATTGTTTGTTTGATATTATTATCAGTCTTAGCACACTGTGTAGATCTTCTATCGTTTTTTGTAAATTATTTTTTATTTCATTATTTTCTTTCATTATTACCTTGCATGGGTGCTGAACCTTGAACGGCTTCACGAGTCCATTCTCTGTCTGTGTTACGTTACGTCATCAGGGTGAGCCTCTCCCAGTGTTCAGTGTGCTAACGTGAGTGGAGGAGTCTGAGCCCTCGTATGCTTTCTGTTTTTAACGTTTCAGCCTGTTAATAATAAACATTAACAGATAAAGGAGCTCAGTGTGCTTTCATTATCCCATTGTGGCTGTTCATACGAAGCGGCACATCAACTCAGAAGCTTTGGACGTTAACGGAATTCAATGCGTGCGGTGATCTCCGGTTACAATAGGATAAGTCACATGAGATCGCCTTCGCTTTCTGTCCTTCCTCGTACTGCTTGATCACCTTCGTTTTTGCGTCAAGATCAGTTGCCTTTTTTTATCCCGTAATTGTAAAACAAATAGTAAGTGAACATAGTCAAAAACCACCATGGGTAATGAATAAACTGTGACTGAGGCGAATGAGTCTTGGCATACGGAGCTGGCATGGCAAAAACTGTCGTTTGTAGTCGAATGGTTGTAAGACGCATGGGCCGGAAATCAACGATTACCCGCCCAGTGAAGGCACTTGACTCCGTCCCTTCCCCTTTCATGAGTACCCAGAACAAAGGAGTTCCTCAGACTTTTTATGGTCTCATGACTCGGGACACCCAAAAGTACAGAAGTCCCAAAAGTTCTTCAAAGGTGCCCCTTTAGAGGGGGAAAATCATCAAAACCCCAGCTAGGCACAAGAAATGGCCTTGAAAATCTTTACTGAATGAAAGTTTTTTTTTGACAAAAGGATGAATGGATGGATGGATGGATGGATGGATGAAAAAGTGAAAAAGTAATTGGCAGCCTAAATTGGATCTGAGTGACTACACCCTGTGAAGAATTAATAACCCACTCCAGAGTGGTTAATGCAATGCATCATTTCTAGGTGTTGTGAATTGGGACACCTCCTCCTTACAAATCCAGTGTGCCCACCTTATTGCTGGAGTATGTGAATTTCTATCTATCTATCTATCTATCTATCTATCTATCTATCTATCTATCTATTGAGAAATGTGGAAGAAGAAAACTGCAGTTAACCTTTGAATGTGGGCAGGAATCAAATCCAACAAGCATATACTTTGGTGCCATCTTGTGGCCAAGAAGTGTAATCCTCAGTTTCTCCAGTTCTAATCTGTCCATGGCATTTGCTGCCCTCTCGAAAGTATTCAGGGGAGTTGAATTCCAATAGAACAACAGGCATCCATCTCTAGGTAGGGCTTATGTACTGGTGCCTCGCAGTAAGGAGACCTGGGTTCGCTTTTCAGGTCCTCTCTGCATAGGTTTCCTCCTGGTGCTCCAGTTTCCTCTCACAGTCCAAAGACATGCAGGTTAGGAGCACTGGTGATTCTAAATTGTCCCTAGTGTGCGTGTGTGTGTGTGTGTGTGCATGCCCTGCGGTGGGCTGGCACCCTGCCCGGGGTTTGTTTCCTGCCTTGCGCCCTTTGTTGGCTGGGATTGGCTCCACCCTGTATTTAGGCTATAGCGGGTTGGATAATGGATGGATGGATCTGTCAAGGGGTGGGATACATCAGGCAGCAAGTGAACAGTCAACTTTTGAAGGTGACGTGTAGGAAGCTAAAAAAAAAAATGGGCAACCATAAGAATCTAAATGACACTGACAAGGGACACATGGTGACGGCTACGTCACTGGGTCAGGGCATCAACAAAATGGCAGGTCTTGTGGTGTATTCCTGGCATGCATTGCTGGACACCTAACAATAGTGGTCAGAGGAAGGACAACTGGTGAACGAGTGACAGGGTCTTGGGTGCCCAAGTCTCATTGATGTGCATTGGGAGCAAAGGCCGGCCTGCCTGGTCCGATCCCACAGAAGAACTACAGGTGCACAAATTGCTGAAAAATGTAATGCTGGCCATGAGAGGCCAAACACACACACACACACACATACTTGTCCTTTAATTATATTATATTATATTATATTATATTATATTATATTATATTATATTATATTATATTATATTAT
>JANRMT010061414.1:6971418-6996640 GCA_026402145.1 Polypterus bichir lapradei | reverse complement strand
ATATTATATTATATTATATTATATTATATTATATTATATTATATTATGTTACCGACCTGCGCTACACACCAGCCACTTTGCATCTCCGCCGCTCGCGTATGTGGATTTCACTTTCACCAAATGACAAATCTTTTCATTCTCGCGGATACGCCTCTTCATTGTTTAGAAACACTACTTTTCCCTGATGGCAACACGAATTAGACGATCTGCAAGTCTCTGACTTAAAGTTTAAAGCCAAACAATATCTATATACTGTACTTCTGTCATATCACCTCTGTCCATATATTCGATCTCTTTTTGCTTTTACTTTTTCGTCAATATCGCATTGAATTTTCATCCCGTGGTTGGAATTCCATCGTGACAACGCAACGTATAACTGCCCGTGAGTAAATATCGTTTCTTTCTCTCTACATGAACTGTGTCTGACAAGAGCATTCACACAAATGAGAAGTGATTGAGCCGTGTGCGTGGTTGTAAATGTTTCAGATGTGGACGGGGCTTTTCCAAATCTCTTTGCATAAAGTCTAATCTCACGGGGCTTGAAATTTTCTCTCGCGGGATTTCACTTTCACCAAACAGCAAATCTTCTAATTCTCGTGGATACGCCTCTTGATTGGGAATAAACACTACTTTTTTTTTCTGCCGATAGCAACACGAATTAGACAATCTACAAGTCTCTGACTTAACGTTTAAATCCAAACAATATATTCGATCTCTTTTCGCTGTTCCGTTTTTTCGCCGAGTGATAATTTCCATTTGTTTGCACTAATGCGATCTTTACTATTAGTTTTTTGAGACTTTTGAATTTTCATACTTCCGTTATCTCTAACCTGCTCCCCATCTGTATCACGCCAATGTTTTTGAATTCTTTACAACGTTCTACTTTGTCATCTACTCTTTGTCTTTTATTTCCTGCCCCGGGCCTGGTTATATCTCTTGGCACAAAGTCTCGTCTTGCGGGACTTGAAAGTATCTTTCTGAAAAAGTCACGTCTCGTCCCAAGCTAAAAAGTCTCGTCTCATCCCAGGATTTTTTTACATAATAGAGAGATATTATATTATATTCTATTCCAATTCAGAATTTCCTGCCATTGTGTGTTATGCACTGAAACTAATACATGGCTGATGTAGTGAAGGCGAGCTGAAGCAGTAGCTTATCTTATCTTATCTTATCTTTTCTTGTTGAATCCCAAATATCCAGTATCTTTCAATTCACTTTATTTTTGTATAGCATCCTGCACAGAGAATAAACTCAGAGCATGGTGACAAAGTCACAGGTAAATGTATTTATAAGATTTCCGAATTACTGCAGTGCACATAAAGACATCGATTACTTTAGTCTGAAATTGAAGCCCACAATATCTCCCCCTTAATGAACCGTTGAGCTACGGCCACTTGAGAGCGGGTCTTCTCGTCTTAACTTTTAACCAGTGACCTTTCCAGCAGGTGAGATCCTCCATAATTTTGTGTCTCTTTTCACATAATTCATCCAAAACACCGGCAGGACAAAGAGCTTCCATGCAAAGATCAGTGCACCTGCATGAAAAGAAAATATTAGGAATTTACTAAAATTATTATTTAAGCATATTGGAAAAAAAAAAGAGAAAATGTGCAAGACAACTCATTAATAATTTCAAATATCTGACAAATGAGAAGAGACCATTGAGTCCAATAAGCTTATCTGGTCAGCTAATAGCTAAGTTGTTCCAATATTTCATTGTGGCCCTTGTTGCCCGGCCGGGTTAGAGAATGTGTGCTGGACATTATTGCCCCCTGAGCACTAGATGGCAGTCCCCGTGGATTGCAGTAGTGCCAGAGTTTCCCAGAGCGCTTCGTGAGAATTAGAGTTCTGTAACTCAGCCCAAATTGGGTGTCGTGGATGCCACCAGGGGGTTTGCTGCAGGAACTGGGAAGCCCTACTTCCTTAGCCAAGCCTTTGGGACACCTGAAGTACATCTGGGAATTACTTAAAAGGAGCCTCCGGCCTTCATTCTGGGAGGCAGAGCCGGGAGGAAGAGGACGAAGCTTGCAGGAGGAGTTAAGGAGGCTGTGACTGAGAGAGTACAGAGCGCCGTGTGACTGCTAGGGACTGTGAATATGTTTGGTGCTTAGTTATACTGCGCTTTGCTGTAAGCATATCCCACAAATAAAAACTGTATCTGTACTACACTTGTGTCTAGCGTCCGTCTGTGTCGGGTGTTGGGGAGCTGGAGCGCCCCCTGGTGGTCACATTCATGTCGATACATTTTTAAAAGTTTTCCAAGATTTACCCCACAGTATGAAGCTGCCACCATACTGACCCCTGTCCACTTCCGAAAGCACCTATAAATGGCACATAAGTGTCAGAACTGGATCACGGAGTCAATGGAGGAAGTGAGCCTGGTCTGATGGATGACATTTTGTTTTAGATTGTGGGGATGGCCGGGTGCGTGTGAGTCAATTAACTGTGGAAAAGATGACAGCAGGATGCACTATGGGAAGAAGGCAAGCTGGCAGAGGTAGTGTGAGGCTCTGGACAGTGTTCTGCTGGGAAGCCCTTGGTCTGGTCCTGGCATTCATGTACCACCTACCTAAAGATTGTTGCAGACCACGTGCACCCCCCTTCGTGGTAACAGTATTCCTTGCTGGCAGTGGGATAATGTGCCCTGCCACAATGCAGAAAATGTTCAGGAATGGCTTGAGGAACATGACAAAGAGTTGAAGGTGTTGACTTGGCCCCCCATTATGCCAGATCTCAATCCAATTGAGCGTCTGTGGGATGTGCTGGAAAAACATTCTGATGCATGGAGGTCTCTCTCTATAGCACTTAAAGGGTCTGCTGCTAACGTCTTGGTGACGGATACCCCGGGACACCCTGAGAGGTCTTGTGGAGTCCATGCACAGCTTTTTTGGTGGCACAATTGAGACCTACACAGCATTAGGCAGGTGATTTTAAACTTATGGCCGATCGGTGTATAAATGCAAATCATTGCACAAATGAGAAAATGACAAACAAGTTAATTTTCCAAGTAAAAAAAATCAATTCAGTTTATGTTCCTACGTGTGGAGGCTTTGCTGTCTTTCTTCACCAGCAGAGGAGGATAAGGGAACATAAAAATTGCTTGGAGTGTTTACTCCATCTAGTGGAAAAAATTGAAATGTACAACTTTCACAAAAAAATAGAAAAGGCAGTCAGATTTCAATCAATGTCCTGTGAAAATAATTTCCATCCATCCATCCATTATCCAACCCACTATATCCTAACTACAGGGTCACGGGGGTCTGCTGGAGCCAATCCTAGCCAACACGGGGCGTAAGGCAGGAAACAAACTCCAGGCAGGGCGCCAGCCCATTGCAGGGCACACACACACACCAATCACACCCTAAGGAAAATTTAAAATCGCCAATGCACCTAACCTGCATGTCTTTGGACTGTGGGAGGAAACCCACGCAGACACTGGGAGAACATGCAAACTCCACGCAGGGAGGACCCGGGAAGAGAACCCGGGAAGCAAACCCGGGTCTCCTAACTGTGAGGCAGCAGTGTTACCCACTGCACCACCATGCCGTCCTGAAAATAATTTGATAATAATAATTTGTTAAATGTTCACAGTCCTTTTCATGCTGTTGAGGTCCAGAGCCTAATCCAGAAGCACAGTTTATACAACATGAGTTAACTCCAGGCCAATCACAGAGCACAATCATCCCAGGCCATTTTAAAGACACCACATTTTGGGATATGTACCAGGAGAAAAAACAAAGTGACACCGGGAGAACGTGTAAAATTCACCCTAAGCCTAACCCAGGACTTTGTAATCGAAAGGCAGCAGTGGCCACCACCCGCACCATGTGAAAGTTAAATTGAAAACTTATTATTACTCTATATTAAATGTAAATTTGTAATATTTGTTTTTTTAAACTACTCTGCCAGAACTATGAAAAACAGGACAAAAAACACACAATATGGCCAAAAGGCTGTGGACAGCGTCACTCACGTGCGCATGGGAGGCAGCTAAAGGGCTCAAAAGATGGCAATCCCACGCAGTGGGTACAAACCAGTGAACTAACCCTTTCTCTCTTTCTCCTGCAGACCACCCGAGTGGAATTCCTGCCTGGCTCTGTCAACATCACTTCCAGTTCCGGGCCCAATGACATCACTTCCAGTCCTGGTCCCGATGACGTCAGTTCCACTGCCTTATTATAAAATCGCCATTTTGTGAACAGTGAATCAGATCTATTTTGGACTCTGTGTAGACATATTGATGATTTTTTTCTTTGCGCCGCCCCTAACCCCAACCATAACCTATCGTCTATGGAGAAAGAGCGAAACCTTAAGAGTCGTCAAAAATTTCGATCTCCGGTTTTTGACGGATCTCACCGTTTTAGCGAAAACATTGATATCTCGATGATAGGGGTGTGTGTGTGTGTCTGTCTGTCTGTCTGTCTGTGTGTCACACTTTCTTGAGGACGTTCCAGAGCTAAAACGGCTGGATGGAAAAATGCCAAACTCGAAACTTAAGTCTGCTATGAGATGACGATGTGCTGTTTCATTTTTGAGCCAAATCATGCAATAGAATGAGGCCCTCGAGAGGAATCCTCAAATACCGGAATTCTGCAATGAAGGATGAATTCTTCTCATCAATTTCTATCATAATGGCCAATTTTAGGATCAGAAAGGTCAGGATCAGAGCGGTACATAATTACTGAAATGTTATAGAATAGTTCAGGTAACTTGGTTCCTGGGGCGCAAAGCCGTCTGAATATTTTAGGGCGGATATCGACTTTTGTTGACACGAGAGGTTAAGGGCGACTAAAGTTGACATCCAGGGGCAAAGGGCGATAAAAGCTGTAGACGTCAATAAAACTCACCGTTACCGTACAGGTAGACGCTCTGTGCTGGGAGGTCCATTAGACTTATTGACTTGACATCGAAGCCCTTTATTTGTGTGAGTAGCGGAGAGTCTGTAGAATGGCAGCAACACTGAAGCGAATGCGCAAAGCAAAAATACTCGGTGCGTATTTTGTTTTTGTTTTCTTTTTGCCAAATCTCCAAGTATACGGGGTGGCTACCTCAAACCTTTTTCGATGTTTACCTCATTTATTCACAACAAACCGAATAAGCAGTTGAACTGGTGATCTTAACAAGCTTGTTACCTCCCGCCATTGTGTCTTGCTTCAGTATCAACCGTCTTCATTGAAAACTCCTTGATTTGTGTCTGTTTTAAAGAAAGCCAAACCAGAAGGAAGTGACCTGTCATATCTTCTGATCTACAGTACCGTGCCCTCCATAATGTTTGGGACAAACACACATTTTGTTCTTGACTTACCCATCTAGTGCACAGTTTAAAATGACAAATCAAACCATACGAACAACGTAATTAAAGCGCACATTGCAGACCTTCATCTGAGGGGATTTGCAGACATTACAGGCTCATCAAAAATGTGTGCATCGATTGTGTATTGTAGAGCAGGGGTCACCAACTCCGGTCCTGGAGGGCCACCGTGGCTGCAGGTTTTCATTCTAACCATTTTCTTAATTAGTGACCTGTTTTTGCTGCTAATTAACTCCTTTTCCATTCATTTCAATCGACTTGTTCTTGAAGACTCTGACCCCTTAATTGTTTCTTTTTCCTTAATTAACTGCCCAACAATAATGAGATACAAAATGAGCCAAAACAACTGGCGTCCATCATACAATATCTAAAAATAAAGAAAGACGACGGTGTCAGGAATGCTGATCTGATCAGGACCCCAAAACATTGTAATGGCTCTTAGAAAAGAGAAAATCAACAATTTCGGAAATGTCTGCTAATGCGCCACGAGAGCAGCAACAAGCCGCAGAATTAAAGAACGGGTTTAATTAACGACAAGAATTGGCACCTAATTAAGCAATTGGTTGGAGTTTGAGGTCCTGACTTGGCTGGTCTTCTGTTGGCTCCCTCACTTCACATTTCAATTCTGTTTGGGCGCATTTCAAGGAAAAAGAATGATGCAATTCAGAGGAACGAGGAAGAAATTCACAAATCTTAAACAAGCAATTCAATTAAAATGAATTCACAAAAAGTTAATTAGCAACACCAACAGGGCACTCATTAAAAAAAAAGGGTTAGAATGAAAACCTCTGTGGTGGGCTGGCATCCTGCCCGGGGTTTGTTTCCTGCCTTGCGCCCTGTGTTGGCTGGGATTGGCTCCAGAAGACCCCCATGACCCTGTAGTTAGGATATACAGTAGCGGGTCGGATAATGGATGGATGGATGAAAACCTGCAGCCACGGTGGTGCTCCAGGATCGGAGTTGGGGACCCCTGTTGTAGAGGGTCAAATACCCCAAATCCTACTGAATTGTCTTTGGGGCACATTGTTCTCAAAGTGATGAGTTATTTGCTGAATCATTTCTTTTTTTTTTTTTTTGTAAATTGGTGAACCTCGACCCATCATTGTTCTTGAGGAACTCTTCCTTTTATTTTTGGAGATGCCTCATCTACTAGTTTAACAGATCACTCCTTTTTGTTTTCAGTAGCATCTTCTGTAACTCTCCCCACAAACTGTTTTTTGGAACTGGGGTTGCATTTAATCATCTGCCCTGTCTCCTTGCTGTAGAGCCTAACAACAACAACAACATTTATTTCTATAGCACATTTTCATACACAAAAGTAGCTCAAAATGCTTTACATAATGAAGAAAAGAAAAATAAAAGACAAAATAAGAAATTAAAATAAGACAACATTAGTTAACATAGAAAAGGAGTAAGGACCGATGGCCAGGGTGGACAGAAAAAACAAAAAAAAAAAAACTCAAGACGGCTGGAGAAAAAAAAAAAAATCTGCAGGGGTTCCAGGCCACGAGACAGCCCAGTGCCCTCTGGGAAGTCTACCTAACATAAATGAAATAGTCCTCTTTGTAGTTAGGGTTCTCACAGACGGACTTGATGATGAGGAGGAGGCAGAGCCACCTGATTCAGAAGCTTGAGGTTCCTGGCACCAGCTAGTATTTATGAGGGGCTCCTGCCTTTTGTTCTTGCTTAGTTTCCCTCTTTTGATCGTTCTGTGTTCTTGAATTCTCTGCTTTTGACCTTTAAGCATACTGTTAATTTGTTTTTGCGATTTTTGGTTCCATTCTTTTGACAAATGTATTTTCTTGTTTGTGCTTATTGTTCCTGCCTTGATGATTACTACTGATTTTAATACTTAATAAATACCCTTTAATTATAAAGGAACATCACCTGTGCTTGTCCTGGACCAGTGGCCTCCAGCTCCCTTCTCCTTCTTTCTGGAAACTTTGAGGTATTAGAAGCCTTAGCCCCATTTTTGGCCTTGAGCAGGCCAGAAGCCTGCCATTAGTGTTTAGGTCTAATCTGCATAGAGTAGCTTGTAGTGTTGGGACCTCCCCTGCCATTTTGCAATTTGTTGATGGCCTGAATCACAGCAAAGGTAAAGCAGAAGCCCATGCTGGATGTGTGGGGGTCTACACGTTGCTACAGACCACTTAGTAAGATAGGTCTGCACTTAACTGTGGTAGTCTGTAATGATGGTGACAGCAAAATCATAGTCTGAAGGCACCTTTTAGGCACCTTCTTTTTCTTCTCCTTCAGTCTACAATAATCAGAATGCCATCAATACTTCATAGCAATAACAGTGTTTCAATTTTCAGAAATTCCAAGTAAAACAATCCCTCCTCAGATCACCATTACAGTACCTTGTAATGCAGTAAAAACGAAATGAGCCACTCTCCAACATGACACAAGGAGTTTATCCAGTCCAATTTTATAGCAATATGGCTTTCCTTGACTGTCCCATTCGCTCCACAATATTACCTGCGGCTTCACCAGTGACCCTGCAATATCTGCAAAATGGAAGAAGGAAACGTAAACGAGATTTAGTCAGTCAATCATTTTCTTGCCTTCTAACTTAATTCTGAACAGAGTCACAGGGATCTGCTGGAGCCCATCTTAGCTTGCACCCTGGGTGGGGTGCCAGTTCATTAAAGGGCAAACACACACACACACACGAGCCACGCAACTAGGGACAATTTAGGACCATCAATTCATCTAGCCTTGGGAAGACCAAGTGTAACCGATGAAGCTGGATCTGCTTGACTATTGACATCACACCCACAAACCAACACGGTGAATGCCTTTGTGAGAAGACTGATGGATCACGCTGTCCACTGCTGATGCTCGTCTGGGTTGTCAACTATGGATCTGCATGTGCCAAAGTGCATGACGACTAGGGACACCATAGAGTTTTCACATGACGACTATCCAAATAGCCTACGGATCTGCACAGGCAACAACGTGTGGAGGTTGTGACCCAGAACAATATGGCTGTTCTATGACGACACACATCCCCAAACTCCTAAAAATAAAAGATCCAGAGAGGTTCTTCAGAAAGATGCCATTAGGTAGCCATTTTTTAATCCTTATTGTCTATGGGGAAGGAGCGAAACCTTTAGATTCCTCAAAAATGTTGGTTTTCGAAGGATCTCAGCGTTTTAGGGTCCTATTGATATCTTGATGATGGGTGTGTGTGTGTGTGTGCCTCTGTGTGTCACAGTTTCTTGAGGACGGTCTAGAGCAGAGGTGTCAAACTCTGGTCCTGGAGGGCTGCAGTGGCTATAGGTTTTCATTCTAACCCTTTTCCTAATCAGTGACCAGTTTTCACTGCTAATTCACTTCCTCCCCCATCACTTTAATAGCCCTGTTAGAAGAGTTTAGCCCTCTGAATTGATTCCTTTCTTCATTAAATGACAGCCAAGCAGAAATGAAATGTGAAATGAGCTAACAGATGACCAGCTAAACTGAGGCTTCAAACTCCAACCAATTTCACTCCAACCAGTCTCTTAATAAGAAGCTGATTTTTGCTGTTAATTAAACCCGTGATTTAATTCCATGGCTTGTGGCTGCGCTCATTCTGCCACAGCACACATTTCGAAAACTGTTGATTGGCTTCTCATTAAAAAACTGGTTGGAGTGAAATTGGTTTTGAGTTTGAAGCCCCAGTTTCTCATCTCATCTCTGTTTGGCATCCATTTAATGAGGAAACAAATCAATTCACAGGACTGAATCCTTAAAAACAGGGCTATTAAAAGGAATGGAAAAGGAGTTAATTAGCAGTGAAAACTGATCACTGATTAGGAACAGGGCTGGAGTGAAAACCTGCAGCTATTGCGGCCCTTCAGGAGTGGAGTTGGACACCCCTACTCTAAGACAAGGGAAAAATTCCCAAAAATATACCCTTGTAGAGGAATAAAAATGGAAGAAACCTCAGGAAGGGCAACTCAGAGAGAGAGAGAGAGACCCCTTTCCAGGTAGGTTGGGTGTGCAGATGGTGTCAGAAAAAGGGAATAAATACAAAACAATGCACAGAACAGAATAGAAGTAATCCTCCGTACAATACAATATTAATATTACAAGCACAGAGCAAAATGCCACCCTGTAGCCACTGCAGCCCACCAGGCCCAGAGTTTGACACCCCCACTTTAGGATTTTCTTGACCTTAAAATGTAATTTAAATGAGAGTTTGCAAGTAAGCTTACCTTTGTGACTCATCACCTGTTCAATGAAATGCTGAACCCTTGTCATGTATTCGTCACGGGCCATGTCTACCTTTACAATTCTGCCTCTGTTAGCCGTCTCTCCATCCAGATACTTTACTGCTTCTCCACGGATTGCAACAAATACAGAAAATCCCCGGAGAGCGAGTTTTCTGAGAAAAGACTTGGCAGGCTCGCAGTTCTTGTCGGCAATCACGATAGCTCTGCCGATTGACTTTGTCGATATTTGAGGTCTTCGGAGTAAGACAACAGTCATAAGAATTAAAAGGATACATCCCAGTAGAATGAAGCAGCTGAAGCAGCACAATGGTAATAAAAAGGAAGTGCAAAAAAGATCTAAAACAAATAAAATTGCGTGCCGGAGTATTTCAGCCATGTTGCAACTGAGAGGAAGAAAGGAATTCAGATTACAAAGCTTGCTAGTTTAGCAAAAATGGAGAATCGACTGACATTTGGAAATGGCGAACAGAGGTCTTCACCAGTGCTGGAATATTCAGGCCGGAGTGCAGAGTGCCTGCCAAGTTCATATGATGAGCTGCACAATCTTAGGGAAAACACCTTCTGGAGATCTGGAATGTGCAGGGAGGCACCAGCCCTGGTGACGTAGTTACTGGGGGGGCTCGATTTTGAAAGTCCTGGCCTCTGAAGATATACACACACAATGCTTTAAAAACCAGTGCAGGAGGAGAAAAGGCGTCCTGGCAGAGTAGAAGGCCAGTTTGTAACGGTCGTCTGGAATATGTGAGTTTCTACCTTTCCCCATTCCTGTTATTAGTGGAATGTCTTAATTTGTAAGGCCGGCCAATTGTGCAGGGGGAGGGGAGCACCTGGCTTGGACGGCCCAACAGACTGTAAGGGGAGGAGCCAACAGACTGTATGGTATGTAAATGGGTGGCGGGAAAAAAGAGAGGAGAAGCACAGAGCCAAGAGAGAAGTGGACACCATCACAAGAAAAAGAGATTGACACCGCATGGAAAACGTCAGGTGAACCCGGGTTCATTTCAGGATGAATTATTTCTACTTTCTGGTGAAAGGTATTTGGGAGAGGACCTGACGTGCCAGCACAAGGAACTGTTAATCTGTACGTTTCCCAGAATAGGAGGTACGGTTGGGTGCTTTATTCCCCACCACAAATAAAGGACTACGAATACGTTATTTTTGTTTTTCTCTTGCTCAAATTTCTGTATTAGTAGCGTAAGTGTTTAAGTGTTGCGTGCCGTGATTTGTGTTGGGTGGGAAGCGATGCAGCGTGATATTATGTACAGTAGATAGGGTTTTTTTTGTTACAGTGAGTGCATCTTCTACCAATAATCATTTTTTACTTAACCCTGCTTTCACTGGTGTGTCTCTGTACTTGGGGTGGTGTAGTAGGAAAGTAGTGTTGGTCACTCAATTGGTCGATTTTTGCAAAGCATTCGACTCAGTTGATCGAGCTGCCCTGTGGGACATCCTGAGGGATCGCAGGATCCACTCGAGCTTGCTGGATATCATGGATATCTTCTGCTCCTACTCTGTTCAATGCTTGTATGGACTGGGTGTTGGGCAGAGTCATGGGGTCCAGCGGCTGTGGGGCATCTGTTGGTGACGACGATTCTGTGATCTTTGCGGAGTCAATGGAGGCGCTGATTGGGGCGCTTGAGAGACTGAGTGCAGAGCTTGAGTGTCTGGGCTTGTGAGTGTCCTGATAAAAACTAAAGAGCCAGGCCTTTAATGACCTCCTGGGCACGGCCATCAGTAGTGTGTCTATCTGCGAGAGAGAGTGTCGACCTCGTCATTGAGAGGTTTACTTACCTCGGCGGTGACGTTCATGTCTCTGGTGACTCTTCCTATGAAGTCAGTAGATGGATTGGGAGAGCATGGGGGGTTCCAAGTCTTTAGAGTCCTGGGGCCTCATGTATGACGCCGTGCGTAGAATTCGCACTATAACATGGCGTAAGCACAAAAGCCGAAATGTGCTTACGCACAGAAAAATCCAGATGCAGGAATCTGTGCGTACTGCAACTTCCACGTTCTTCCGCTACATAAATCCTGATCAGCGTGAAAAGTAACGCTCGTGCACACGCTTTATGTAACGCTCCAACTCCTCCCAGAATTACGCCTCTTTGAATATGCAAATCAATATAAATCGCCCTTAAGCTCAACCTTCTGTGAAAAGTCAATGGGAAAAGCACGGGGGAAAATATAAGAATTTCAGCGAATACCAAGTGGAGGCAAAGGAAAAACATACTATTTGTTTAATTAAACCGTGGTATAATCAACAAAAGGAAGTTGATCGAGTGACATTGCGTGTTGGAGAAACTCGAAAGCTCAAGTTCACAAAGTCGCACAGTGCCGGAAATACAAAAGAAGTTGTCAGATATTAAAGTCGCCGTGAAAAGGCCAGTCATAGCCCACTGTCTGAGTGTCATAGGAAAGCTTACTAGGGTACAGAGAATAAAAAGGCACACAGTGGGAAAAAAGCACGAAATGTCAACTTCAATCTCGAAATTTCCAATTTAATCACGTAGTTTATTTTGTCATTAAAGTAGAACATCATAAAGTTCATCTTTAAATTGTTTAATTTAGTTTCTCAAATCCCATTGTAACTAAAGTAGCACGTTAAATGCTTTGTTTTGTATTTGATCTTCTATGTGTGTGAATTACTACGTGCTTCCTCCAACTGGACACAGAATCCATTACATTTGTGATATTACAGATCTCTGAATAACTAAAATACTGAGATGTATACGTGATATCATTTTCATGATGATAGGAGTTAAAGCACGTTATTAAACATGGGTTTCACGGCGCAGTGATTGTGTGCGACCTTCGATGAAATAATTTATTGCAGCAGTACTCGTGGGCGGCTCTAGGCTTGTGGTGGCCCTGGGCAGAGTGAGAATCGGTGGCTCCTTCACCCGCCGATGTCAATATGGTATCTTATGCACGGCGGATGGCCACGTCCGTTGCGGACACTGCATAGCAGCCTCGTGCTAATGACACAAGTGTTTAACTTTTGCCGAAATTTGTCGCTGCGTTTTTAGCTGTGTTGTTATTTTCTCTTTCTGTTTTATATTCAATATATATTGGCGTGGCCGCCCCTGCAGTCATTGCTTTTCTTTCTCCAAGTAACTGATCGCCACACAATCAGCTCTGTAATAGAAGTTAAGCCATCTGTAAGCTTAGAGCGCCGATTCTTCAAAACATTTAAGGAACATTGAAATATCTTCATAGTACATGTTTAATTATTCTATCCTTCACGACACTCCCAGTGAAGAATATAGATTATTTTAATGAAGTTGAAGTTTTATCTGTATAATATAATAAACATATTTTGCTGCTTTTCATCTTAAAAATGATATTGTCATCATATGTAAATGCGTGCTTTATAAAGTGGCGCAGGTTGTGTAATATTATAACTGTAGTGCAAGTTTACAGTGAGGTGATTGTACTTATAAGTACAGACAGTTCTACAAGGAGCACTTGATTGAGTGCGTTTATAGTTCTTGGGATGAAACTGTTTCTGAACCGCGAGGTCCGTACAGGAAAGGCTTTGAAACGTTTTGCCGTGGCTGAGGTAGCGTGTGCTTGATGCTGTATACCGATAATTCTCTTTCCGATCAGCTGCTGCTGTGATTCACACTCAGATACAGTGATATAAATACTCCGAGTGGTGCAGTGAGTGTAATATGGAAAAAGATGATCCGCTGTGGCAGTCCTTAAAGGGAGCAGCTGAAAGAAGAAGAAGAAGGTGCAGTGAGAGTAACAACGCTAAAGCAGTTATGGTATTTGGAATACTATAGCTATTCCCTGGACCATTATATTGTTACAAGTTAATTACAATCAGATGCATTACACTAATAAACAATATGCAGTTAGTTTCAGTGTATTTATAAAGCCGCGTCGGGAAAATAAGGTGTAACCACACAGGATCAGTAGCACTGCTTTGACGCTGGGTGCCGCCAGTCTGCAAAACCGAGCGGAGAACTTGCGTATGACAAGGTATGAGGTACCGTGGAAAAGTGCGTGGCTTTACGCCAAGTGTAGGTTTTATACATCGTGATTTGAATGTGGAAAAGTTCTTACGCAACATTTCTGTGCGTACGCACCGTTTATACATGAGGCCCCTGGTGCTTCCTGTCTTACTATATGGCTGCGAGACATGGGCGCTATCCAGTGACCTGAGACGAAGACTGCACTCCTTCATGTGTCTCTCTGGAAAATCCTTGGGTACCGTTGGTTTGAGTTTGTGTTGCTCATGGAGTCCCGAATGAGGCACATGCCCTGCATTGTGAGGGAGTGTCAGTTACAGCACTACAGTCATGTGGCACGCTTACCCGAGGGTGATCTGGCTCGTAAGATCCTCATCGTTGGGGACCCGAGTGGCTGGACCAGGCCAAGGGGTCGCCCACGTAACGCCTGGCTGTGGCAGATAGAGGGTCATTTCCAGAGGGGATCTGCCTGGGGGGTTGCCAACCGGGATCCCAAATTGTTTCGTCGTGTAGTGGGTGCGGCAACGCGCTGTACCAGTGCATGCTCCCTAACTGGACTTGACTTGATGGGAGGCCAGTACAGAAGGTAACAGATCTATTAGCTGGCTGGACAAGGAAATAATTTTGTGTCCAGTCAGAGAAATACGAGGGGGTACCCATAAATAACTGGAATTGAAAAAACATTTTTTTGATAATTTCTACTTACTGAAACTGTAAGAAAGAACACAGATGACTGTAAAGAGTTGGGTCACACGTAGGGAAACCCTGTATAAAGTAAAAAAAAAATTTAGTTATAAACACGTGTAACAATAAAGATCACAAGACATTGTGAAGGTTTGGGGCAGCCACCCGTATAATTGTTCCCAGCTGCAAAGCTTCTTAATAATCAGATCCATGTTCACACTATTCAGTCCAAAACAGAAGTAACTCAATATTAACAAGATGGTGGCTTTAAAGGCCATTACAGGAAGTGATGTCATCAGGACCGGAACCGGAAGTGACGTCATTGGCTGCCCCAGAGCTGGGCGGGATTTCCCTAGAATGCTCTGTAAGAGATTGAGTGGGAGAATTAGTGCACTTCGCCACCCCCTGGTCCAGCGTGGAATTACATGTATTTGAGCCCTTTAGTTGCCTCCTAAACACGCGTGTGTGACAGACGTTAGAAGAAAAGGAAACTGTCGCTGTCAATGCGAGTCTCCAAACAGATTGCCTCAAGATGGCGGAGCTTCCAGTGATAAAGACGAGGCGGGTCCAGGCAGGTGACACCGGAAGTGACGTCAAGGGTGTAAAGCTGTCAGTCTTCTGGACAGCAGAGAGGGGAAGAGATAAGGTGTTACTCAACAGTGCCCTCTTGTGTTCTGGTGGGAACTCATCATTATCTGAGCCTATAAGCTGCCCCCAGTTCACTCCTATGTGACAGGTAATGGCCCTAGCAATGCTCTCTGTCACTAACTTCAGCAGCTGGGCATGGCGCCACCAATAGCAACATTTTAATAGTAATAAAACAGAGTTTACGTTACCTGTAAATCAAAAATGACCGAAGCTTTGAGTACAGTATTCCTCAGCTATATCACCAAGTTAGAATTTCAACCCTTGTCATGTGTTTGGGTCAAATTTGACCTATTTTATGTTTGAAATAAATAACAAGCACCCTACATGTCATCTCTTCACGACAACTTTTTTCTAAATTCCACTCATTTAATGAAGAGTAAAAAAATAAATCGGGCATCCCATAATTTGTCTTTTGGATCATTTTTTTTTCTCTTCTATTATGCAAGACCCTGTACGTGAAGAAAAAAGTCGAAACTATGTGGTGACATTCCAGTGTGAAGAATATGAAGCTTATGCTGCTGACTGCTTTTCCAGAGTTTTGAAACTCTGCATGAACCTTGGAGCCCACCCAACTGAAATAAGTGGTCACCGTGAGCCTGACGCAACTCGGCTGGCGTGAGAACTGGGAGAAAGCAACATGGGATTTGGGTTTAGGCAAACTGAAACGTAGGGATGAGTGTGGAGAAGGGAGTGTGAAGGCCAGTGGGCCCCAAACATAAAGACACAATACAGGCCCGGGTTCAAATCAGAGGGTGTTTATTAAGCACAATACTTATCAAAATTAACAAAAGCCCAAGTCTTCTCTCCTCCAGTTCCTCTCCTTTCACCACCACACTGCCGTCCACCAGTTGAGTGTTGCTCTTCATCCTCCCAACCCTGGACAAGGGAGTATGGTCCCTTTTATTGAGGACCCAGGAGTACTTCTGGTGCCAGGGCTGCTGCTCATTGGAAGCACTTCCAGGTCAAATGGAAGTCCCATATAACAGGAAGCGTATCTTCCTGCAGTGCCCTCTTGTGGCACCCACAGACTTCGGCGGGACTGTTCTTCTGGACTACAACTCCCAGCATTCCCTGCTGGTTCCCAAATGGGCTGCTGCCATCTATCGACTTGGGTGAATAAACATTTCCCTCCAGAGACAGTCCTTCTTTGTCCTTTACTTCTATCCCGGCCAGGGAAGATGTTACACATGTGCCCGGTCGGGGCGCCTGTCCATTTGCTTAAGGCTTCCTGTCTGGGTAAGGAATCATCTGCTTGTACTGTTGGGCTGCCCGTCCATCCATTTAGGGACTCTCTGTTGGGTCTGTCACCTTTCTCTCTCTTGGCCAGGATGCCTGTATGCCCTCTTGGAACCTTCCTTTTGGGTAAGGAGCCATCCCCTCTCCCAGTCATGATGCCCATCCATCCTGTGTGACACTTACAGGTGTCAACTTTCCAAATATTTATTAATTAGCTAGGGGTATTTTTTCAATCATTATGAAAAAAAACAAGCTTAATAGTAATCTTCTACATAATGAAAGGCTAAGGTCTACTGTGGTTCAAACTCACGTTTATTTGTCATTCCAGCCAAATCTAAAATAAAGTGGAACAAAATTGCATTACTCAAGACCAGAAAATGTGCAAAAAGGGAAAAGGAGAAAACAAAAAAAAGTAAACCAGTCAGTGTGTGTCCGGTTCCTCCGAGCAATCTGATTGGTACATTTGGCTTTGGTGTGATTGGTCAGTTTGGATTGGTTGATGCCATCGACAGAGGAAGTGTGAGTGTGAGACACTCAAGGAGTAAAGGGGTAGGAGGCATGCTGAGAGTTACCTTCAAAAGTGGATAGGAGGTGGGCAAGGCGCGTCGAAATAACAGAGTCTGAGAAACGGGCATTATGGGAAGTCACTCGGCAGAGGGTGCGCCAGTCAAGAGAGGTTCAGACACACGAGGATACAGAGGAAAGATGATAAAGATACACGTATCTTGTCACAATTCTTATTCATAATTGCCATAGACTTTGTGCTGAGAAAGGCGAGGAACAAACCTGAATTTGGAATAGTGTGGCACCAACAAGACCAGTTCACAGAGCTTGACTTCGTTGATGATACAGCACTACTGGCGGAGGATGATAGAACAGTGCCAGCTGTGACAGACTGTCTCATTGATTGTACCACACCTGTCAGCTTGATGGTGAGTGGAGAGAACAATCCAAGGTTATGAGAGTAGGTACGGTATCTGGCACACAGTCAGTCATGGCATTTGTCAAAGAAACAGACAAATGCCACGAAAAGGTTTGGCATAGCTACCCCTTATAATGTGAGTTGAGTTCAAAAATGCAAAAGATTCAAGCGGTTGTAGTCACACTGAGTTGAAAACAGAACTGATTTACAGGAAACAAAATGGCAGTTTTATGGTCAGGCAGAGGAAGTGAGGTCAGTAGAGTTGGAACTGGAAATGAGGTCACTGAGGCCGGAAAGGGAATTGACATCATCAGGTCCAGAATCCGGAAGTGATGTCATTGACGGCCGGAACCGGAAGTGGTGTCATCGGGGGGGCAGGTGAAATTTCCCACAACTGGTCTGCAGAGGAAAGAGAGAAAGGGTTTAGTGCGCTTGGCCACCCCTTGGTGTGGTGTGGAATTACCCCCATTCGAGCCCCTTAGCTGCCTCCCATGCCCACGAGTGTGACACCCTACGGACTGTATTGGGAAAAGTCGACCAATTTACCTATCTTGGCAGCTGCATGGCGAAGGGTACTGATGATGACAATGACATTAACACAAGAACTGAGCAAGGCAGCTGGCATTTTCAGGAGCAAGAACGACATCTGGAAATCAAAGACCTTACACTTTAGTATAAAGACGAAGTTGTACTCAACAATTGTACTGCCTGCAGCAACATACGCCAGTGAAACGGGGAAGATGGCAATTAAATCGGCACGTAATGTGGAGGAGGTCCATCAGCGAGGCTTGATAAGAATGTGTAACTTCTCACACCCTGAGAGGCCCGAGCAAATCTAACTGAACAACAAATATCAGAATAAAATTGATGTAAAGTAAGATGGGCAGCACAAGAAGACCAGGGGGTTCATGTCCCAGGTGCTCCCTGTTTGGAGTAGCCATGCTCTCTTTCTGTTCATGGGTATTTCCTTTCACAGTCCAAAGACGTGGAGGTTAGGTGGTCTGGTAATGTTAAACTGGTCCCTGATGTTTGTGTGTGTGTGGGTATCCACCTTGTGATGGACTGGTGATGTGTCCAGGGGTTATATCTACCTTACATCTGTCGCATGCTGGGAAAGGCTTCCCTACAACCTGCTGTAGATAAATGGGTTCAAAATATGGATAGATGGATGGATAAACTAAAGTTCCATCTTTGTTCAGAACTGGATTCTGTTTGGTTTGGGAATGTTATGCTATCTCACCGCACTATCTGTATTTTTGCGAAATGTGCCATCAATAATTTCCTCCACTTGGTGAAGTAAATCCCCAACTCTTTCATTGATCACATTGCCACTGTGCTTTCTTCATGCAGATTTGCCCCCATATAACATCTGCAAGATCAGGCCATTCCTAAGCAGAACCTCTGGTTGAAGCTTCAGTCGCATCTGGACTATTGTAACTATTTACTTGGATGTTCCACCAAGTCACTGGTGATGATTCAAAATACAGTGGCACCAGTTGAGATGAGTACATGTCACTCCTCATTTCAGGTCACACCACTAGCTCCCTGTCCTACAAAGAAGTCAACGGATCAGCACCCATGTACTGTATATGGAGACACTCATGAGGTCAGATGTTCCTTCTTGTGCCATGAGGCCTGCTAAATAACAGTGTCTGTTGATACCATCTTTACATGGAATCACGTTTCAGTTATGGCTCCTTACAAGTGTAACTGGTGGAACAACTGGCCCACCTACATGGGACTGCTGATACTGTGTCTAACAAACTCTTGGGATTTTGGTTTCAATTTTTATTTTCAGAAGGTGTTCTCCAGGGAGATGACAAAGAACCCAACGGTTAATCAGAGCTTCAAAAAGTCCTCTGCTCAGATGGAAGAACCTATCAAAAGGACGAACATCTCAGCAGCAACTCACCTGTGATCGCACCTAAAGGACTCTGAGACCACGATGAAAAAGATTCTCTGGTCGGATGAGGCAAAAACTGAGCTCTTTGGGCAAAACTCCAAGGACTATGTCTGGTTAAGACCTGGCACTGCTCTCCACCTGCCTAATGCCACGTATGATGGTGACAGCATCATGCTGTGGGGGTATGAACACAGGGAGACTGGTTAGAATTACGGGAAGGATGAATGCAGCCAGGGAGGTCCCTGAAGAAAACCTTCTCCATAGTTCACACAACCTCAGACCGGGGTGGTGGTTGGCCTTTGAGCATGACAGTGACTAGAAGTATACGTCCAAGACAATGCTGACATAGTTTTGGGACAGGTCTATGACTGTCTTGGAGTGGCCCAGACTTAAACCCCACAGAGCAAGAGTGATGAGACCTGAAGACAGCAGTTAACAGACACTTCCCATCCAATCTAACGGTGCTTGAGAGGATCTGCCAGGAAGAATGGGATGAACTGCCTAAATCCAGGTGTGCAAAACCCATAGAGACTTACCTAAGAAGACCTGAAGCCAAAGGGTCTTCTACAAAGTGCTGAATTAAAGGTGTAAATGCCAAGGTGAATGGACTGGCATCCAGACTGGGATAGAGAGTGAACTATTACCCAGGTGGGAGACCATAATGGTAGGAGCTGCAATCCAGCTCTGATGGTTGGCGATCCTTATCCCAGTCAGGGATACCTGAGGTAGTTCATTCCTTCACTCAGTAGGTGACAGTGTCCCTCCAGGTTGGTCCCAGTAAGGATTCTCATAGGGTTTCATGGGAATTAGAGTTTAGAAGCGAAGCTCTGTAGGGGTCCTTGGATTCCACAAGAGGGCACTGTTGGTGGGGAAGACTGCCCTGTATGCTGTATGACCTGGAAATCCTCTGTATGACCAGTGCTGAGACACCAGAAGCATTCCTGGGTCCAGTTTAACAAGAACTTGCCCCATCTCCTCAGGCAGTCAGAGTCAGGGGGCAGCGGGCAACACTCATCAATAATGTGTGATTATTTTTTGTGTATTTTGGCTGGTGCCCAATTGGAAAAGTGTTGGTTGAAAATTAAACCTTTTTATTTCAACCTGGGGCTGTGTTGGGTGATACTGTGCCTGAGGTCTGGGGCTCAGTGGCACTCCTTGTGGTCACAGGGGTATGAATACTTTTATGAATGAGAGATTTCAGTTTTTGATTTGTAATAAATTTGCAATCCTTTCTGAAAATGAGTTGTCACTTTGGGGTGTAATGGAGTGTAGACTGACTGGTACAAAAGCATGTGAGGGTGGTGGAGAATATGTAGGAGGACAGCGTGACGGCGGTGAGGTGTGCGGTTGGAATGACAGCCTGGTTGAAGGTGGCAGCGGGATAACATGAAGGACCGGCTTTGAGTCCTGTCCAGCCATCAATGGCGATGGACAGATGAGGTCAGACAGGACTGTGGTGTTTGCGGATGACATTGTCATATGTAGTGAGAGTAGATAGCAGATGAGGTGGAGGTACACAATGAAGAGAAGGAGAATGAGAGTCAGTAGGAGTAAGATGGAGTCCATGTGCGGAAATGAGAGGGAAGGTGGTGGAAGGAAAATGGGTAATGAAGGGAAACAAATTTAAATACTTGGGTTCAACAGTCCAAAGCAATGGAGAGTGTGACAGAGAGATGAAGAAGAGAGTGCAGGTAGGATGGTCTGGGTGGAGACGAGTGACAGGAGGGATTTATGATAGAAAAGTAACTCAGCATTTCTCAACCTTTAAGTATTTGAGACCCGAGTTTTCATAACAGTTTTAATCGCGCCCCCCCCTAACATTTTTTTGAAATGTAGATGCATATTTTATTATACCTACTTAACTTTTATCGACATTTATCTAACTCTATATTTATTGTTCTAGTTTTAGAATGTAGTTTAAGTTAATTTGTTTTGGTTTCAACAGATGTTTTTTTCATATTTTTGATTCTTCGCGCCCCCCTTTTTGTTACTTCATGCCCCCCTCAGGGGGGCCCGCCCCACAGGTTGAGAACCACTGGAGTAACTGCAAAGCTTGAAAGAGAAAGTCTATAAAACAGTAGGAAGACCAGCCATGTTGTACTGCATGGTTTGGAGACAGAGGCTCTGATTGGGGCTCTCGAGAGATTGAGGGAGGAGTGCGAGTGTCCTGATTAAAACCAACATCCGGGCCTTTAATGACCTCTTAGGCACGGCCATCAGCAGTGTGTCTATCTGCGAGAGAGAGCGTCGACCTCGTCATTGAGAGGTTTACTTACCTTGGCAGTGACATTCATGACTCTGGTGACTCTTCCTATGAAGTCAGTAGACGGATTGGGAGTGCATGGGGGGGTCATGAGGTCGCTGGAAAGGGGTGTGTGGCGCTTCTACTCTGTTCAGTGCTTGCATGGACTGTGGTGCTGGGCAGGATCTTGACTTTGCTGACGATGCTGTGATATTCACGGAGGCAATGGAGGCTCTGATCAGGGCTCTCGAAAGACTGAGTGAGGAGTCTGAGTGTCTGGGCTTGTGAGTGTTCTGATAAAAACCAAAGACCGTGGCCTTTAATCTTTTGGGCACGGCCATCAGCAGTCTGTCTGTCTGCGGAGAGAGTGTCGACCTCGTCGAGAGGTTTACTTACTTCAGCAGTAACATTCATGTCTCTGGTGACTCTTCCTGTGAAGTCAATACACGGACTGGTAGAGCAGGGGGTCATGAGGTTGCTGGAAAGGGGTGTGTGGCGCTCCCGATGTCTATCTAAGTCCTTAGAGTCCTGGTGCTTCCTGCCTTGCTATATAGTTGTGAGACATGGACGCTATCCAGTGACCTGAGATGAAGACTGGACTCCTGTTTCTCTTCGGAGAGTCCTTGGGTACCACTGGTTTAAATTTGTGTTGCTCACTCAGTCCCGAATAAGGCACATGACCTGCATTGTGAAGGAGCATCAGTTGTGGCATTACGGCCATGTGGCGCGATTACCGAGGGTGATCCGGCTCGCAGGACCCTCATTTTTGAGGACCAGTCCAAGGGATCGCCCACATAACACCTGGCTGTGGCAGATAGTGGATCAGACTGGACTGCGTGTCTGCCTGGGTGGGTTGCCAACCAGGTTCCTGAGCTGTTTTGTCATGTGGTGGGTGTGGCAATGTGCTGTACCAGTGCATGCCCCCCAACCTGACCTGACCTGTACTGACCAAAAGGCGGGAGGCAGCGAAGTTGAAGATGCTACGATTTTCGCTCAGAGTAACAAGGGTAGACAGGATTAGGAACAAGAATATTAGATGGACAACACAGGTACGACAGTTTGGTGATCAAGTGACAGAGGCCAGATAGAGATGATTTGGGCACGTGCAGATGTGATGGATATCGAGAAATTAATGCCGAGGATGGAACCACCAGGCAAGAGGAGAAGAGGAAGGCCAAAGAGGAGGTTTATGGATCTGGTGAGAAAGAACATGAAGGCAGTCAGTGCGGCAGAAAATGATGTGACAGAGATGGAAACGGATGATCCGCTAAACCCCTAAACGTGAGCAGCCAAAAGAAGAAGAGGTGTCAACATAATTTTATTAGAAATTAGTACATTAGAAGGTCATCTAAGGTTGGGAGACAAAGTCAGAGACGTGAGATTGCATTGGTTTGGACATGTGCAGAGGAGAGATGAGGGGTATATTGGGAGGAGGGTGCTAAGGATAGAGCTGCCAGGCTAGAGGAGAAGAGGAAGACCTAGGAGAAGGTTTATGGATGTGGTGAGAGAGGACATGCAGGTGATGGGGGTGACAGAGCAAGATGACGAGGACAGGAAGATATGGAAGGAGATGATCCGCTGTGGCGACCCCTAACGGGAGCAGCCGAAACAAAAAGAAGAAGACAGTTGAGTCTTTTGCCGGCTGACTGTAGATTGATTGGCAAAAATGGCAACTTTCTCCATATCAAATTAAAACAATAAAATGTGCAGAAAGCGAGGTGACACTTTCTGAATCCACTGTGCCAACTTAGTCGTCAATGGTGAACATGCAGATAGACGACCCAATATGCTTAAATGTGATTTCAGAAGCTTTCTTTCCTAGAATCGACAACATTTCACTTTTCAATTTACCGTATGAGAAGAAAAAGCATTCCAGCCTCACATTGAATTTCCCCTCCGATGCCATTTGGACTGACAAGCCTATATATTTTGTAACAGCAGGTGGCAGTGTCGTCCAACACAATTTGTGCTCCACTCCAATAATATAACCCACTGTTTAATGACCCTCATATTGTTTCATTTTATTTATTTAAATTTAACTGTTTGCTTGTGGTAAATTCTTCTACAGTGACTTTACTGTTGTCATAATTTGTTCATGAAGGAAATTTTTTTTTACAAGTTATTTAATGAATACCACATACTATGAAGTTTAAAACAAATTATGTACCATTAAACCCCCCCTGGCAACATTAAGCTTATAAACTTGGCAAAGACTTGTATTGCATAACACCTCCAACACCTGGCATGGGCAGCCGAAATCCATTTTTTTTTTAGCCGTCCAATGTCATGTTAAATTTCGTCGTTCACTGTCAAAGCGTTTAAAGTTCTGGCGTAGCTCATTGTCTTAGCCAAGTATTAAACACCTGGCAAAGTTTTCACAACCCCCTGGCCATAAACACCTGTTTCTAGAAAATCAATTTTGCTCCCACAAGCCTGCCGCCTGGTAATCGCTGCATTCCATTTGAAAATGAACTCCAACTCAAAACTAAATTAGTCACTTTGAGCATTAAAGTGCATCTCCTTCATTCGTTCTCCATACCTTCTTATATTTCAATAAAGAGGCCCAGTGGAATCAGGAGCCAACATCCTAAATGAGCAAAGAGAAGGCAAAACTATTTGATGTACTGCATTGGATGGCACTGTGACACAGCAATTATGTCTGATCCATCCCATCTCCACATAGTTGGGGTTGAAATATGAGCCGTGCCCGTGTTTATCAAGCGTCTCAGGATAAGAAAGCAGTCCTAATGGGCTCAAAGTTCTCAGGATCATGCAAATATGGTCCAACTCTTAACAGTACGAGTGAAAACTTTTATTCATTTTACTAATGACATCTAACTTCAATAGGATTTACAAGAGCCCAACTCGCTAGGAGCTGCCAGAAGACGGCATTAAGGCAGAGACTGGCACGCACATCCTGGGAAAGGCTGAACGCTTTGGAAATGGTGGACATCGATGAACTCGTAAAAATATACATATACTGTATTATCGATTTGAATCATATTGATAATATTAGAATATTCCTGTGCATTACGCCATCAATCCATCTAAAAGTGTTGGTGACGTTACGCTTTTTGGCCCGAGGAAAAAGATATTTTTCTGATAGTGCCACTCGGGGTTTACCATTTTTACACAGAATTCCAAGGCTCAATATCCCTCAGGTAACTGGTAAGGGCGGAGTGGTGGCTCTGAGGCTAAGGATCTGTGCTGGTATCCCAAAGGTTGCCAGTTCGAATCCCCATCACTGCCAAAAGAGATCCTACTCTGCTGGGCCCTTGAGCAAGGCCCTTAACCTGTGATTGCTCCAGGGGTGCTGACCCTGCGCCTTGACCCCAAAGGGTATGCGAAAAACTAACAAATTCCTAATACAAAAATTTGTATAAGGCGAAATAAAGAACAAAAAAAAGGGGTTAGGGCCAAGGTGGTTAACATCATCATGGAAACAGACCTCTCCACGGTGGCCTAAATGAATTACAAATGTACAACACAAAATAACTGATAATGTCCACATAAGTATTCATCTACCTCACAACAGTATTTAGTAGATGCACCTTTGGCAGCCATGATAGCCTTGAATCTGTGTGCACAGCTCAGCCATTTTACCTCCACTCCACTTTGCTAATCTACTCCAGCTCTGTCAGGTGTCACGGTGATCATGATTGATCAGCCTTGGTCAAGTCCAGCCATAAACTCTCAGTTGGATTGACATCTGGAAACTGACTTGGCCATTCCAGGACATTATTATGTAGTGTGTATGCTTTGGCTTGTTGTGTTGCTGGAAAACAAATCTTCCAACGTGCAGATTTCTTGCCGATGGCCTCAGGTTTTCCTAAAGAATTTCTTCATATTTTATTGCATTCATTTTTACCATTAGAGACCTTCCAGAGCCTGCAGCAGATACTTCATGGTGGGAATGGTATACGCGATGAAGTGCAATATGACATGGCGCTTAGTCTGATGGCCAAAAAGCTTAATTTTGGTCTCATCAAACCTTAGCACCTCCTTTCAAGAGTCTTCCATGTGCTTTCTGCTCAGATGTTTTAGATAGATAGATAGATAGATAGATAGATAGATAGATAGATAGATAG
>JANRMT010061414.1:6938489-6968413 GCA_026402145.1 Polypterus bichir lapradei | reverse complement strand
AATGTAGTGTAGTAGGCAGGATAAGATAGATAGATAGATAGATAGATAGATAGATAGATAGATAGATATTTTAGTGTAGTTGGCAGGATTAGAGTTCTCTGCTGTCTCTTGGTGGCCTCTGACACTCATCTTCATCAGTTTTGTCTGGATGACTTGCTCTAGCTGACTTCCACAAAGAGGAATAAAACACATTTAACGTCTATAGCATCATGCCAAGTCCAGGAAAAAATGAGGCAAAAATGTTAATTTTTGTTTTCAATGAAATAAAATGTTATGTGCAACACAAACTGTTTTGTTGTTATTCATATGTGCCTTGGGGACAGCTTTTGGGCTCAGCCAGTACTTGGGTTTCTGCTGGAAGAAGGTGTTTGTGAGGCCAGCAGTGGGTGCTTACCCTGTGGTCTGGATGTGGATCCCAATGGGGATACTGTGCTGTAAAACTGGTGCCATCCTTCACAACCAGGCATTTCACTGAATTCTGGTCACATGGTGCCACATGCATCAGTTACACTATACGTGTCAACATCAACATCATCTTCACAATTGCTTGATTCAATACAATACAATACAATATAATTTATTTTTGTATAGTCCAAAATCACACAAGAAGTGTCACATTGGGCTTTAATGGGCCCTGCCATTTGACAGCCCCCCCTCCCTCTTGACTCACTAAGAAGACAAGGAAAAACTCCCAAAAAATCCCTTGTAGGGGAAAAAAAAAAAGGAAGAAACCTTGAGTGAGTAAATACAAAATAATACACAAAGCAAAATACCCGTAATCCTCAATAAAATATAATAGTGCAATGGAAATATTACAAGTACAGAACAGAATTTAACAGTAGATAATATTACATAATATGATTTGAATTTATTTACAGTCCTGGAGTCCTCAAGCTGCCTCCCCCTACTGGCCATTCCACAACTAAGTCAGCGCTGGGCCAGCCAATCCGATGAAAGGACCCTTCTACACAACGATTCCTGCGATCCTCCATCAGAGTTGACTTTACCTTAGGCAGGAAAAACAACTTGGCAGGTGGGCAGTGGCACCAAGTGCCACATTTGAGTACCGAGAAGAGAAACAGAATAGGTGAGAGTTAGTAACAAATTCTGTCATGTTACTTATGTTTTAGCACTAATGACAAACAACAGAGATGCAGTCTGCACAGTTAATCAGCAGCTCTAGTCAGGGTGTGCTAAACTGAAGCTGTGAGTCTTCAGCCGGGATTTGAAAGCTGAGACTAAGGGGGCATCTCTTATACTAACAGGCAGACCACTCCACAGTTTAGGGGGTCCTGTACCTAAAAGCTTGATTTCCCACCATTATTTTATTAATCCTTGGAATCATAAGCAGACCGGCATCTTGAGATCTTAATGTGCGCTCGGGTTTGTAAGTCATGATAAGTTTAGATAAGTAAGCCGGACCTCGGCCATTTAAGGCTTTATATGTTAAAAGCAGGATTTTGAAACTTAACCAGCAGCCAGTGTAAGGACTTGAGGACTGGAGTTATGTGTTCGTATTTTCTTGTTTTTGTAATAATTATTGCAGGAGCATTTTGGATTAACTGGAAGCTGTATAGAGAATAGTTTTAACATCGAGTGAACACCGCACTGCAGTAGTCAATCCTACTAGAAATAAATGCACAAATTAATTTCTCAGAATCCTGCTTATTTAGAAAAAGGCCTCAATTTCCCAATATTTTTAAGATGGAAGAGACATGATTTGGACAACTTTGCAATGTGCACTTTAAATGACAGGCTAGAGTCCAAGAAAACTCCTAGACTGCGGGCTGATTCAGTAAAATTCATTAATATTGTTACGATGAGCATCACTTCCTCCAGTAATTATCATCTCTGTTTTATCGATGTTTAAAGACAAGTTCAGCTAATGGTTCAGCTTCAGTTTGTTCTAAAAGCTTCTTTACAGGTTTTGTTTTACACATTATTGTGTTTTTTTTTAGTTGACGAATTTATTACACTCACTGAAATTGTTGAGTTACCATGGAGTGGCAGAACATGTAGAGAAAGTCCTGACCAACTCACATAATCATCAACATCATCATCACTATCGCCTGGTTCACTTATTGGTTCAGTTTTAGTTTGTTCTAAAACTGGCTTTACAGCTTGTTGTTTTTATGCCATTAGGTCATTAGTGAAGGCTCCGCCCCACTCATAAATATCGATAAGTTACCATAGTATTACCATAAAGTGGCAGGACATATAAAAATGTTCAAAATATGAATATTTCATTCACAAGATGAATGTTGTCCCGAGTGTTATTTGGGCTGAACGCTATGTGATGAAAAAAGCTACACGTAGAACAATACAATGCAATACAATTTATTTTTGTTATAGCCGAAAAATCACACAAGAAGTGCTGCAATGAGCTTTAACAGGCCCTGCCTCTTGGCCAGCCCCCCAGCCTTGACTCTCTAAGAAGACAAGAAAAAACTCCCAAAAAAACTTTTGTAGGGAAAAAAATGGAAGAAACCTTGGGAAAGGCAGTTCAAAGAGAGACCCCTTTCCAGGTAGGTTGGGTGTGCAGTGGGTGTCAAAACAAAGGGGGTCAATACAATACAATACAATACACAGAACAGAACACAAGTAATCCTCAATAGAATATAAAAATAAAAATATTACAAGTATGGAGCAGAACAAAAAAAAAAACTATTCCATTACCTGTCTTTGACGGGTACCATGGCCAGTTTATTCATAATTCTACAAGTAGAATTGAGACACCCGACAGGACTCCCAAGGGGTCTGGCCTTTAGCCGAGACTATGACAGTTTTAATAGGCTTCTCCAACCAGTTTCCTATCATTGATATGATAAGTGTTCCCATCAAAGGTCAGTCACACGTAACCAGTTTCAAGCAAAAACAAGCCGGTTCCATCCTGTTCTAGCTGATTTGTCTTTCCTGACGTTGTATTAAGGCATAATTAAGCATTTCTCTTTTGAGGTGTTCCTTATCTTCCATCTCAAAGGTCAGTACCTCCTTAATCTAACAGCTATTCTTTTTATACAGAACTGTTCACTAATATTTAACGATTTTAAGATTATACTTTTCAACACTTCCACCCTGTCCCATTTGTCTATAAGCCGAGTGTGCGGACAATATAAAAGTAGTGGCTATGTATAGCTTATCACGTTCAGTTAAATAGTTAGAGTGGAGGTAAAAGTCGCACTGGTGCATGGTGTCCCCCTTGCAAGTCACCCCCACTAATTTCAAGGCCTGCAAATCAGAGGGCTTCCCCAGGTTTGGCCCAGCCCACTATATTGTCTCCAGGTGCGCTTTAGAATTCAAATGGCCTGACAGAAAAATCAGAGCGCTGACATTAACCCTTAAACCACTACATACTTGGGGGGGCTAATGCATCCCCCGGACACCAAATACTTTTTTTGCTGCAATTTTTAAGGAAACATCTCAATTCACAAAGAAAAAATGAAATTTTAATGGAACACATATTTTTTTCATTCAAAGACCATTACAAATACTGCAACACTGATCATTTTACACACTGCCAATGAACTGTAAAAATGTTAAAAAAACTACAGAACAAACAATCTATTATAATATGTACAAGGTGCAACTGATGCCATTGATGAAATTCAGTAAATCACAGCGCCAACTGCGCTTGAACTGGTGATGTTGATTCACTAGGGGGCAGCAGTGGTCATGAGCTGGCTTCTCAACGAATGTACGGCACTGACTGAACAGCTGGCAAATTGCACTGGGAACCAACTATAGCCAGTTGAGGTGTTCAATGAATGTATGTCGCCGAAGATACTTAGCTCCAACGTGCTGACACACTGGGAACTGACTATAGCCAGTTGCGACGTTTAACGAATGTACGTCGCCAAAGATACTTGGCTCCGACATACTGGCAAATTGCACTGGGAACTGACTATAGCCGGTTGGGGTGTTCAACGAATGTATGTCGCCGAAGATACTTAGCTCCAACGTGCTAGCACACTGGGAACTGACTATAGTCAGTTGCGGTGTTTAATGAATGTACGTCGCCAAAGATACTTGGCTCTGACATACTGGCAAATTGCACTGGGAACTGACTATAGCCGGTTGCAGCATTCAATGAATGTATGTCGCTGAAGATACTCAGCTCCAGCATGCTGGCACACTGGGTACTGACTATAGCTGGTTGCAGCATTCAACAAATGTACGTCGCCAAAGATACTTGGCTCCAATGTGCTGGCAAATTGCGCTGGGAACTGAATATAGTTGGTTGTGGCAGTTTAAGGGTTACGAGGTTACCAGCAGAGAAAATGCGGGCATAGAGACAGAGAGAATGGAGTGAAGTTGGTGAAAGTTCGAACTTTCGAACGAGCAGTCAGCTCGACATGGTTGCAAACACATACGCAGTGAGACGATCAGGGCTGAATTGTGGGATCTTTCAGCCTTTTCCTAATATGGTTGCCATTTTGCGTACCGTTGTTAGGGTTGCGTTCCATGTTGCTAGGGGCGTGGTCTCCAGGGTCATGACCTCAAATTCTTCAGCAAACATGATAAAAGGTCAACATTTGCCCTGAGCTTTATCCAATCTGCAGGACAAATCCTTTTACTGAATTCTCTTCATGATTTATTTTCGTGTCTTGCCTCGTTTTCGACTTCTTTTGTCCGAAATTTGACTGTGAGTTTTTGCGTCTCGGTTGCTTCGTTTTATTCAGTTTTTGGTTGTTTTGCCTTTTTGCACACATCTCTCAGATTTAGTCATCTGATTTCCATGCGCCTGGGGGAAACGTGGAGGTTTAAAACAGGGGCGCTGCACCTGATCAGAGGAGGATGTAGGGTGCGTGACTTGGTGTTGCTTGTTATTGGGGGGCCCCGGAAAATGACTGACTATGCAAAAGCACTAGCAGTATAAAACTGAAGTCCAGACCCGCAGGGGTCTTTGGGGTTGCAAATCTTTCTTTAGATAGACAGACAGATAGTGTGATGGATGGCTGGCGTTTCAGTCCAGCCAGGCCATCCCATAACAAAAGAAGACAGCCTTTTTAGGGCACTACATCCCCCAGGATGCTAGATGGCAGCTCGCCTGGATGGAAATGGTTCTTCGGATTCCCGCAGGGCAGCATGGGACATGGAGTCCGTCTCTTCAGCCTTGTTGGGTGCCGTGAGTGCCGCCAGGCGGAGCTCACCAAGAACCTGGGGACTTTTACGATTACGCCACCCCAGAAGTACTTCGGGGTCATGAGGACGGAAGCCCGCGGTACTTCCGGGACACTTGATGAAGAAAGATGTGATGTTGACCCGGAGAAGAAATACTTCCGGGTCATGGACGTTAAAAGGACTTTGGGAAATCCCAGCAAACCGTAACGGAGCTGCTGGGAATGGAGGATTGTTATTGTGATTATTGTTATTAATTATTGAAGAATTGTGGAGAGTGTGGTGCTTTGGACACTTTATTGAAGAATTATTATTAAAGAATATTCTTGTGCTTTTACAAGTGTGTCTGGGACGTCTGTCTGGCGGGTTCAATGGGGCAACAGCGACCCCAGCGTCCACAATAGATAGATAGATAGATAGATAGATAGATAGATACTTTATTAATCCCAAGGGGAAATTTACAAAATTTACTGCGGTGCTGAAGGAGCAGAGAGAAGAGTGCTTAAGTCTGTAAACGTTAGTTAGAATTTGTATTTATTTGGGGGTTCTCAGTTTTTAATGAATGTCTCTGTGCATAATTTTTCACTTTTTTATTTTAATTTTTCTGTCTGTCCTTCGTAAACTGTCTGTTGAAGAAGAATGATGAAGAAGAGGATTTTTATTGGATTTTTTTTTTCTAATCACTTTTGGTTTTGGAATCGCTGTTATTATTGCATATAGCAGCTGCACTTATTTTTTCTTATTTTTGTTATCGTTCTTGAATTGAACTGAAAAAATTAATCAGACATTACTATAAATAGTTCTTCTCAGGAGTAAAGCAGAATTCTGTTTTTTATTTGAACAGTCATCATCGTCTGCATCTCAGATATCGCACATTACAGGTTATGGAGCAAACACGATTACATTACAGGAATCCAAATCACCAGGCGACTTCTCCAAGACCAGCTGGACCATCCCAGGCACTCACCAAACCTCCTTTCCTCGAATTTCCACATCTTTTAATTCGCTCTAAATTGCCATTGGGTTGCCTTCCTCTAAAGTTAATTCCTAGTTTAACAACACATTATTGTTGTTCGTCCAAAAAAACAGCAAGGAGTTCTGTCCCTGAGGAATACTGAAGTAGGCTTGGCTCATTAAAATCGTTATAATAAGCAGTTTTATGCTGGCTTTTTTTTTTGTGAGATTTTTTCCAAGCACTGTGGCACAATACACTTACAATTTAATTGCATTTTTTTCCAGCTTTTTTTCTCTATTATTAAAAGGGGAGAAAAATCAGCAAGGCATTTCTTCAACCTTGAAATACACTCATACTATATAACACCATACTAATAATGGATCAGGGCCTCCTTTTTAAGGTCAAGAACTTATTATTGTCACATGAACAATACACAGTGACATTCTGACATATGTGAGATTCCAAAACAATGCAATAATCAACAGAAGAGATAAGGAAGAGAAAAAGCTCAAAATGAAATCTAATAAAAATATTTAATAAAACTAAATAAATAAAACTAATCTATCTATCTAATCCTGCCGACTATGATATCTATCTATCTATCTATCTATCTATCTATCTATCTATCTAATCCTGCCAACTACGCTATCTATCTATCTATCTAATCCTACTAACTATGCTATCTATCTATCTATCTATCTATCTAATCCTGCCAACTATGATATCTATGTATCTATCTATCTATGTATCTGTCTAATCCTGCCGACTATGATATCTATCTATGTATCTGTCTAATCCTGCCGACTATGATATCTATCTATCTATCTATCTAATCCTGCCAACTACGCTATCTATCTATCTATCTATCTAATCCTACTAACTATGCTATCTATCTATCTATCTATCTAATCCTGCCAACTATGATATCTATGTATCTATCTATCTATGTATCTGTCTAATCCTGCCGACTATGATATCTATCTATGTATCTATCTGTCTAATCCTGCCGACTATGATATCTATCTATCTATCTATCTAATCTTGCCAACTATGATATCTATCTATCTAATCCTGCCAACTATGATATCTATCTATCTACCTTTCTATCTATGTATCTACCTATCTATCTATCTAATCCTGCCAACTATGATATCTATGTATCTATCTATCTATCTATCTGTCTAATCCTGCCGACTATGATATCAATCTATCTACCTATCTATCTATGTATCTACCTATCTATCTATCTAATCCTACCAACTATGATATCTATCTATCTATCTATCTATCTATCTATCTATCTAGTCCTGCCAACTATGATATCTATCTATCTAATTCTGCCAACTATGATATCTATCTATCTATCTACCAAGGACATCAGAGCAGAAGGCACCTGGAAGACTCTTGAATGGAGGTTCTAAGGTTTGATGAGACCATCCATCCATCCATCCATTATCCAACCCGCTATATCCTAACTACAAGGTCACTGGGCTCTGTCGGTGTCAATCTCAGCCAACACAGGGAGAAAGGCTGGAAACAAACCCCGGGCAGGGCGCCAGCCCACCGCAGGGCACACATACACACCAAGCACACACTAGGGACAATTTAGAATCGCCAATGCACCTAACCTGAATGTCTTTGGACTGTGGGAGGAAACCCACGCAGACACGGGGAGAACATGCAAGGTTTGATGAGACCAAAATTAAGCTTTTTGGCCATTAGACTAAGCGCCATGTCATATTACACATCATCAAGTACACCTTCCCCACCACAACACATCTTCTGCAGGTTTTGAAAGGCGTCTAATGGCAAAAAATGAATGCAGTAAAATGTGAAGAAATTCTGGAGGAAAACCTGTTGCCCGTCAGCAAGAAATCTGTTGGAAGATTTGTTTTCCAGCAAGACAACAAGCCCAAGCATAAAGCCAAAGCAACACAGGAATGACTTTAACACATAATAATGTCCTGGAGTGGCTGAGTCAGTTTCCAGATGTCAATCCAACTGAGAATGTATTGCTTGACATGACCAAGGCTGTTCAATCACGATCACCATGACACCTGACAGAGTTGGAGCAGATTAGCAAAGAAGAAGAATGGAGGAAAAATGGCTGAGCAGATAGGGTTGGGGTGCCTATGAACACAGATTCAAGGCTGTCATGATGTACACTCATACTATACAACACCATAGCTGTACTGGATCATGGTCTCCTTTTTAAGGTCAAGGTCTTATTATTGTCACATGTACAATACACATGAGATTCCTTATCAATGCAATAATCAACAGAACAGATCTGGAAGAGAAAAAGCTAAAAATTAAATTAAATAAAACCCCCTAGGGACAAATAAAGTCATCTATCTACCTAAACCTGCCAACTACGCTATCTATCTATCTATCTAGTATATAATATAACACTAAGGTCTGTGTGCCCTCTAAGCAATCTTATTGGTCAGTTTGGCTTTGGCGACGCGACAGAAGAGGAAGTGTGAGTGTGAGATTCAGATATTTCATTTACTTCCTTTTAGGTCTTTTTAACACTTTCGTATGAACAGCTTGGTCCAAAGTATCATGGAAATGTGCAGAATATTTGTAACAATGAACGGTCTTAACACAAGGTTCAAGTTCACACTCTCATTACCTTCTAGTCTTGGCCGTTGGTTTACAGACAACAAATGGAGCAAAATAAAAAATGACTTTTCCCTGGTGATGAGATAGAGCAGATGTCTTCAGCTGGATGGGCCCGTCTTGTGATTGTCCTCCGTCGTGGCCTTAGCTACCGTTTTGTATGTAAACAGCCCAAATTTTATAGCAACACAAGGTTATAAATAATAGTTATGTGAAACATGTTTATTGAAAGGTGACAGTTATTAAAGAGAGACGTTTATTTACATGTCAGATAAAGCTGCGGTATAATAAAATATACCCAAAAATCTCTTTGGAAAGAAGAAGCTGCTACATCTGCTTATCAGGAAAAGCCAACATGGAGCTACAGGGTGATATTTAGTTTCAATCAAAAACAAAGCTTTGCATGGTTTCTTTTGGACCAAACAGACTGATAACCAGCATAAAAATAACATGTTGAATATAAAAAAATACAAATGAAACTCGGTTTTCCTTTTAGCTCAGTTTATTCCTATATAGCACACTCCAATTTACAAGCCCAGAGCTCTATACACGTTTATAAATACAGTCATTCACCAATTTACGACCAAAGGCGTTGAGGCGAGTCATATAGACAAAGGAAAACTATTTGGAACAAAAACCTAGAAAGTACCAAAACCAGCTGCAGCAATACATATTTTATTACTATTATTATTATTATTATTACACAAGGTCTCACACATTTCTGACTCTTACATATCCCTTTAGGGTTTGTTTTGCTCCAGTGTTCCTCCACGTAGCTAATTCTTATGCATTCAGCCCACGACGCTTTCTCTTGCACCAATGTTTCTCAACCATTATGATATCACATCCCAGTTCTGCGTTTTTAAATTCATTGATGATCCACTATCAGCAATTGATGATCACCCCCTTGGTGAAACGAATGCGAGTGAGGGTCCTCCTTGGTAAAAACAAGCTCACTTAGAAATCTGAAAACATAACGTACAGTGCTGATGATTGCTTAGATGACAGATAGGACTGGCGAGCTTTGTTGGGCTGAATGGCCTGTTCTCGTCTAGAGTGTTCTAATGTTCTACAGATGTTCTGATGACCCACCGTGACCTACTTGCGAGCCATGATGACCTATGACCCCCACTGGTTGAGGAACACTTCCTTATATAGACTTGGCGTGAGGACACTGAGACTCGAAGATCGATTTTGCCAACCATTGATGGTTACCTATGACCCCCCCAGTGGGGGGTACCTTACACAGACTTGGCGGGCAGACACTAAGACCGGAAGATCATTTTTGCCAACTATTAATGGTGACCTATGACCCCCAGTGGTTGAGGAACACTTCCTTACACAGATTTTGCATGATGACACTGGGACTTGAAGATCGATTTTGCCAACCATTGATGGTGACCTGTGACCCCCAGAGGGGGTTCCTTACACAGACTTGGCGTGCGGACTCTAAGACTGGAAGATCGTTTTTGCCAACGATTAATGGTGACCTATGACCCCCAGTGGTTGAGGAACACTTCCTTACACAGATTTGATGTGAGGACACTGAGACTCAAAGATTGTTTTTGCCAACCATTGACAGTGACCTCCAGTGGGGGTTGCTTACACAGACTTGAAGATCGTTTTTTTGGGCTACTCTGTACCCGCAGTTAAAGTTTGCATGCTAGTGACCCACACCTGATTCATAGATCCTCAGTTTCAATGACCTGTACACTTTGTGACCAACGTACAGTCTCATGGCCGGTCCCAAATGGAGCCGTAAATCGTTTATCATTGTTGCCACGGGTAAAGGGAATGAATGTTAAAGATGCAACATTTGAGCTGTTTAGCCTTCATCAAGTTAAACAACTTAGAAAAAAAGAGCACATAACATATTGTGACAGATTGGGGGTCTCCCCAACCCCCAAACCCCAGGAACAGCTGACACACAGACACTCACCCATTAAAAACAGAGGTGTTTATTATAAAATACCTCACAGCAGGTTTCCTCAGGTCACAAAACCACAAACAGACACAACATTCTTCTTGTTCTCCTCCTTCTGTGTCTTCTCTCCCTATCCTCCTTCCTCCAGTGAGCGTTACCTTTCTTCCTCCCAGCTATGAGTCACCACAGGAGGCTGGATGGTTTCCTTTACGTCTGGTGCCAGGGCATAGCCTGAAGGAAGGACTTCCGGGTCAGTCGGAAGTCCTGAAATGTAGGGATCACGAATCCCTTAAGCACCCCCTGGCAGCTGCTATGGATCCCAGGAGGGCTGACTCTTGGGACTACAATTCCCATCAAGCCCTATGGGGTTCCACATCGTAACCGCAGTCCCGTCTTCTTCAGTGTCCTTCCCCGTCACCAGATCTGAACCTAATAGACTCCCATTAGGCTTTAGTTTCATGTTTATGATGTGTGCTGATTACTCCAGAAGTAGCTAACAATATTTTAGCAAAAAAACATGTGTTTTCCTATTTTGAGCAACTGACATATGGATTATGTGACACAAGTAGCGTGAGTTTTCTTCATTCTTTTTTTTATCCTGTGGACGTTTTTCAAATCATTTCCCGTTGTACAGCATCGGTCAGTATTGGCTTATATTATGTCATAAACGTTTGTCTCACTATTTTACACAGATTACAATTTTTTCTTAACTAACTACATGGTGTAAGTACCAGAAGAAATGCATTTTGGGAGAGTATTCCTTTAAGAATAAAGGGGGTCATGACCCCAAAATTCTGACGTTGGTGTATCATTATAGCTTTATACAAGTAAATGGAATAATCAATAATAAACCAATAGATTAATCGATGTAACAGAATTTATTGATTAAATAAACATAACTTTTTTTATTTCAGAAGCACATGCTTTTTGCGGAAATACATATTTTGTGTTAAGATGTAATACTGGACAGATGCTTTTTTGATTAATAATCTCTCAGGCAGAAATTCATAATCTATAAAAGAGTTTGCAAACGCTGAATGCCCAAGAGCCTCACAAAACCTTTTCCACTTGGTCATTTTCAACACGTTCACATTTTATTACCTTATTAAGGAAACTAAATATTACATGAATGTGCGTTTCAGTGTTCTTGTAAACACATTCGGTTAGAGCGCTCAGTTGCAAATAATACGATAATCAGGAGAAGTGCTGTATATGAAGTTTCCTTCTGATTGTCTTACATGTTTGTATTTTTTGTTTTTAGTTACGTACAAATTTTAATTTAATTGGCGGTCACATATTTGGCAATAGCTGTGAAAATTCATTTTCCTTTTCCCAAAAGGCAGAAAATTACCATGGATTTATTCCACATATTCTTCAAGCTGTGGATGTTGGACAAAATACAGAGGCTGTGGCTGAAACAATGTTACTTTAATTACTCAATCCCATCTGACTTAAATATTTTTTGTTACTGCTTTAAAAATTACTTTTAAAATTGAGTGCAGGTTCCATAAAGGAAAAAAGGCTAGATAGATAGATATGAAAAGTACTACATGATAGATAGATAGATATGAAAAGCACTACATGATAGATAGACAGATAGATAGATAGTGTAGTTGGCAGAATAAGATAGATAGATAGATAGATAGCGTAGTTGGCAGGATTAGATAGATAGATAGATAGCGTAGTTGGCAGGATAAGATAGATAGATAGCATAGTTGGTAGGAATAGATAGATAGATTTTTATATATATAGAGATCTATCTATCTAACGTCTGTATGTCTGTTTGCTTTTCAGGAAACGACTATTTAGCGGATTTAGATCGGGTTTTTTTGTATAATTTGCTTGAACATTCCGATTGATTTTACGACTTCTCTCATTGTGCTATGTACCATAGTTCTCTTCCGGCAGTGATATATTCGTGCTAATATGAGACAGAGGCTGTGGGCCGAGGGGAGAGGGTAGCATGATGTCAGGAGTGGAGAACCGGGCTGGGCCCTCCTCGCTGTCCTGTTTCACTTCTACACGGGCGAAGCCGCTGGTGACGGCTAGTACAGTATGAAAGACACCATAAAATAGATATAGAATAGAATTCACTTAGAACTGAGCCCAAACACTTCAATCCTGCTTTCATCAGTCCAGAGGGTCTTGTTTCTCACAGTCTGGGAATCCATCAGGTGCTCTTTGAAAACTCCAGGTGGGCTTCTATGTCTTTTCTTACTGAAAGTCTTCCGTCTGGCCACTTTGCCATAACGCCCAGATTGCTGTGATGGTTGTCCCTCTGACAGCTTCTCCCATCTCCACACAGCTTCTATGGACTCAGCCAGAGTGACCATCGTGGTGCTTGTTCACCTCTCTAACAAAGGTCCTTCTCCCACTATTGATTGGTTTGGTTGGCCAGCTCCAGGAAGTGTCATGGTTGTTCCAAATGTCTTCTATCATCTCACGTCTTTTTGTTTTAGCTTTTCCCCGCTCTGTGCCTTGACACAGTCATGTCACTAAGCTCTGGATGTCATGGCTCGGTTTCTGGTCTGCTGTGGACCCTCTATACACCGCTGTGAGTGCCTTTCCTAGTCAGTCCTTTCAGTTGAGCTGACTACAGGCAGACTCCAAACAAGATGACCTATACAATGGGATGCCCCTCAGACACATTTCAATAGTCATAGGATTTGAATACTTTAGTCAGCAGGATGTTTAACACTTTTTTATTTTAATACATTTACAAAAATTCCTAGGCTCTTATTTTTGCTTTGTCATGTTGGGGCATTAAGTGCTGGTTGATGTGGAAAAAATGAATTTAGACAAATTTAACTTAATAACAAAATGTGAAAATAGTGAAGGGATCCGAAGGCTTTCTGCATATGACAAATGTCTGCTGCTGTGTCTTCTTCACTTCCTTTTTTAAAAGAAATCATTTCATAAATGTCTCCCTGAGCCTGATTTGGATTACGTCAGACTGACTACGGTATGCTGTGTTGTTTAGTTAATGGCCAATTGTTGCATTTCAAATGTCTTTTTTTTTTTTTTTTTAACAGGGCTTTCACTTTAAGCACAGAGTGTCACTCAGTGCCCAGACACAATACAGCAGGTGACACAAATGGCTCTCATATTCCGAGTCAAATTAGGGACTGCAAAGCAGCAAACATGGATGAACGCCGCTAATGAAGTCAACGCGTTCAGCGACTTTCTCTGTGGGCCTTTTGGATTTGCAGCGTTGGAGAAAATGTGATAATCTAGGCCAAGACAAACACAAACATGAACAATGGTGTGTCATTTTGGGAATGAATGCTTGGGGTCAATTCAGTTATCTGACTTTCCTCACAGGAGGGATTTGCGATGTTTTTGCACCTGCTTTGCTAAACAAATGGAAAACGTTTAAGTGCCGCATTTATTATGGCATTTTCTTGTAAGTTCTGTGCCCCCCCCACCCACCCCTGTCAGCCAGACTTCTGCGCAGCACATAAGGCACAAAGCTGAGTCAACGCTCTGGGGGCTTTTGATTGTCAGGACTCCAGCTCTTTGCTTGAGACGAGAACAATTAAATCACTGTTTATTAATAGGAATAAAAATCTGCCATTAATGTAATCTTCGTGTAATCCGATTAGAGGAGCACAACTGCCCTTTTCTTTGAATTGGCACTTCAGTCCACGCTTACAATGATGAAATAAAACAAAACATATTTGAAATAACAATATTATATCATTCTTGGCCTCCACTATGAATTCCAAGCACTGCACTCAGGTAACATTCTGGTCAGAGTTGTTGGTTGCAGTTTTTTTATTAATTTCATTCATATGTATTCTGTTATTTCCTTCAGTAAGAATTGACACAAACCGTATACATACCCTCAAAACATACCGCGTGTGACTTCTTCACATTTACTTGTGTCACACCTGACTGCCGGATTCGGACTGCATCTGCTTCATCTTGTCAAAAGTGTTCATCAGATGCACACGGCTTTTGGGCTCTTTCAGTACATTTTCACTTGGCACAATCTCTTCATTTTTGTTCATGTCGGCATCAACACCACAATCTTGAAAACCAAGTCTGCTGTGCGATGGTTTGCTGAGTGCAGCATTGTTGGTACAAAAGTGTAACTGTATGTCAGTGAAAGTGTGTTGGCTCAGCCATTTACAAACATCGCCTCAAGACACCCTAATAGCAGGGGCTACCATCTGATATACTCACTTGCTGACATTCTTCATCAGTAGCTGGCACTCGGTGGCAGCCAATCACTACCTCGCTAAATGAATCAGGAGAGCCATTGGTGGAATTACACAAACACGTGGAATGGCGGCGCTGCTTAATGGACTGGAGAGCGAAGGAAGCGTCATCTCAGGAGGTGTTGAGACGTTTTGGTAAAACACAAGAAATCCTTGTAACTTTTATTATACCATTTTCTAAGCATTTTTGTGGGGCACTTTAATAATACTGATGAATATTAGTATTTATTATAATATTATATGGGGCTTTCAAAAGCTGAAAATTCACTTGCTGCCCAGATATAAAACTTTAAAAGCAATCCTCTCAGGTGGCCGAAAATATTTTCAAAGTACTGTATATATAAATATTACACAATATACAGTATATACTGGACAAAATATTGCATCTATCTATCTATCTATCTATCTATCTATCTATCTATCTACTCCTGCCAACTACGCTATCTATCTATCATCTTATCCTGCCTACTATACTAGAATGAAATTCTATCTATCTATAAATTAGACAGTGGATTTAAAAAGTCTTCAGACCCCTTCATTTTCTGCACACTTTATTGTGCTTTGAATTTAATGTTAAATGGATAAATTTGCCATTTTTGCCCATCAATCTATTCTCAATACCCCGGTTTGCCACTTTTATGTTTTTGCTATAACTAGCTGTGCTACCCCTCTAAGATGGCTTGAAATCTTAGTAATCAAAATAAATACAAAATTTTCAGCATTTTCAGCATTACGATTTACAGTCCATCATCTATTGGAATTTATTTGGTAATGCATGCAGTAATAAAGTGCAGTATATTTTTCATTTCAACAGATGGTGCATCATTAACATTTGAACTACTTTTACGACTCTCATACCAAATGGCATTTAAAAGAGACATAGCAACCTGAAGGACACACAGACAAAGAGGCAATTGTCCTTTTATTAAGTGGATAATAATAATAATAATAATAATAATAAATCAACAACCAAATACTCTCATCAATAGAAGTATTTTAGCCTTTTCTATGGCACTCCGAATTGAACTCAGGTGCCTCCTGTTTCTTAGACGTTTCTACCACTTGATAGGAGTCCACCTGTGGCAACTGAATTGACCGTACATCATTTAGAAAGGCACACATGGACCTGTGTATAGGATGTCCCACAATTTACACTGCATGTCAGGAGAAAAGCTAAGCCGTGAAGTCCAAGGAACTCTCTCTAGACCTAAACAATCAAGCTGTGGTGAGGCCCAGATCAGGGATAGGAGGTAAATTTATTTCTAAAGTCTTGAGTGATCCCCAGAGCATAATGGATTTCATGATTATGAAATAAGAAGTCTGGAAGCACCAGGACACTTCCTAATGTTGGCCATAAGAACAAAGTGAGAAACTGGGCAAAAAGGGTCTTGGTCGGGAAGGTGAGCAGGAACCCAATGGTCACTCTAAGAGAGCTTCAAACGTCCTCTGCTGAAATGGGAGAACCAGTCACAAAGAGGACCATCTTGACAATACTCCACCAGTCACAGATTAATGGTAGACAGAAGCCAGTCTTGAGTAAAAGGGCACATGACAACCTGCTAGCACTTTGCTAAATGGTATTTAAAGCCTCTGAGAAGATGAGGTAAAGGATTCTGTTGGTCTGATGAGACAAAAACAAAGCTCTTTGGGAAAAACACCAGGCCCAGATCATCACCTGCCTGACACCATTAACATGGTGAAACATGGTGGTGGCAGCATCCTGCTGTGGGGGTGCTTCTCATGGGCAGGGACACGGAGGCGGGACAAGATGGGAGGACAGGATGAATTTAGCTAAATACAGTGGACAAGTTTTTGGAAATCTAAGTTGTGCTTTTTTCTGCTGACCTACTAATATTTCCAAGACAAAGTTCATATAAAAAAGTAGGATGCCTAAGACATTTTCTGTGTTTGTGTGTAAACGGCATAGGTTAGTGTGTGTGTGTCTTACATTTAGTTTGCCAAGTTATTTTTACTAATAAACTTTAAAATTAGATTTTAATTCATACCATCTGGGGCTTATTTTTACCACTTTCCACCTGAAAATAATTATGGCAAATGTAGCGCTATCTGCTTCTGCCCAAACGACCTTAAATAGCTCATCATTTTCATTTCAATAAATGAAGTTTAATTTTTGCCATAGCGAGACTTTTTTTTTTCTTGATTTTTCCCTCATAAAAACTTTATAATAAAACCTCTGATCTCTGATGTTATTCGGGGAGCAACCAACACATTTAAGATACACAACACAACAGAAAGGCTGCGTCCATGGCAATCATTAAGGATTTTTGCAAAAGGCTAAATTAACAGCAGAAAAGTTATCCATCCATCTATTATCCAACCCACTATATCCTAACTACAGGATTATGGGGGTCTGCTGGAGCCAATCCAAGCCAACACAGGGCGCAAGGCAGGAGTAAACCCCGGGCAGAGTGCCAGCCAACCTCAGGGCACGGACACACACACACACACACGCACACACACACACACACACACACACACACACACAGCTACACACCAGGGACAATTTAGAATCTCCAATGCACCTAACATGCATGTCTTTGGACTGTGGGAGGAAACCGGAGTAACCGGAGGAAACCTATGCAGACACGGGGAGAACATGCAAACTCCATGCAGGGAGGACCCATGAGGCGAACCCAGGTCTCCTTACTGCGAGGCAGCAGCGCTACCCACTGCACCACCGTGCCACCCGCAGAAAAGTTAACAAAGAGCAAAAAATGCGAGATGTAATGAGAATGAGTTTGTACTTTTTGTATGCACAGCCCAAGAGTATTTCACAGCTATTAATCACAACTCTGTGTTATAGAAAGTCACCTTTACTAGTCTCATGTGCCTGACTACGTCCACGACTGTTGCGTGACGTTAGACAAATTGTAATGACCAAGAAGTGCCTTCAAATACTGGAATGCCTGATAGCATCTCTAGAAGTCCAGTCTGCTGGTCCACACCTAAAACCAAGACGTCGATATTTTCTACTCTAATACGCGATGAAGTATGAGATGAAGGCTGTGGTTGCTGTATTCGCATTTCCATATCAGGTTCTTGACACCAGCCAAGTGACCATTAACATGTGGGACCACAGAGAGTCAGGACCATCGGTTTTCCAACTTGGATTTTTACAGCACTGTAGCGGGTAACTCAGAGATTGGCTCCGTCAGTAGTGGCGGCTTTATTCTGAGGTATGAGTTTTCTCGTATGTCACGTATTGACAGGCCCAATGAGGTACAACTTAACTTGTATCTTATGTTCATCTATTTGTTTCAAAATTTCAGCAGCTTTATATCTATTTTTCAACAACATCATTATGAACAGTTGATTTATAACACTATTTTCTGCAAGCTGTTGCCACCAAAAATTTTTAAAAAATTCTGTGCCTATCCGCTAGAGGACAGCACTGTAACGGGTAACTCAGAGATTGGCTGCGTCTATAGTGGCGGCTTTATGCTGAGGTACGAGTTTTCTCGTGTGTCGCGTATTGACAGGCCCAATGAGGTATGAGTCACTCGTACCTTGCGTTTGAAGTGTAAAAATATTTTGTGTTCTATACCAGTGTACTGTTATGAACCTGATGATAATTTTCACTGCCCTTTATCTCCTTGCATATTCTAAAGCAAATATTTTATAAGGAAATGACATGTAATAGTTTATAGACTTAAAATATTTATTAAATCTTTTGAAGTTAAATTTGTACATATTGTCACACACGTGTGATTAGGAGGAAGCTGACTGGACCAAGTGGAGGTAATTATCTGCCAGGCCAGGGAGTGGTAGGGTGCGCTAAACCTTCTTCAAGATGTCTCTGCATGCCAAATACGGGAAAACCTGCCTGATTTAACATCAACAACGTCACTTTCGGTTCTGGCGGCAAGAAAGATGTCACTTCCAGTTCTGGAGCCAAGCATGACATCATTTCCGGTACTGGCGCCAAGCATGATATGCACTAAACCTTCTTCTGTTGTCTCTGCAGGCCAAATAGGGGAAAACCTGCCTGATTTAACAACAACAACGTCACTTTTGGTTCCGACGGCAAGAAACACATCACTTCTAGTTCTGGAGCCAAGTGTGATGCCACTTCCGGTTCCGGCGCCAAGAAAGATGTGATTTCCAATCCTGGCACCAAGAAAGACACCACTTCCACTTCTGGAGCCAAACATGATGTCACTTGCGGTTCCGGTGCCAAGCATGATGTCGGTTCCACTTCTGGAGTCAAGCACGATGCCACTTCCAGTTCCAGTGCCAAGAAAGACACCACTTCCACTTCTGGAGCCAAGCATGATGTCATTTGCGGTTCTGGTGCCAAGCATGATGTCACTTCCACTTCTGGAGCCAAGAATGATGTCACTTCTGGTTCTGGCGCCACTTCCGGTTCTGGCGCCAAGAAAGACATCCCTTCCGATCCTTAAGCCAAGAAAGACACCACTTCCACTTCTGGAGCCAAGCATGATGTCACTTGCGGTTCCGGCGTCAAGCATGATGTCACTTCCACTTCTGGATGCCTCTTCCGGTTCTCGCACCACTTTCGGTTCTGGTGCCAAGAAAGACGTTATTTCCGGTCCCAGCACCAAGAAAGACATCACTTCTGGTTTCCTTCCTCACCCCTTAAAACCATCATCTTCAGTCTGGAATTCAATCCATGCAAATCAGTGCTAATTTCAATATCCTTTTTTGCAGTCAGGGACAACATACAGGTGGCTGCCCCAAACCTTTCCAGTGTGTTGAGACTCATTCTTTTACAATATCTTGCATATTTGATTATATTACATTCTAGGGGACAAATGTATTAAGATTGTTATATAAAGTTTCATATTATTTATTATATATATATATATATATATATATATATATATATATATATATAGTGTATATATACACTGTGTGCACAATTATTAGGCAAGTTGTATTTCTGAGGATTAACTTTAATATGGAGCAAATACAGTGCTATCAGTCAATGTAAAATGTTAATAAACCTGAAACCTGAATGTTTTACAAAGGAAATGTGAGTGTGAACATTCTCAGGGGAATACATATGTGTGCACAATTATTAGGCAACTATTAGTGTGCAGAATTATTACGCAACTAAAGGAAAAATGAAAATTTCCCGTCTCAATTGTTTATTTTCATCTGTTAAAGTGAGAATAATAAGCAACTCAAAATTTACAAAGAAACATTTCTGACATTTCCAAAAAAAAAAAAGAAAAAGTGACCCTTCTCTTTTCAATAACAATCATAAGCCTTCCATTCATTGAGTCTGTCAGTTTCTTGATCAACTTTTTGTGCAGCAGCAATCCCAGCCTCCCAGATGCTCTTCAGAGAGGTGTACTATTTTCCTTTCACCTTAAAGATGTTCTTAAAGACTTCTTAAATTTAAGAAGGGCCCACAAGTTCTCAATAGAGTTTAGGTCAGGTGAGGAAGGGAGCCATGTCATTATTCTTAGAACTTTAGGACCTTTACTGGCTAGCCACACAGTGGAATACTTCGATGCATGTGATGGAGCATTGTCCTGCATAAAAATCATGATCTTCTTGATGAAGATGCAGACATTTTCCTGTACCACTGCTTGAAGAAAGTGTCTTCTAAAAAATGGCAGTAGGTTTGGGAGTTGATTTTGAGTCCATCTTCAACCCAAAAAGGACCAACTAGCTCATCTTTTATAATACCAGCCCATACCAGTACCTCACCTCCACCTTCCAAGTGGAGCTCCGTGCCCATTACTGAACCAGCCACGGGCCCATCCATCTTCTCCGTCAAGAGTCCTTCTCATCTCATCAGTCCATAAAACCTTTGAAAAATCTGTCTTCAGATATTTCATTGCCCAGTCTTGACGTTTCAACTTATATGTTTTGTTCAGGGGTGGTTGGGTTTCAGCCCTCCTTACCTTGGCCATGTCTCTGAGCACTGAACACCTTGTACTTCTGGGCACTCTAAGTTGCAGTTGTGGAATATGACAGCATAATGGGTGCCTGGTGACTTCACATTTGATTCTTCCTAAATCTTTGACAGTTAATTTGCATCTTTTTTTCTCGACATGTTTCTTGTGGCTCTGTTGACTATTTGTAACAAAACGTTTGATGGTTCTGTGATCACGCCACAATATCTCAGCAATTTCAAGAGTGCTGCATCCCTCTGAAAGACATTTTACAATTTTTGACTTTTCAGAGTCAGTTAAATCTCGCTTTGGCCCATTTTGCCCGAGGAAAACAAGCTGCCTAATAATTATGCACACCTTGCTATAGGGTCTTGATCTCCTTAGGCCACACCCTCCATAACTACACAAATACACATCACCTGATACGCTTAAATCCAATAAGCATTCAAGTTAATACAGCTTGGAGTTGGAATATATGCATAATAATGATAATATGGTCCTGGAAGAGTCCTAACTCTCCTCTGTTAAGTCAGTGGGAAACCGATGTGTTATACTATTTGAAATTGGGAAAAATCAAATACTCAGTTAGAGGATCCGTACAGATTTTTTTCAAAACCTGGCAGGATTTAATCAATAATATTTTAGAATAAGCTCTTAAAGCAATTATTTCCGCATCTCTTTTTCTTCTCCATTCATCTCTATTGGCCTATCAAACTCATCGATTTAGGCATGTTTACAAGCCTTAAGTTTTACCCCGTTGGCCACGCTCTCTCTCTCAGGGGTTGGGGTCGACTTGTTCTCAATCCTATTTTCTGTAAAAATTGATCGATTTGTATGGAATGATTACAATAAAATTAATTTAAAAAAAAAATGATAATATGGTCAAAATTATCACTTGCCTAATAATTTTGCACACGGTGTATTTGATATTTAGAATTATATTTTATGCCATCTTTTGCAGAACAAAAAAGATTTTTGCCGGGACTGATGGGATCGAACAGTAGCGAAACTTGGGTTCAAGGAAGAAATTGCCGGGACACGTTTTTGTAAAACAATGAATCCGTGCACAAGTCCATCCAGTCAGACGGCTCACGTTGTGATGGCAAATGAGATCATCCTCTAGAATTTAGGACATGCTGCCTGTGGCATGGAAGAACATTCCAGAGAGGAATCATAAAGTCTGGGAGGTGGGAAATGAGCTCTGCTTTTGAGAACTTCCCACAAATTTATGGAGGATGGGGGACTTGTATTTCATAACAGGATGGGAGAGATTCAGGGTGTTGTCGCACGATAGCCAACTCTTTTTTTAATGTTTTTTCAGGTGCTGAAAGACGCACCTTCTAAAGAAATTCATGGAATGAGACACAAACTGTTAGAAGTTGCCTATTTAAATACAAAAGAATAAAAGGAGAGCACTTCTAGTCGTGTGTGTGTGTATGGGTGGGAATACGGATGCCTATGGTCTGAAATTATTCATTGTTACAATTGTACATAGTGAAAATTGTTAAACACGAAACTGAGGGGACTGAAATATTTTTTCAAGATTAAAAGAATTTCGTGTTAAAGGATATTACAAATATATATTATGTTATGGGAGCATTCTGAGATCTCGCTTGTTTGAACCAAACAAGTAAAGCCGTCTCTAAATCCTCGTGCTTGGCCGTTCTCATCCGTTTTCGCTCTAGCTCAAACTTACTCCATTCAAACATTTTCGTAATTTGCTCTCTTTTTTTTAATTATTGTTGATAATGTAGAGTTAGCAATATCAAAATCTTTACAGATTTCCGTTTTCGTCTTCTGTCTTTGATAAACAGCCTTAAGAAGCTCCATCTTCATTTTAAGCGAAATAGCAGTTTGCTTTCCGCCTGAGCTCTTTGCCATTGTGCTCGTAAAAAATTCTTCTAAAATAGAAAAAAAAAACGCGAACCAAACTCACTAATTTTTACTCACACTGCAATGTACTCGTCACCGAATTCCAAAGCCAACTGATGAAAGATGAGATGTTTTTGTGTGGCGTTTGTAGGGGTGGAGGGTGAAAGTAGCTTAGATAAACAAAATTGGCTCGTGTCACAGGCTATTCCGAGGGTATTTCAAAGCCAAGTTAGCCTCCTTTCTACGAAACATGTGAAACCACCTCTCTTTCATTTCACACCCCTCTTAAATCTCGCCTGCGTGGCTGGTGTTTTCCGTATTTTGTTCATTCCCAGAAGGGAAATCTTTTCGTGTTAAGTGATTTTCGTTTCGTATTAAGAGAAAAAAATGCATGAAAATACATAGTAGTTTGTCGGGACCGTTGTATTATTTCGTGTTAACCGATATTTCGTCTTAAGCGTTTTCGCGTTAAACGTATTTCACTGTTTATGGCATGACATGTCATATGTTTTGTGACCAGTAGGGAGAGCAGAATTAAAGATGCTAAGATTTGCATTGGGGGTGATGAGGATGGACAGGATTAGGTATGAGGACATTAGAGGGTCATCTCAGGTTGGACAGTTGGGAGACAGAGAGGCGAGATTGCGTTGGTTTGGACCTGTACAGAGGAGAGATGCTGAGTATATTGGGTGAAGGGTGCTAAGGATAGAGCTGTCAGGGAAGAGGAACAGAGGAAGGACTAAGAGAAGGTTTATGGGTGTGGTGAGAGAGGACATGCAGGTGATGGGTGTGACAGAGCAAAATGGAGAGTACAGGAAGATATGGAACAAGATGATCCAGAGGAGACATGCTGGGCATATTAGGTGAAGGGTGCTAAGGATAGAGCTGCCAGACAAAAGGAACAGAGGAAGGACTAAGACAAGGTTTATGGATGTAGTGAGAGAGGACATGCAGGTGATGGGTGTGACAGAGGACAGGAAGATATGGAACAAGATGATCTGCTGTGGTGACCCCTAACGGGAGCAGCCGAAAGAAGAAGAAGAGGGAGATGCAGCACCCCAAACACAACCTCACAAACAAATGATTTATTGTGCAGACATCTTCAGGTCATTCATAGACACAAGCACGGGCACAATCCTCCCTTTTCTCTCTTTTTTCTTCTCCATTCACTTCTCCCGGCGAGTGCTGCCCAGCTCCTCTCCCGACTCCCACTTCCCCTGTTCTGAAGCAGAGCTCCTTCCTTTACCCAGGGCCCGTGGGTTAGGCAGAAGTCGCATGAAGAAACAGGGCTGCCCCACGGGACTACAGTTCCCAACATACCTAGAGGTGCCATAACCCAGAGATGCTGCCATCTAGTATTTCAGGTGAGTAAATAACCCCAGTAAGTTGCCTCCGCCTGTCCTTCCATTGTGCTGGCATCCCAGGCCGGTTGAGGGTCCTTTAATCAAGTCCTTCAGGGATGCCAACATTTCCAATTCCTGGTCATCTCCTGGCTCTAATCCGCTCTAATTAGTGTGGCCGGCCTTCCGGACCAGGTAAGGAATCTTGAAGCACCCCGGGTGGGACACCAGCCCACTACGGCTGAAGTAAGAATATCATTGTGCATATCAGTGCATGTAACAATGTCGATCTAATGAAGTCACGGTGTAAGTTTTGTACTGCTGGGTGTTATACGTTCAGTTTTATTTAACTTTCATGCATATTCTGTTTTATAGACTTGAACGAGGACAGCCTGCTATAATCAGTGCTTCTGCCGCTCATTTCCTGGAGGCGGGCCCTAAATCCTGGTGTCGTCGCTGCATGTATGGAGAGTTCAGGACATAAAAATCAATTTTCATTTAAACAGGTATATGTATAGACACTACAGCAAAATCAACTCTTCTAAGGGGTTTGAACTGAAATCTGAACTAAACTCAATAGTGAATACAGGTACTCGTCGACATACGACCTATGCAAGTTACGACTGGTCGACTTTACGACGTGTTCGACAGTTTCCCCCGCCAGCTGTTGGCAGCGCCTGTTTCCCACAGTCCCAAGTCTCGCTACGCAGCAGTAATAATATACGCAGCAGTGTTGCCCCACTTGTGTTTGTGTCTTGTTGTTTTGGCAGTTTTCGATAATAATATACCCCTAACATGTCTACCAAGAGGAAATTGTCTCTGTCCACTCCTCAGCCTGCCAAAAAGGAAAGAAAGGCCATTGATCTAGATACCAAAATGATGTTAATAAAACAGTATGAAGGAGGAAAGAAAGTGAATGCGATCGCATGTGATATGAAGTTATCACACTCTACTGTGTCGACTATTTTAAAAGACAAAAATAGAATTCGTGAAGCTGTGAAAGGTTCTGCACCTTTGCGATCAACAGTGATTACGAAGCAACGTACCTGGCCCATCCATGAAATGGAGAAATTGTTAAACATTTGGATGGAAGATCAGATTCAAAAGCGGATGCCTTTAAGCCTCTTTACAATACAGTCGAAGGCTAGAAGTCTGTTTGAGACTTTAAAGCAGCGCTTCCCGAGTCATTTTAGCCTCGCACCCCCTGTGACGGACGAGTCCAATTTCGCACCCCCTTGGTTTGAGAAGTATGAAAAAATATGAGTTCATATGATAGTTCATAATACCCACGCAGCACTAAGTGCGCGTAAGAGCGGAAGTCATCCGTTTTAACAAGCAGCGTATTGCACTGATACGAAATTGCCTGCCCATTTAATTATTTAGGAATGGATAAATAAATTAAGATTTTGTACAAATAATGCTTTTTATTTTTCTTCCTCGATGGATTCTGGCACCTCCAGCAACAGTTGCGAGCACCCCTTTGCGAGCATCCCCAATCGGGAAGCGCTGCTTTAAAGGAACGTGCCGGAGAACACACATTTCATCCTTATTGCGAAATTTATGAAGAGAGAGAGAGAGAAAAAAAAAATATTCAAACGAAGCTCACTATGTTTATGAAAAGAGCAACTCCTCCTATCACCCTGTCCGCGGCCTCGCCTGATGAAGGCGATATCGACAACCCGCAGCCAAGCACCAGTGGTGCCAGGAATTAAATGTACAGTATTTCTTATTTTTGTATGTTTTCCACATATTAAGCCAATTGTACTGTAGTATGCTGTGTTTGAATTAGAAAGTAAGAAAATGTTAATAAAATATTACTTTAAGATGATTACAATATCATTACCCAGTCTAATATTCTTACCTTTATTTAACATAGGCCGACTTACGTCCAGATCAACTTACAACCAGTCAGTCGGAACCAATCGCGGACGTTTGACTCCACGACTAAACTTCGATTTACAAGAAGCCATCAACACCCGGAATGGATTCAGCAACTTAAAAAAAAAAATAAAAAACGAAACAAAGTCTTAGAAAACATTTGAAAAATAAAAACAGCAACCATTTGTAGCAATTACTGATGACTCGTTGGCATGTGCTCTACACAAGACTTGTGCTGACATACAGAGTGGTCAATCGGTCAGCACTTATATACATGGTGCAGGTGCCCCGAAGGAAGGAAGGACAGGCATCCTGGCTGGGATAAGGGAAGGATTCATACCCGGCCAGGAGACCATAATACTGTAGAAGGATCGGGTGAACGGGCTCACCGGGAGCAGTTCATCCCCCCACATGACAGGTGGCAGTGTTCATCAAGGCTGGACCAGTTTAGGACACCCGCTGGGTGGCATGGGAATTGGAGTTTGGAGATGCAGCCCTGTCATGGTGTTTGGGGCTCTGGTTGTGCTTCAAATGACTTGGACAGAAAACCCGGAAGCAGTTACCGGGTCAACTTTAAAAGAGTGCCCGCCAACCTCGCTGGAGGCACAGGACGACATTCTTGGAGGAGGAAGGAGAGAACTGTAAATGGTGTATTTTGCTTGTTTTCTGGAAAAGGTCAGTCAGTCATTTTCTGACCTGAACAGGGTCGCGAGGGGTATGCTGGAGCCTATTCCAGCTAGTATAGCACACAAGGCAGGAACAAACCCTGGACAGGGCAAAGACACACACACACGCACATCCAGCCCAAGCAGACACTAGGGTCAATTTAGGATCACCAGTCCACCTAACCTGCATGTCTTTGGGAAGAGGGAGGACACTAGAGCACCCGGAGGAAAATCACATAGACACGGGGAGAACATGCAAACTCCACACAGTGAAGACCCTGGACGTGAACCCTGGTCTCCTTACTATGAGCCAGCAGCCCAGAAAAGAAGGTGTTATGTCAGATTTGAACTTGGAATTGTGTTGGGTATTACTGAGTCTCTAGTTTGGGGCTCAGTGGCTCCCCCTAGTGGTTACAATGGAAACACTTGTGAGGTCCTTTGCTCCTTCTCACCCACTCGAGTGGTTTGCTGATGAATGGCGTCCGGCGATGGCACTTCTGCATGGCATCAAATCTCAATTGTGATTCTTTTCAATGCGGCTGTGAGCCAGTGGAATGAGCCTCTCACCTCCATTGAACATGCCAACTCCTTCTTGTGTTGAAGAACTTTTGTGAAGACTTTCTTGTTTGGTGAATTCCTGTCTAACTGATATTAACTATTAGAATTATATTATGTAGGAATAGTAACTTGTATTTTGTTCTGAGCTCTTCACTTGTGATGGTCAACTTGTCCTGTCACCTTTGTTCCCAAACAGTCCCTCAGACTGATGTTTACTCAATTATGTTGACCTCTTTTGTAAGTCTCTCTGGATTAAAGCATCTGCTAAGTAAATAAACATACTTAAAAAAAGAATTACACATATAATAAACATATATTAAACATATAATAAAATTAGCCTATTAGCCTAAACCTATCTACTCTATAATAAAACACTAAGATGTGTATGCCCAGTTCCTCAGAGCAATCTAATTGGCCAGTTTGGCTTTGGTGTGATTGATCAGTTTAGCTGTGGTATGATTGGTCAGTTTGGCTTTGGTGTGATTGGTCAGTTTGGCTTTGGTATGACTGGTCAGTTTGGCTTTGGCATGATTGTTTAGTTTGGTTGTGGCGTGATTGGTCAGTTTGGCTGTGGTGTGATTGGTCAATTTGGCTTTGATATGATTGGTCAGTTTGGCATTGATATGTTTAGTCAGTTTGGCTTTACTGTGATTGGTCAGTTTGGCTTTGGTGTGATTGGTCAGTTTGGCTTTGGTATGACTGGTCAGTTTGGCTTTGGTATGATTGGTCAGTTTGGCTTTGTTATAATTGGTTAGTTTGGCTGTGGCGTGATTGGTCAGTTTGGCTTTGGTGATGTGATGATATAGGAAGTGCAAGTGTGAGACGCTCAAGGAGGAAGAGGAGGATGAGACAAGGTGCACGCTGAGAGGCATGGCAAGTAAAAAAAACAGGCGGGAGGTGAGAAATTAATGACATAGTCTGAGCTTCAGGCTTTACGGGGACACAGTGGAGAGAAAGAGCGCCGGTGAAGAGAAGTAGAGACACATGAGAATACAGGGGAAAGGTGCAGAAGGTACAAGTAAGGCAACAGAGAGCAAATATTTAATATCTATTCTATTACCTGTTTCTGTGTATACAGTATATTCATACATCTCAATTTATCAGAAGCGATTTTCAGAACACAAGAGCTGCTCGTGAAAAATTTCCTTGGTGAATTTTGCCAAGACAACTGTACAACTGTAATCACTTAGCCTGCAGCCATTAAAAAAAACAGAAAGACAAAAGAATTCATAATAATTACTGTTTGATTTGTTGTGGGTGATTGTTTAACAACGCCTACACAGAAATTTTGAAATATCTGACTTTGTATATGCAAATGAAATGCTAGCCTGAAGGCAAAAGATAAAAAATAATTGGAAATTTTTTACTAACTGGAACAGTTGACTCATGACTCTAAAACAGGTTTTATTGTTCTCGCAATTGTTTTTTTTTTTTTATAATCATCACACTACAAGTCAAACTCTATTAGATACTTCCCTGCATTGTCTGAATTTCTCATTTCCATGTAACAACATATGGTGAGGGCAGAAGGGTGAAGTTAATGGGTGTGTTCAACAAAATGTTTAGTATGTGTGAGCAAATAGTCGAGACATTCGGTACCGAATATCTCCCGGGAGAGTGTAGAAGTCCATATCATAATCGTTCATATCTATTGTGCCCTGTAGTGGGGCATCTCAGACCCCAAGCACCAGACACAACTGCACCAGACACAAGTTCTGGATCCAAAATTAGTCTTTAGAACACGCCATCCACCTGAAGCTAAGCCTGTTCGGACCCAGCCAGCACTTGGATGGGAGACCATCTTGGAAAACTTGGGTCACTGCTGGAAGAGGTGCTGGAGAGGCCAGCAGGGGGCACTTACACTGTGGATTGTATGTGGATCCCAATGTCTCAGTACAGTCACGGGGAAACTGAGCTGTAAATATTGTGCCATCTTTCGGAGGAAGTGTAAAACCGAGGTCCTGACTCTTTGTGGTCATTAAAGATCCCTAGGCATCCTTTGTAAAGAGTAGGGGGTATCTTGATGTCCAGGCTAAATTGCCCACCATGGCCTGGTAATTCTGGCCCCCTAATCAACCCGTCTCTAATTAGCTATCTCTCTCACCACTTCACCACCTAATAGCTAACGTGTGGGTGAGTGTACTGGTGGAAAATGGCCGTTGTTGCGTCATCCAGTGGCTCCTCACTCACTGAATCGCTTCTGGGAATTGAGAAAAGTGCGATTTAAATGTAAAAAAATATATTATTATTATTTTATTAGGCACAATACATTTTCCAAAAAGCAGCAAGTGCTATAACCTCCCTTTGTTCATTTAGTCTTTCTCTCCTTCCTTCCTTCCTTCCTCTTCTTATCTTTACCTCCACTGCCTCCAACCCAGCTGAGCTTCATCCTTCTTCACATGAAGGACTCCCTTTTAAGCCAGACCTGGGAGCACTTCCAGCACAACTGCCATTTACCCAGAAGCACTTCCCACTGACAAGGGATGCTCTTGCCCCTAACAGCACCCCCTAGTGGAACCTGCGGACGCTAACAGGACTGCAATCCAGAATTATAGCTCTTGTGAAACCCTGAAGGTATCTTAATGAGAACCACACCAGAGGGGTTCTGCCATCTAGGGTACTGGGAGAACCCATGGCTGCGGGAAGCAGTCTTCCTCTGTCGTTCTATTATGCTGGAATCCTTGCCGGGAAAGAGAACAGTAATCATCCTGGTCTGGGGCTTTCTGAAAACAATAGGGCATTTTATCTGTCTTATCCTGTCAACTACACTATCTATCTACCTATCTATCTAATCCTACCAACCACACTAAATTCTATCTATCTATCTATCTATCTATCTATCTATCTATCTATCTATCTATCTATCTATCTATCTATCTATCTATCT
>JANRMT010061414.1:6922587-6938479 GCA_026402145.1 Polypterus bichir lapradei | reverse complement strand
TCTATCTATCTATCTATCTATCTATCTATCTATCTATCTATCTATCTTATCTTGCCTACTACACTAAATTCTATCTATCTGTCTATGTAAATAGAGGAATAATGAAGTGCTCATCCTAAATCCATTGACCTGGGTACCTGACTGACTGCCAGCGTTGGAAAGAATCCAGGTTTGGATTGGGTGATGGAGTTGCAAAGTGAGTCTCTTATCGGCCTGACCTAAAAGTAGACCCCTAGTCTAGAAGATACTGTTTCTGGGGACATCAACTGAGCTCCATTTTATCAGTCTCCTTCATACTGCAGAACACCATTGCATCACACTCCACCCCTCAAAAGTGTAATCCTGCCGACTACACCAAGTGTATTGTCGTGGATTCATGCCACAAAGCATCTGAATGTTCAGATTTCTTTTTTTTTTTTATTTATTTTGATATACTTTGTTAATCCCCAAAGAAAAAATTTCTTTTTTTACATGATCTTTGCACTATGAACTCGCAGAGTCTGGATTACAAAAGCTCTCAGAGATAGTTCCTTATACGTTTGAGCTACAAGTGGAGCGATTCCTGGTGTCTTCCGCTGAAGTTTCTCTCTCCCTCTCTCTCTCTCTTTCTCTCTGCCTCAGCTCCCATGGTGCTTTGTAGCAACACTGTACCACACCCATCATATTTTAGTGACAAGCGTCAGATTGAGTGTGTCCGATAATGATATTGTTTGGTAATATTTTTCGACTTTTCCTTTTTAATGGTATGATAACATTTTCCAAAACAATATCTGTTAAGCTGCAAAAGTCAACAATGATGCGAAGAGAGACTCCAGAACTGCAGCAATGACAAAGTTAACAATATTTTAGATGTTAACTACTGTAATGAAGACAAAAGAAACAGATAAAGAGTTGGAGCACTCTAGTATAATTGCATATTCAAAATACAAATGAATAAAGCAAGTTTTGGGACTTTTTAGACATGAGTCTATCTTCAACTGATTCCAAGATGGAGGTGGTGCCATTTTTCAGTCTGGAGGACAAGAAGAGGTGGGTTCAGGTGGTTGGAGACCAGAAGTGACGTCATTAGGGATGTGACTGTCAATCGCTGGTTCTGCATTGGTTAGTATAGAAAAGGCAGTAGGCAACAGCGCCAACCCCTGCTTGGAAGTGTAGTTACATTTATATGAGCCCCGACGTGGTCTCCCAAGAGCATATGTGTGACAATATAGACTAAAATATTAGAATTTCTGAATTTATGTGCCTTGTTTTTTGAATTAGCACATATTGAAGCTACCTTATTCATGAATCACCTATTAGGTAATTGAAGTTTAATTAATGATGATCAAACCCAGCTGAAGCCAAGACCGGGCAGGCAGCCCAGGCATCATTAAGGAACTCCGCTTAATTAATTTAATAAATAATTTATTATTTGCTGGATGGAGCCCAGGTGAGACCAAAGGGGAGCAGCAAAAGGCAGACAGCCTGGGCCAAACCAGAGAAGTCGTGGATTTTTCACACGATTATTTATTAATTTCATTTACCATCATTTGTTCAGGTAGTTTTATGAGGTGACGTTCAGCCTCCATGCGGTTTGGGCTTCTGGTGGTTGGCCATGGGTGTGCATTATTAGAAAATAAATGAAGGGCAAATGCTTGTTATTATGTGCAGTAAATATTAATATCCGTAAAGAAGATTAACCACTCAAGTGCCAGACCTGCTCTGACACTGCACAACTTTACCTTGTCAAAGTGTAGACCCAATTAATGCAAAGAGCGCAAAATGAGTGTTAGTGTTGAAAAACAAAAATGAGAAACAAATGCAATTTAAATGGAATAACTTAGTTTTAATAGTATGGCCTCAGCTAATGACCTCATAAGCAACAAAGTTTAAAGGTCTATAAACAAAAATTTCCCATGCAATCCTTTGACTAATTGGGATCTTTGGAAATGTACAGACTTCGCCAGTATTATTTACTGTTATTTACAGTAAATGGCAAAATGTGTTGCCCTCTCTTGAGATTGGTTCACATGGGACGTCACACACTATGACACAAAAAGTGGTTAAAATGAGCGAGAAATACACATTCCATATAAAAATTAATGACTCCAAAATGTGTTTCTGAAGAAACCAAATTGCGACATCTAGTAGTCAGAAACCATAAATCCTTAAACTTCCAATTTCTTATCTGCACATCTTGCAACACATACACATGTACGTACTGAACACTTTACAATTGTTAGCTTTTCTTACGAGTCAATAAATGAATGGTGGATTATCCAAATCAATGTCACTTTCTTCTGCTGCTAACCACTCACTATAAATCTTATTCTTTTGCACATTTTCACTTTCACGACTGCTGGGATGACCTCATAGCCGCAGATCCTTTGATGGCTTCAGTTATTCACTCCTCGTCCCTCAGAATCCTTGATATCGTCGAGTGAGGCCATCTGAAAAACTTGTGATAATATTGCCACAGATTTGCTAGCTTCATGCTGGTATTGGCCTACCTCTTCTTTTCCCACGACTCCATTGTTATAGGAGTCTGTTGTAGGATGAATCGAGAGACTCGATACAACTATGACTGCTGTCTGGCGCATTTCGAAAAGGTTTGTGAAGGCCTTGTGGGACCTTAGTCATAAGTACGAGTTGGATGTATGACATATGGTCAGAGGTCGAGATATATCTGAACTTACCAAAAGGGATGTCACAATACCAGAATTTCTGTATTCGATTCCAATACGAGTGAAATTCACAATAATCAATACCTAATCGATACCACGGCTAAAACAGAAATCCCATTCAGCAGCTTTATATTAAAATTGTTATTCAAGTGAACAATATTGTGCCCTTTTCTGTAATACAGCATCTCTATATACAGTATATAAAATCCAACATCTGTCTGTCTGTCTGTATGTCTGTCCGCTTTTCACAAGAGAACTACTTAACGGATTTTTTCTAGAATTTGCTTGAACATTCCGGCTGATTTTGCGACTTCTCTCATCATAGTTCGCTTGCAGGAGCGATATATTTGTGCTAATCCGAGACAGAGGCTGCGGGCCGAGGGGAGGGGGAATCAGATGTCAGGAGTGGGCGGGACCCTCATTACTCATGTGCCAGCCTCCGTTTGAGTCACTCTACCTTTGGCCACATTTTGAAGCACACCTTGCCTCTGCTTAGCTAGCGATACATGTTTGTTTATTGATTTTTAAAGTTTGTCCGGTTTCACTACTATGCAGGCGGAGTCGCAGAGGACGGCTAGTAAAATATACAACAGAAGAGTTAAAATATTGGAATATCCATGAAGTTGTTACCAAGCCTTCATTTAATTGGCATTCATAAATATCAAAATACAATGCAGGGCTTGAATTTGAATGTGTGGTGGATGTGGCGATTCCTGCACAAATGTGTGGAAAATGTATAATCTTGGAGGATTTTACTGTAGACTTTAGAAATGATGATATCATCACAGATTACCTGATTTATCATTTTTTTTTCTCTGACATTATCTCTCCATTAGATAAAAACACTGCTTAAATGCTCAATACTAAAAATTCAAAGATGATTATATTTGTGTTGCTGAATTAGTGAACTGTGGACTGAATCATCACCCTCACCACTGTGAGCCATTCCCATGTGTAGGTTTTACTTATATTTTTCTCACACATCATTGCACTTTCTCGAGTAAACCGTCTTCTTACAGCCAGGAGCAAGTTTCGCTCATTACTTCTGAAAATGTAACAAAGCTAGTAGCATTGCATTTTTGAGACTTTGGGACTGACTTCACGCCAAACATTGATTCTTACGAAATTCCTACTTATAAACACTCCACACAAACACAATGACTCCCAACTCCTGAGCCTTCTCAGCTGACTCAAATAGCCAGAGGGAGGATCCCAGGAGTGGTGATGTCAGGGTGGCCCCGCCTCCTAGTGTCCTGGCTCAGCAGGAAACACATACCTAATTTTTTGAGAGACAAACCCGGAGAAGTGTGCAAATGGCAATATATATATATATATATACATATATATAAAAAGTGACCGAATCCCTGCCAAGAGGCAAGCATCTCTTTCGAAACCAGGCAAAACACAAATATCAATAACAAAGAGAAAGTTTCTTTTAGAGCTTAAAGGATTTAGTCTTAGATCGGATAAAGTTTGGTGCAAATGCTGACCTTTTATCCCGTCATGCTGATGAACTCGTAGGTCATGACCCCGGAGACCACACCCCTAAAAACACGGGACGCAACCCTGACGACAGTTGCACAAAATGATGTCTAATAGAGAAAAACACCATAAGATCCTGATCATGATACCTGGGGCTCCACTCACAACGAACATAGGCAAGCGATTAACACATTTTTATATATAAAATCCAACGTTTGTCTGTCCGATTTTCACGAGAGAACTACTTAACGGATTTAGATCTGTTTTTTTTCTATAATTTGCTTGAACATTCCAGGTTGATTTTGCGACTTCTCTTATTGCACTAAGTATCATAGTTTGCTTGTGGTACCGATGTATTTACGCAAATCAGAAAGGGACGCAGCGGACCAAGGGGACGGGCCCCTCCTCACTCACGTTTCAGCCTCGTGGGTGCGTACCTTACCTCCCCTTATCTACAGAACGAGAGAACTATTTAATGGATTTAGATTGGGTTTTTTTCTACAATTTGCTTGAACATTCCGGTTGATTTTACGACCTGTCTCATCGTTCTGAGTATTATAGTTTGCTTGCGGTACCAATTTACTTACGCAAATCAGAGAGGGACGCAGTGGACCAAGGGGACGGGGCCTTCCTCACTCACGCTTCAGCCTCGTGGGCGCATACCTTACCTCCTCTTATCTAGAGAACGAGATTACTACTTAACAGATTTAGATCGGGTTTTTTTTCTTATATTTGTTTGAACATTCCAGCTGATTTTGCGACTTCTCTCATCACTCTAAGTATCATAGTTTGCTTGCAGGATGTGATTTATTTGTGCGAATCCATGAAAGAGGTTGTGGGCCAAGGGGAGGGGGAAGCGTGATGTCAGGAGTGGGGAGCTACGTGGGGGACGGCTAGTTATCAATACAATTGACAGAAATAATAATTCAAAGATAACAAAAAGCAACAGATAAAGACATGTTAATACAGAACATTGGCAGTATTAGTAGGCACCTGATCGTCACCATTACAACTTTCCAGCTTTGAGAGGGATGTTTGTAATGTTCATGGGGGTTGGGGGGGGGGGGGGGTGCACCTACCTCTCCAAGTTCAAAACCTTTGCTCCACCAATGGTTAGTATAGTCCAGCATCCTTAAAGTTTTTAGCATCTTGTTGAGCCCATGTGTTACAATACAATACAATACAGTTTATTTTTGTATAGCCCAAAATCACACAGGAAGTGCCACAATGGGCTTTAACAGGCCCTGCCTCTTGACAGCCCCCCCAGCCTTGACTCTCTGAGAAGACAAGGAAAAACTCCCAAAAAAAAACTTGTAGGGAAAAATGGAAGAAACCTTGGGAAAGGCAGTTCAAAGAGAGACCCCTTTCCAGGTAGGTTGGGCGTGCAGTGGGTGTCAAAAGAAGGGGGTCAATACAATACAATACACAGAACAGAACAAATCCTCGATACAGTATAAAAATAAAAATTTTGGAAGTACGGAGCAGAATTTAACAGTAGATGATATCACATAATAAGATTTGGATATTTTTAGAGTCCTGGAGACCTCATCCGTCAAGCTGCCTCCCCATTTGGCCATTCCACGGCTGAAACATTGCTCGGCCAGCCAATCCGATGAAAGGACCCCTCTTTCCCATGATTGAATAATTGTTGAAGAATTCATTCTATTCTGGAGACAAATGAGGGTCCTGCCTGGTCCTAAGTCAGTGGACCTAATAATGTGGCCGCTGAGTGTACAGATATTTCTAATACAACGTGTCACAGACACAAAGTCTTGTTTTTTTCAAACCTCAGCTTTTAATACATTTATTTTAAATAAGAAATTGGCTTGATCAATTGATAAACAAACTAGTCTGCCACCATGATCTTTGCTATTGATCAGATTGATCAGAGGCGTAAACAAGCTATAGGCAATAAACAATTTTTTAAACATTTTTTTTGGAATATCGTATTCCAGTCATTCAATATCAGTCAAATAGGATGACAAAAGCACTATATAAATAATAATAATAATAATTATTATTAATCCTACAAATACTCACTTGAGATTATATATTTGTGTATTTCATACGTTATACACCATTTTGTTCTGCAGAATTCTAGTCTCTCTTTTACTGAGTATTCCTCAACCACGGGCACTAGTGAAGACAGACGTATTTCTTTCTTTCTTTAAAGGGGCTCAACTGTTTCATTTGTCGCCACATGTTGCCCTTTTCCTTTTTTTTTTCACGCTGAAATCTGAATCCGGAGAGCAGAGAAACCTATGGCGGTCTCACCCTGGTGGGGTTGGAGAATTTTGCTCTAAGTGAAATGTATGTCAATATGTTACATCTGCTCTTGGTCTGCTTCAGGATCTGGTTTCAGGAGGTGCCATTCACTTGCAGGATTAATGATTTCCTCTTTAGGGCTTTATGGTGGCTTTCTTTTTTTTTTCTTATTTAACGTCTTCCTTTCGGGGCATTAAGGTGGCACACAACATTCAGCGTCTGCCTCGCAGGCAAACAGGATCAGCTCTCACAGCGATCAGCGTGTGTATGGAGGTTTGCTCGTTCTTCTGGAGTACACGTCCCCCCCGAGGAGCCTGGTGTCATGCATGTTAGGATGCCAATGTACACTGTCATCCAAAATGAATTAATAAAAACAAGATGTTACAAGCAAAACCGAATGTTTCCCCCACCCATTCCCTCTGAAGACAAAGGAAATAAAGACTCAGTCGTATGTGGTAACTCTCTGAAGCAGAAAAAGGAAAAAAAAAAACACTACACTAGAAACCATTAAACACTCAATCCTGTCTGCACCCTCCCAGTGCCAGCCTGATGCCACCCACAGTTAAAGTTAAGCAAACAGCTCAGATACAAGTGACAAAAAAAAGTAGATAGTGGTGCTAGAATGTTTATGAATCTTTTGGAATTTTCTCCATTTCTACATATTAATAAAGTATACAATACAATTTATTTTTGTATAGCCCAAAATCACACAAGAAGTGCCGCAATGCGCTTTAACAGGCCCTGCCTTTTGACAGCCCCTCAGACTCTCTAAGAAGACAAGAAAAATCCCGCCCCCCCCCCCCCCACCAAAAGAAAAATGGAAGAAACCTCAGGAAAGGCAGTTCAAAGAGAGACCCCTTTCCAGGTAGGTTGGGCGTGCAGTGGGTGCCAAAACAAAGAGGGTCAATACAACACAATACACAGAACAGAACACAAGTAATCCTCAATACAATATAATAGAATTTAACAGTAGATGATATTACAGAATATGATTTGGATTTGTTTAGAGTCCTGGAGACCTCAGCCATCAAGTTGCCTCCCCCTATTAGTCAGTCCACAGCTAAGTCAGTGCTGGGCCAGCCAATCCAATGAAAGGACCCCTCTACCCAATGATTTCTGCGATTCTCCATCAGAGATGACTTAGGTAGGCAAAACAACTTGGCAGGTGGGCAGTGGCACCAAGTGCCACATTTGAGTATCGGGAAGAAAAACAGAATAGGTGAGGGTTAGTAACAAATTCTAACTATCATGTTAGTTATGTTTTAGTGCTAATGACTGACAACAGAGATGCAGTCTGTACAGTTAATCAGCAGCTCTAGTCAGGGTGTGCTAAACTGAAGCTGTGAGTCTTCAGCCGGGATTTGAAAGCTGAGACTGAAGGGGCATCTCTTATAGTAGCAGGCAGACCAGTCCACAGTTTAGGGGTCCTGTAACTAAAAGCTCGACCTCCCACTGTTATTTTATTAATCCTTGGAATCCTAAGCAGACCGGCATCTTGAGATCTTAATGTGTGCTCGGGTTTGTAAGTCATGATAAATTCATATTAGTAAGCCGGACCTCGGCCATTTAAGACTTTATATGTTAAAAGGAGGATTTTGAAATCTGCCCTAAACTTAACCGGGAGCCAGTGTGAGGATTGAAGAACTGGAGTTATGTGTTTGTATTTCCTTGTTCTTGCAATAATTCTTTCAGCAGCATTTTGGATTAACTGTATAAAGAACAGCTTGAACATCCAGTGAACACCGCATGGCAGTAGTCAATCCTACTAGAAATAAATGCATGAATTAATTTCTCAGAATCCTGTTTATTTAGAAAGTGCCTTAATTTCCCAACATTTTTAAGATGGAAGAAACAAGATTTGGATATGTATGGTCTCAATTTGATGAGATTGTTATGAAGGTCTTAAAAGTTAAATGTAGAGAAAAGCCAAGCAAAATGACACCTTTTATTGACTGACTAAAAAGATTACAATTTGTAAGCTTTCGAGGCAACTCAGGCCACTTCTTCAGGCAAGATGTAATCATGATTTCATCTTGCCTTGAAAGCTTGGATATTGTAATCTTTTTAGTTTGCCAATAAAAGGTGTCATTTTGCTTGGCTTTTCTCTACATTCATAATGGCTAACATGGTACAACACCCTAGTACTACGTACATTCTAAATAAATAGACACAAAAATATTATACTTGTTCATTTAGTTAATGAGGGAAATCATCCAAAGTCATAGATTTGTGTGTGAGCTTCAACCCCCAAGTGATTGAGAAACCCTGCATTACACGGACCACTGAGATTTGATGATTGGTGTGTGCCATTAAAGTGAACGTCTAATATAGTGAAAGGCCATAAGACCCTAAAATTCTGCCCGGATCACAACAGCTGGGGCTCCACTCACAATGAACACAGGCAAACTTAAAAAGGCAGCACACAATTAACACATTATCAATAAAATTGACAAAAAAATAAAAAAAAATTCAAAGACAACAAAAAACAACACAAAAAGACGTGTTATTGCATAACATTGGCAGCATCAGAAGGCAGCTGGTACTCACCATTATGTGGTACTGCCACTTGTTCTTGTTGAGTAACGGAAAACTCTCCATCTTTGAGAAGGACCCTCATAATGGTCATCGTTTATGTGGGGAGATTATTATTAAGCTTGCTTCTCCCAGTCCACCACTGGTCAACATGGTCCAGCATCCCTAAACTTTCTAGCATCTTGTTAAATCCATTTCATGACCTTCATGGTCCCATGACTTTTTAAATGCATTGGCGACCCCCTAGCAGCAATTGCAAACTGCCCTTCTCAGTGAAACGAGAGCCATCTGGTCCCCCTCGGTGAAGTGAGCTCACTTACTATATTGTGAATTGCTGTCAATTGCTTAGAAAACACACTGTGTGTACTTGCAAACCAATGACAGCAATCCGTGCCCACCTACTGCTTGAGAAACAATGCCCTACAGGGACCAGGGGCCTCATGCATAACACCGTGCGTAGAATTCGCACTATAACATGACATAAGCCAAAATGTGCTTATGCACAGAAAAATCCAGATGCAGGAATCTGTGCGTTCGCCCACTTCCGCGTTCTTCCGCTACATAAATCCCGATCAGCGTGAAAAGTAACGCTCGTGCACGCACTTGCTGTCCTGCCCCATCTCCTCCCAGAATTACGCCTCTTTGAATATGCAAATCAATATAAATAGCCCTTAAGCTCAGTGTTCTGTGAAAAGACAATGGAAAAAGCAAGAGGGAAAATGGAAGAATTTCAGCAAATACCAAGTGGGGGCAAAGGAAAAACGTACTATTTGTTGGTTTAAACAGTAGTATAAACAACAAAAGGAAACTGATCGACTGACATAGCGTGTCAGAGAAACTCGGAAGCTCAAGTTCACAAAGTCGCACAGTGCCCAAAATTAAAAAGAAGTTGTCACGTATCAAAGTCGTCGTGAAAAGGTGAGTTGTAGCCCACCGTCTGAGTGTCATATGAAAGCTTATTAGGGTACAGAGAAAAAAAAGGCACACAGTGGGGAAAAAAGCACGAAATGTCAACTTCAATCTCGAAATCTCCACTTTAATTACATAGTTTATTTTGTCATTAAAGTAGAACATCATAAACTTCATCTTAAACTCGTTTAATTAACCAGTTTCTCAAATCACATCATAATTAAAGTAGCACGTTAAATGCTTTGTTTTGTATTTGATCTTTTACTCTATGTGTGTGAATCACTACATGATTCCGCTTTCTCTTTCTCAGACAGGACACAGAATCCATTACATTCGTGATATTACAGCTCTCTAAATAACTAAAATACTGAGATGTATACGTGATATCTTTTTCATGATGATAGGAGTTAAAGCATGTTATTAAACAGGAGAACACGGTGCGTGATTGTGTGCGATCTTCGATTGTAGCAGTCCTGTCTCTTTCAAACGTACTAACCTCCAATTCCTGTGCTTACTTTTCTTTCTCCAAATACCCAATCGCCACACAATCAGCTCTGTAGTAGACGTTAAGCCATCTGTAAGCTTGCAACGACGATTCTTGAAAACTTTTAAGGAACATTGAAATATCTTTGTAGTACATGTTTAATTATTCTATCCATCTATCCTTCCAGTGTCGCGTCAGCCCCAGAAAGAATACAGCACAAGGTAGGATCAATCCGTGAACTTGCTAGCGCTGCAGAACCGTGTCCTCACATACTTAATTATTAACAATACAGATTATTTAAATGAAGTTAAAGTTTTATCTATATAATATAATCAACATATGTTGCTGCATTTCATTTTAAAAATGATATCGTCATCATATGTAAATACGCGCTTTATAAAGTGGCGCAGGTTGTGTAACTTTATAACTTTAGTGCAAGTTTACAGTGAGGTGATTGTACTTATAAGTACAAACAGTTCTACAAGGAGCAATTGATTGAGTGCGTTTATAGTTCTTGGGATGAAACTGTTTCTGAACCGCGAGGTCCGTACAGGAAAGGCTCTGAAGCGTTTTGCCGTGGCTGAGGCAGCGTGTGCTTAATGCTATATCCCGATAATTCTCTTTCCGATCAGCTGCTGCTGTGATTCACACTCAGATACAGTGATCTAAATACTCAGAGTGGTGCAGTGAGAGGAATATGGAAAAAGATGACCCGCTGTGGCAACCCTTAACGGGAGCAGCTGAAAGAAGAAAAAAAGGTACAGTGAGAGTAACAACGCTAAAGCAGTTATGGTATTTGGAATACTATGGCTATTCTCCGGACCATTATATTGTTACAAGTAAATTACAATCAGATGCATTACACTAATAAACAATATGCTGTTAGTTTCAGTGTACAGTGTTTATAAAGCCGCGGCAGGAATGTGGTTCTAAGAAATAAAGAGTAACCACACAGGAACAGCAGCACTGCTTTGACGCTGGGTGCCGCCAGTCTGCAAAACTGAGCGGAGAACTTGCGTACGACAAGGTATGAGGTACCGTGGAAATGTGCGTGGCTTTACGCCAAGTGTGGGTTTTATACATCGCGATTTGAATGTGGAAACGTTCTTACGCAACATTTCTGCGCGTGCGCACCGTTTATGCACGAGGCCCCAAGTGTGTGGATAGCGAGATTCCAAGATCGGTTTGGTCCATACCGGCAGATAAAATATTTGTACCTGTAACCGACGCCAGAACTACAGAACCCTAATTTCAATGGCCTGTGCACTTTGTGAATGACGTACGGCTAAACACCAGAATGGAGTCACAAGTCGGCTCTCGTCAAGTTTCTCTGATGTGTCTCCGTCTCCATTGCAGAAACTCTCAATCTCTTCACAATTTTTTACCACACACTGACCTGGTGATTTATTTCAATTTGTGCGCCTTCCAGTGTGTTTGGTGTCCCTTTTTATTTTCACATCAACCAATCAAAAGCCAGAAAGACCTGACGTTAACTAGGCTCCTTTTACTCTTAACATCGGCCAATTCTGAAGAGGTTCCTTGCACTATCACCATCAGCTTCCGGTGTCTGAGCCAATTCTGCACTCATCTACACTCACACCCCCTGAACTCCCACTTCTTTTAGTCTGATGCCCACCCACTCATGTGGCACCTCATCAAATGCTTTCTGAATGGAAACAATGGAACAACGTTTGATTGCCTTGCTAATTTTTGCTCAACTTTTACATGGCCCTCATAATTCAGTTACATGAACGTACCACAATATGAATAGAAATAGAAATGTAGCCTGTCACACACGTGCGATTAGGAAGCAGTCAATAAACCCTAAGGTGAGTGAAATATCACGAGACAGAGGGTTGATTGATGGTACTAACACCTCTCTCTCTCCCCTTCATCAGACAGAAAGAAAAAAAAAATAACCTACCTTCCATACTTCTGGGTTCCCAAGATGGCCGCCAATCATCACTTCCACCTCCGGTTCCTTCTAATGAGGTTATTACAAATAAACTTGATGCATTAGGATTAAATGTCAGGATGGAGGTGAAGAATTTAGGGGTAACTATTGACTCTGACCTGAATTTTAAATCGCATATTAATCAGATCACTAGGACAGCATTTTTTCACTTAAGAAATAGAGCAAAAGTTAGACCTTTTATATCATTGAAAGATGCTGAGAAATGAGTTCACGCTTTTGTTTTCAGTCGACTAGATTACTGTAACGCGCTCCTCTCAGGACTACCCAAAAAAGACATCAATCGATTACAATGAGTGCAGAATGGAGCTGCTAGAACCTTAACTAGGAAAAGAAAATCTGAGCACATTTCTCCAGTTTTGATGTCACTACCCTGGTCACCTGTGTCATTCAGAATTGACTTTAAAATACTGCTGATGGTTTACAAAGCCTTAAATAATCTCGCTCTATCTTATATTTCAGAATGTCTGACACCTTACACTCCAAATCATAACCTTAGATCTTCAAACGAGTGTCTGCTTAGAAGTCCAAGAGCTAAACATAAAATGAGTGGTGAGGCAGGTGGCCTTCTGCTATTATGCACCTAAAATCTGGAACCGATAGGAATTCGCCAGGCTGATACAGTGGAGCACTTTAAAACACTGCTAAAAACACATTACTTTAACATGGCTTTCTCATAACTTCATTTAAGTTTAATCCTGATGCTCTGTATATTCAATTCATTATCATTACTATTCATGGTGGCTCCAAAATCCGTCCTAACCCCTACTCTCTCTTCTGTTCTTTTTACGGTTTTCTGTGATCTGCGCCCCCACCACCTAATCAAAGCACTGTGATGTCCCTACATTGATGGATTAAAGGCCAGAAGTCCACAGGACCGTCATCATCAAGTCCTTCCATGAGAACCCTGAAGACAATGAGGACTGATTGAGGTCATTGATGTTAGATAGAATGCCTAGAGGGGGCTGGGTGGTCTCATGGCCTTGGAACCCCTGCAGATTTTATTTTTTCTCCAGCTGTCTGGAGTTTTTTTTGTTTTTTCTGTCCTCCCTGGCCATCAGACCTTACTCTTATTCTATGTTAATTAGTGCTCTCTTATTGTAATTTTTACTTTGTCCTTTCTTCTCTTTCTTCATCATGTAAAGCATTTTGAACTCCATTATTTGTATGAAAATGTGCAATAGAAATAAATGTTGTTGTTGTTGTCACGTCCGGTCCCACAATGATGACTTCACGTCTGGTCTTACATCATTTCCGGCTCCATTATGATGACATCACTTCCGTCTACCTGTATCGATGTCTTTTTCTATCACATCACTTCTACCAGCCATTTTGAAACTGTATAAAAATGTATCATTTACTGTAAGGTAATTTTGATCAACTTATTTTGCCTTTTTGTGTCCATTATACGGGGACGGTCCCCAACTCTTTTTTTGTTGTGGACTTCCTTTTTATTCCATTGCAAGCCTTATATATCCTGCTAAAAACTAGAAGACCCCTTTTTACACAGGCCCACCCTAAAATCATTTCCCCGCACTGGACGTATGGTGTTTTCCCCCGATAAGTAAGTCGCACACGTTTAACTCACAACACTATAAAGCCAGTTATTTGAAATTTTTCAGTCGGAATCAGTTGCATACGGCGAAAACTCATCTAGCAAAAGGAGAAACGGCACAAAGTTCCCAACCCGTCAAGCGTTTTCCATTCAGGCCTGTTGAATTCTGAAGAGCGGAGATCAAAGATATCTGAATAAGTAAACGTACTTGGTCAACACGAGCAGAAAGATATAACAGGCAGTTTAAAAAAAGTTCAAGTTTGTTTTCTTTGAAGAGGAACCTGATTACATAACCAAAAATAAAACACTTCCTCGCCTTGAAAGATCATTTCCTTACAGGCAGGCATTGGATAACCAAATTCAGGGGAATTTTTAACAAAATTTTTTTGAATCACACTATTTTACCCAACAGGATACGGAATAAATGGTTAACCATAGAAAAACATGTTTAAAGATGACATACTAAGCACTGACACAAGAGCCTTTGCAACTGGCACAGGAAAACATGACCCCCTTGTTTGCTTTTTACATAAAATACATAGTAGAGGGTGCTGCCACAGGGTAGGCTTGTAGTCCTTTGAGATCCGTCCAGCATTACTAATTCAAATAAACAGAGTATCAGCTTTTGGGTCCTGCTTTAAAAATGATATATAGGTCACGCTTTAAGATGCTTTGAACGTGATGTTTATTTAGCCAATGCAGCGGAAGGCAGGAGCACACATTTCTCATTTACTAATAAACGGCCGAAATGTTGTGATCTTGTCACTAGTTACTTAAATGAAAAGTAATGTATTATACATTAACCTGAATGTTTGTTCAAAACAAAAATAACATTTCTATTAACAAACTGGTATCCCATCCAGGGCGGCTCCTTGGGATGCAACCAATGACGGCAAAAACCTGAATAAGCAGGCCCAGTGATGGATGGCTGGATGAAAATATTAATTATTGCTGTTGCGCCTTGCAAGTTAAAAATAAAAACTGTGTTTATTGAAGCAGCAGTCACAGCTCACTGAGTTCAACTACTTCTGACAGCAATGCAATGCATTCATACATTTGAGTTCGTTAGGTCACTAAACTGAAATTCGGCCCTGCTTTGCCCTGTGCCATATATTTAGTCACACTTAAGGGACACTTTGGTGCTTTTATTGGTGTCTTTTAGGCAAATGACTGACTAAAGTGAGTGAGGCGCAAGGGGCAAGTTCAGGAGCCCTCGATGTCCTATACCCTCGAGATGTTGGCTTTTGGGATCTTCAGAGGGAAGTAGAGGAGGAGAGACGTGACAAAGCAGCACCAACCCTTGGCTCGGGTAGAATTACAAGCCAACCAGCCCTGAAGTTGTAGAATGAATTGTAATACACAGGTACACATCTGCCTTTCTAGGTGATGTCCAATCACTTCAGTTTGCCACAGTTGTCAAAACATCTCAGTGGTAGTTAAAGCAACTGCAATCCACCTGATCACAATTTGAGCACCGTGGAAAGGCCCTATATAAATAAAAGGGATCATCTTTATTATATTAGAAATTTGGAATGCCACAGCAGAATGTCTGAATACTTCTCTGGATGAGGAATTTTAGTTTTTGATTTTTACTAAACTTGCAAATCTTTCTGAAAACATGTCTTTACTTTGTCGTTATGGATTATTGATTGTAGATCGATGACAAAAAAAGCAAATGCATTAATGTTTAACTAAACCTACAACACATCAAAGATAGATAGAAAGATATGAAAGGCACTATATATAATACATAGATAGAACTTAATTTAGTGTAGTAGGCAGGATAAGTTAGATAGACAGATTGATTGATATGTAAGCATAGTCATAGGATAGATAGATAGATATATACTTTATATAGATAGATAGATAGAATTTGGTTTAGTGTAGTAAGAAGGATAAGACAGATAGATAGCTAAAATTTCATTTACTGTAGTAGGAAGGATAAGACAGCAGATAGATAGATAGATAGATAGATAGATAGATAGATAGATAGATAGATAGATAGATAGATAGATAGATAGATAGATAGA
>JANRMT010061414.1:6899750-6919497 GCA_026402145.1 Polypterus bichir lapradei | reverse complement strand
ATATGAAAGGCACTATATAATAGATAGATATGAAAGGCACTATATAATAGATAGATAGATATGAAAGGCACTATATAATAGATAGATAGACAGTTAGATAGATAGATATGAAAGGCACTATATAATAGATAGATAGACAGATAGATAGATAGATGGGGATGCTACACACATAATTGGCCCAGTCCATCTACTATAATGTGTTTTATGTCTTGTTCGATGTCCTTGAGTATTTAGAAAGGCACCTACAAATAAATAAAATGTATTATTATTATTAGGATTATTATTATTATTATTATAGTGGTTCCTGCAGGAAGTGCCTATAGGATTAAAGATTTTCTTGGCCATCACCACACACCACATAGGCTGAGTAAAATATAAATTACTATAATATTTTGGTGGAATATTCCTTTAGCTTTTGGTATCTTCACTTACCTTCCACCGTTAATCTAAAACCCCTCTTTCTGTGACCCCTCATTGTTATTTTTATCTCCTGTTTTACCTCTTCAATGCACTATTGTTGCGCTATTGCGTCCGGCTCCCCTGACGCATATGCGTAGATATATCATGCACCTGAAAAGAAAGCCTTCAAGGACCTTTAGATTTAGTGAGTACCCCTGTGCTTATTATCACACTATAAAGACCTCTTTTGTCCGGCATTTTGCCTCAAATGTTTCTTAAATGCTGAGGCTACCAGGGGGCAGGTTAGCACCAGACAAAGGCAGCTGCTGGGCGTCCCGAGTGAGAAGATTGCTTTCTAACCGTCAGCCTAGGGGGATATTAATTCAATTATTTTGAGGTTGACAAGACTTAAATCTTTTCAAATACACACGTTTATTGCCCTTTTCTTTTTCCAAAAATGCCAAAGAAATGACATATGACCTTTTCCCAACATCGGTGAGTTGCAGAACTTCATGATGACAGCAACAAAAATGTGACTGAATCACATCACATCTATTATTAATCTTGTTATTTTAAATTTTTTCTTTGTAACACCTGAGAAGAATAGCTTGATTGTTTTTTTTTTTTTCTTTTTGATGATTCAAATTGTAAGGTAAGCCCATATGTCTTTGTTTTTTAAATATAACTGGTAGACTAATAAGTATCAAGTTCACTATATTATCACGTAGGTGATAAACTTTTCTGTTACTTTGTGTGTGCAGAGTGTGGAAGAAAAACGAGATCAAGGGGTCACATCGTCACTCGGGGTAATATAGCTATTGCACATAAATACAGCCTCTATAATAAAAGTACCATGAAGTGTTAATAAATATACTCTAAGCTTATCAGGAAAACAGATTAATTCGTTGAGGGCTGAATATTTTTTCCAAAACATGCAGTTTTCTGAAAAGCACCCTAAGCAAGGGTCTCCCACATAAATCAACCTAAAATATCAGTTGCTGGGAGCTGTGGCCGCCAGTTCACAGTCTCTTCTGGCTGGAGACTTTCATGGTCGGCATGACGGGTGGTAGGCTGACAAGGCCGGGGACAGCAGGAGCAGCAGTCACGGTCGCAGTGCAACGCACTCGGGTTTGTACCTCGTGTCATTATGAGTGCCAGTCTTCATCTACGCATACGTGTTCAGCATCACGATTAGCTGGAGATCGATCTGCGGATGCCGGTACCTCACTTTCATTTTTGATCTTGAGCTTCAGATCACTTGCATCGGAATTGGAGTCCGACGGGTCCAAGTCCAATTCAGCGATAATATACAAAACGTCATCCATGGAGTAGTTTGCTTTGTGCGTTCACTTCGATCTCTCGCCAGACGTCGGCGCCATTTTTGTCGTTGTTTGCTCTTCACCACTCCTGCAAGCACATGGAAATCAAATCAATGAAGCTACCTTTCCTTCTAGCAAAGAAAGTCAAACTAAAACGTAATGGCGGATTTTGTCACCATTTCCAGTTACTTACTGCTCTCAACCCCTCCTGCTGACAAAAGTCGACATCTGCCCCGAAAGCGTTAAAGTCAAGGGAACAACATGGAAGAAGAAAGTGGTAGGTGATGCTTTGAAGAAGGGGCTGACTGTCACGTACCCAGTAAAACTCGGCAGTTGCCACACACATGGAAAATCCATAAAAGAATCAGAGTCGAACTAAGAAAACATTGGAATGTATTGTCAAGGACAACAAATGTAGTGTAATGGTGGCAGGAAATAGACTGAATACATTAGTTTAATGTTGCACTCTTTAGGCAATTAACTTTTTGTTGGAATTTTTTTATTGAAGTGAGACTAGAAAAAAAAACCCGATAAATTCCAGTTTAGAAAATCCATAATTATGTGCATTGTGGGGTTGAAAGGAATGAGGGTCGACGAAAGCAGAAGACGTTTGGGTTGCCAACACAGCCTTCCCTGTTCAGTAACAAGTTCAAAACAATGGCGTGAAAACGACAATCAAAACAAATGCCACATCACCAAACAGCCTCTACTGGTTTGGTTGTGCCGTTAGATTATTCTTTAGCTTGGAGCTCCTCTCTCAAGATCATCTCCTCGGTTAGTAACGCCTCCTTCTGGATGATCGTCCTTTTGAAGTTCTGGGACTGGAAGGGGTGGGGGTCATAAGAGAATCAGAGTCGAACTTGAGAAGTATTGGAAAGGATTGTCAAGGACAACAAATGTAGTGTAATGGTGGCAGGAAATAGACCGAATACATTAGTTTAATGTTGCACTCTTTAGACAATGAACGTTTTGTTGGAATTTTTTTTATTGAAGTGAGACTAGAAAAAAAAAACGATAAATACCAATTTAGAAAATCCGGAATTCTGTGTATTGTGGGGTTCAAAGGAAGATGGGTCGACAAAATCAAAAGTAGTTTGGGTTGTCAACACAGCCCTCCCTGTTTAGTAACGAGTTCGAAACAAAAACAACAAATCTCGATGGTGTGAAAACGACAATCAAAACAAATGCCACATCACCAAACAGCCTCTACTCGTTTGGTTGTGCCGTCAGATTATTCTTTAGCTTGGAGCTCCTCTCTCAAGATCATCTTCTTGGTTAATGAACTTGGTTAGTCGAACTCAAGAAGTATTGGAAAGGATTGTCAAGGACAACAAATGTAGCGTAATGAGACTTTTACTTTGGGTATGTATTTGGGTGTATAAGTGAATGAACCAATCAGACACATGGAATAAGCTACCAAGTGGTGTGGTAGGATATAATAACATTAAAATATTCAGTCCTCTGCCCTTCTTCTCCCCTATACATGGCAAAATTCAGAAGGAAGTTGGCCTGGTTAAGTATATTATAATCTAATTGATACATTTTACATGCCCGGTGCTCATTGGTGATCCCTTTTTTCCCGGACGCCATCCCGAGCTTCCCCACACCCCCAACAGCCAAATCTTAATCCCCGGTTTGAAACAGACATAAAGAAAAAAGATCTAAAAAAAAAAAAGAAAGAATTAACGGAATCCATGACACAGCAAATAATCCTGCAGTACAGTTCTTACTGTATGATGGAGTGAAAAAAAAAAACAGTCCTCAGTCCCGGTTGGCTATCCCAAAGAAACTTAGATACGAATACGACTCACCAAACGGGAGCACCCGGAGAACCTCAACCCCTGGGCTCTTCTCAGGGATTCGCTGCACTGTTTCAATATCGGGGTGGCCACCCACAAATAGCAGATGTCCCTGGGTGAAGTCTGATCATGAAATATTCTTTGATAGCGTAGATAGCCCTTGATCCTTGCCTTCTGGTTTTTTTTTTTTCCTCCTCCTCGATCCGACATTCCCCTTAAAAAGAAAAGTTTCCCGCCAAAACATCCTTTCCCTACTTAGTTGTCATAGTAACATGATGCCAGCAACTAGCAGCTGGAATCCTTACCGGGTGGGGTCCTCCCAGCACTTGGTCGCCCACAAATGTGCCTAATCATTAGACACTGTCCCAGTCACATAATACCGTGATGGCTAGTCTAGAAAGCCAACTGGCTTGACGTGTTATGTAGCCTTGCTACAGTAGGGCACTTTCAAAAATGGACCTGATGCGATTTTGGAGGAATGAAGTTGATAGGACCTGTTGAGCTTTGTTCGACTGAATGGCCTGTTTCCATCCAGATTGTTCTAATGAGTCGGGAGCTTTACCTCACGGCATTATGGAGGTAAGTGTCATGGTAAACGTGATTGCCAACACTCTTTCCTTTCATCCGCAGCCCTGAAAGGATGAAGCCTACTGACGTCACTTCCGGTTTGGCCCTGAAGGTTCCACCTCTTCTACCCTGAGGGCTCGCTAAAGTCCTGTATTGCCGGAAGTCGCCATTCATTGTGAACCAGAGAACAAAGAAGACCACAGAGAAGCCACCGCATTGCCCAAGAAGAGAGGCACTCAAGGACGCAGAGTGTCCACAATACTACCCTTGGAATTTTTGCTTTCCTTTTATCAAATTTTAGTCCATGTTAAATGGGGTGCCAACTAGTCACCAAAACTTTATTGTCTTCATCTTGGTCCTTTTTTATTACAGTATGTTCAGGCAAGATTAAAGATATCACATGGGTAATGCAAAGCAAGCAGTAATAAATTTGCATATAGAATGCATGCAGAATATGATTGGTCCAAAGCTGACAAATAAATATTCTTACTTACCTACCCGCTAAAACTCTTCTACTAATTGATATGGAGGTACTGGACAAACACACCTGCCCAGTAAGAACATTTATTTCTATAGCACATTTTCATACAAATAATGGAGCTCAAAGTGCTTTACATGAGGAAGAAAGAGAAAAAAAGACAAAATAAATAAGAATAAAAATTAGGGAACACTAATTAACATAGAATAAAAGTAAGATCCAATGGCCAGGGTGGACAGAAAAAAAAAAAAACTCCAGTCGGCTGGAGAAAAAAATAAAATCTGCAGGGGATCCAAGGCCACAAGACCACCCAGCCCCCTCTAGGCATTCTACCTAACATCAATGACCTCAATCAGTCCTCATGGTATTCAGGGTTCTCATGGAAGAACTTGGTGATGATGGTCATGTGGACTTCTGGCCTTTAAACCATCAATGTAGGGACATCACGGTGCTTTGATCAGGTGGTGGTCACGCAGATCGCCACCACAGAAAACCGAAAAAAGAAACAGAAGAGAAAGTAGGGGTTAGTACCGAGTGCGGAGCCACCAGGAATGATAATGATGATTAATTGAATATACAGAGCATCAGGATTAAACTAAGATGAAGCTATGAGAAAGTCATGTTAAAGTAATGAGTTTTCAGCAGTGATTTAGAGTGGTCAACTGTATCAGCCTGGTGAATTCCTATTGGCAAGATATTCCAGATTTTAGGTGCATAACAGCAGAAGGCCACCTGCCTCACCACTTTTACGTTTAGCTCTTGGAATTCTAAGTAGAGCCTCATTTGAAGATCTAAGGTTTATGATTTGGAGTGTAAGGTGTCAGACATTCTGAAATATAAGATGGAGCAGATTACTGAAGGCTTTGTAAACCATCAGCAATATTTTAAAGTCAATTCTAAATGGCACAGGTAACCAGTGTAACGACGCTCAGACTGGGGTGATGTGTTCAGATTTTCTTTTCCTAGTTAAGATTCTAGCAGCTGCATTCTGCACTCATTGTAATCGATTGATGTCTTTTTTGGGTGGTCCTGAGAGGAGTGCGTTACAGTAATCTAGTCGACTGAAAACAAAAGCGTGAACTCATTTCTCAGCATCTTGCAATGTTATAAGAGGTCTAACTTTTGCTATATTTCTTATGTGAAAAAAATGCAGTAAAACTCTCACGTGTACATAAAGACAATACAAGTGTCATTCAAAACAGAAATGGCGGCAGGAAATAAACTGAATACATTAGTTTAATGTTGCACTCTTTAGACAATGAGCTTTTTGTTGGAATTTTTTTATTGAAGTGAGACTTGGAAAAACAAAACAATAAAAAATACCAATTTAGAAAATCCATAATTCTGTGCATTGTGGTGTTTAAAGGAAGAAGGGTCGACAAAAACAGGAGTACTTTGGGTTGCCAACATGGCCCTCTCCGTTTAGTAACAAGTTTGAAAAACAACTCTCGATGGCGTGAAAATGACAATCAAAAACAAATGCCACATAGCCAAATAGCTTCTACTTGTTTGGTTGTGCAGTTAGATTACTCTTTAGCTCGGAGCTCCTCTCTCAAGATCATCTCCTTAGTTAATGACGTCTTTTTGAAGTTCTGGGACTGGAAGGGGTGGAGTCAGTTGCCCTCACTGGGCGGTTTGTCAAGGCTGTGGTGAAAGAACATGACAAGGCTGTGAGCAACAGCGCCCCGACTTGGCCCGGGGTGGGACGGGCCTGGATGGCGATCCTCTGATGTGCATGTGTGACAGCATAATTAAATATTTTAAACCTTACTGGAAATGTCTCACCAGTTGTTATTGCACAGGACGATAAGCTAAGCCATGTTTTATCCATGTTACCCCTTCTTGGGATTTCACAAGGTCCCCAGATTGTGTACTCCTTTATAATTGCATTTTCTATCATTTTCTTGAATTATCCCTTTTTAGTTATATCTTTTTTCATTCTTTTAGTATTTGTTCCATACTCTTTTTTAATTCCTCATGTTAATTTTTTTTTTGTTCTTTATTTCGCCTTATACAATTTCTTGTATTAGGAATTTGTTAGTTTTCGCATACCCCTTGGGGTCAGAGCGCAGGGTCAGCCATTGTACAGCGAGCGCCCCTGGAGCAATTACAGGTTAAGGGTCTTGCTCAAGGGCCCAGCAGGGTAGGATCTCTTTTGGCAGTGATGGGGATTTGAACTGGCAACCTCCTGGATACCAGCGCAGACACCTAATTCAGTTCTGTGCTGTGTTTATTTTTGTTATGTTAGTATTGCTATTTCTAGTATAGGAGAGAGACCCCTAATTAGGTAACAGCCCTGGGGTGCTGCAATCCGCTGGCTGCAGTATCTGAGGCCTATTTAAGAAACCGGTGGCCACTGCTTCTTTGCACTGGCATTTGTTTCTCAAATGAGTTCTTCTGCGTCTTTCCTTTTTCTTGTCTTTTGACCTTTCTAGTTTGAATTTTTTCTAATTTAGCTTTTTTTGGATGAATTTTTGGTTGTGTAGATTAACTAATTGAAGGACACAGTGTGGTGTTGAGGTGTCACCCATTGCACGGCTGCACTAGGATCCCAATCGTGTAAACAGCACATGCTCCCAACCTAACCTTACATTAAATAGGGTCCCCAAACCTTTATTATCGCTCCGTTGTTATATCCTTTACATTATTTAAAATGCAACAGCTATCTTTGAATATGCATGCAGTTTTAATAAAGGAAAATCATCAATCTCGTGGACTAATCTTGCTTTATTCCTTCTGGATTGTATTACACTGAAATAAATGTCGTTTTATGTTGTCATTTCATCAGTTCCATTATTTTGATTACTGCCCCCCATTAATTACTACACTAAAGTAAAATCCCTTACCTGTATTTCAGCATTTATTTAGAATGGCAGGAGGCCACACAGAAAATACAACACGCTTTCTCACACTCGACCCAAGGAACATCTGGTTTTCCAAGACATCTAATTTTAGTGTTTGGCTTTTGTTGCAAACCCCTTAAATTCCTGGTGTAAGCCCCAGTCACAAAATCATGACTTCTTATTGAATAAAAAAAAAAATGCAGAGGTTCTACGGCATTTTCAGATTTGACCAAAAAATTTGGCCGTGTACTGGTGGGCACGCCTACTGGGAGAGCCTCCCACTAACATATGGGAATGTGCAAGTACCTTGAATTAGCTTCCTATTTCCTCTTTCCATCTTCCATTTTTTTTTAATTACAACCATGAGTCCTGGATCACCTCCCCGCTCTAATTTATTTGTAACCCTTTGATTTTCTCTTTTTATTCAATTCAAATCTGAGTCTATAATCAAAATATGGTAGAAGGACATATCTGATCCTTATGCCTGCATTACTTTGGAAGTTCTCATGTTTCAGTGTTCATTCTGCTCTACCTGTTATGGTCAAATTCAGTTATTCATTTTTATGGACTTCTTTTTAATTATTTTTACAGATTTATTGTACCCAATTGGAGCTTTCTGGATTAAATAATCCATTTATGGTGTTGTTTTTCCCTGAATCCAAGTATTTAGAGTTTGTTTTTTCTTACTTTCTCGTATATGAAGTATAGGTAAAGTATTGCAATCGTCCAAAGATTTGATCTCGAGATTTTGATGAATCTCAACGTTTTAGACCTCCCCGAGTCGGATTTACTTTCTCATAGGGAAAGTATTGTAAGAGCCCAAAAATTCCATTTCATGATTTTGATGAATCGCAATTGTTTAGACCTCCCTGAGTCCAATTTACTTTCTTGTATGGAAGGAATTGTAATTGTCCAAAAATTCAATTTCGAGATTTTGATGAATCTCAGTGTTTGAGACCTCCCCAAAACCGATTTACTTTCTCGTAAGGAAAGTATTGCAATCATTCAAAAAGTTGATTTCGAGATTTTGATGAATCTCAACATTTTAGACCTCCCCGAGACCGAGTTACTTTCTCGTAGGTAAAGTATTGTAATTGTCCAAAAAATCAACCTTGAGATTTTGATGAATCTCGATGTTTTAGATCTCCCTGATTCCGATTTACTTTCACATAGGGAAAGAATTGTAATCATCCAAAAATTCCATTTAGAGATTTTGATCAATCTCGACATTTTAGACCTCCCTGAGTATGATTTACTTTCTCGTAAGGAAAGTATTGTAAATCTGCAAATATTTGCTTTCGTGATTTTGATAAATCTCAACGTTTTAGATCTCCCTGAGTCCGATTTATTTTCTTGTAGGGAAAGTATTGTAATCATCCAAAAATTTGATTTTGAGGAATCCAGATGTTTTAGACCTCCCTGAGTCCAATTTACTTTCTTGTAGGGAAAGAATTGTAATTGTCCAAAAATTCCATTTCGAGATTTTGATGAATCTCGACCTTTTAGACCTCCCTGAGTCTGAAAATAGCATTTTTGGAATTATGTGTGTGTATGTGCGTGTGTATGTGTACACGATAATTTGAGTACGCTTTCACTTAGGTCAACCAAATTTTCCATACAATTATGAAGTACAAAACATAGATTTCTATCGACTTTTGAGCTATTTCCACTAACCGGAAGTGGTACTTTACCATTTATTCATGCAGCTGCAGAGTCCGATTTATTCAACTTTACTTTTATAATAATTGTTCAATATATTATTAATTTTATTTGATTTGTTGTTGATGGCTCTTTAATGTAGATAATATAAAAACATAATTAATTGTCTTGTGGTTTACTCCTCAAATATCTGTCCCCATATCTGAGGATACAAGAAAGTTGAGGGGAGACCACTCCCAATTTTTATTTTTTTACCTAATTTCTAACACCATTTTGTTTTGTTATTAGAGGAGCGTTGTTTTTTGTACTCACCTTTAGGACATGTGTTCTGGTATTTAGGGGCCATCTCCTTGGAGGCCTTAAACTAGATGTTATGACTCAATGGATTAACAGGTCTTCAATTAATGCGGTTTCCTCATCCAAGATTGTGGGTAACACAAATCTTTGTGAACCTTTTTAAAATTTGCGTCTCTGGTATTGAGCTCTTGCTCTACACTTTTGGCTCTGACTTCTTCTAAATTTCCTCAAGTTAAATTTTTCATTTTTTTACTTTTCCATGGATTTAACCCTTGCTTTGTTTATTGACTGTGTCTTATCTTCTGGTCACTTTGTTTCATCCTGCTGGTCCTCACTTGCTTAGCACTAAGGATGCCAGGCAGTGCAGTGATTAGAGCCGCTGCTTTATGGATGCAGAATCCTGGATTTTGCTTTCTTTTGGCTTTGCATGTTCATCCCGTGTCTTTGTGGGATTTCCTCCAGGGTATGGAAGTTTTCCTCCTACATCCCTAAATGTTTTCTGGTTAAGTGATTGCCCCCATTAATGGTGTGTGTGAGTGGTTCCTGTGTTGGACGGGTCAGTTTATAGGGCTGTTTCACTCCCTTGACTCAAAGAAATCTCAATTCGGTGTGTTGTTGGCAAAACCCTACAGTGGAGTGTCCATATTCATCTGACCTTAACTTCGACCAGACTAATGGCAGAGTCACGTGCTGTGTGTGTACAAACTACCCATGAGCCATCGCAAAACATGCAATTATCTCACAATACGTTGCCTTTACTTTTTGATTTACCCTCGTATAATACAGAATGCAGCTTTGAAGTTTAAAAAGTCCACACCCTATATCACCCTTAAACCTGTTTTCCTGGGATGTAAGCCCACATTTTAAAACAGAGCTCTATTAACTTCAACTTTGATTTTACTCACAGACATTGGCTTCAAGCCAATAATAATAATAATTCTTTATATTTATAAAACACTTTTCACAGTGAGTGGGGAGCCACTTCATCCACCTTGATGATGTGACGGGCAGCCATTTCTATGCCAGTATGGTCTTAGGTGGTAAAGTGGTGAGAGAGATAGCCAATTAGAAAAAGGGGATAATTAAGGGGCCAGAATGACCAGGCCATGGTGGGCATATTAGCCAGGACATCAGGATACACCCTACTCTTTACAAAGGATGCCCAGGGATCTTTAATGAGCGCAGAGAATTAGGACCTCAATTTTACGTCTCACCCAAATGACGGCACCATTTTTACAGCACGGTGTCCCCGTCACTGCACTGGGGCATTGGGATCCTCCCACAGACCACAGGGTAAGCGCCCCCCTCCTGGCCTCGCACAAGATGGTCTTCCATCCAAGTACTTGTTTAGCTTTAGGTGGATGACAGCTTCCAAGTGACAACTTCCCCTGGTCAAAGCTCCGATGACAAAATACATGAAGAAGAGCAAAGTGGTAATGCGGTGGGACGGAGACTGTCCCGATGGAGAAAGCAGCTGCAGAAATAACACTAAAATGGTGTGACGGATCGAGATGAAAACTCTAATAATGCTCAGCAAGAGATGACAATGACCTGTAAGGACCCTTCACAAATGACAAAACCTGACTGTGCTAACTTAGCACCCCAAGAAAGCGTCTACACCGACTGGCTCAGTCTCAAGTCATACAGTCACCCCTGATGCAGCTGTTACTAAATCCTTGGTGATCTTGGGGCTTGAGAAGGATCCACCAACAAGCTTAACCCCTCATAGCTCCAAATCTTTGCTCTGTCAATGGAAACAGATAATGATCAGCCTTATTTCATCCACATCTTTCCTAGTGGCTAGCTGGTTGGTTGGTTGGTTGTTAATTCTAAATGACTTAAAAGCAGCATTTCTTCTAAAAGAAATTTCATCAACAAGGAGTGGCAGAGTCTAAAGTTCTTAATGGTCTTAGATTTAATACCTAAGTAGGGTTATGGAAATAATAGATTCTCCGGATTATTTCAAACCACACTAGTTTATTGCATTATTTGTTAATTAGACAGATGTATAATTTGCTTAAACAACGCCTTATTATCCTGTAATCCTGTATTTGGATCCCCGACAAAATAAAACATCTGGGATGTTAAAAGGTGTTAACTTAATAACCGGTGATTAGCACAATGCAGTCAAAAAGGAAAGACAACAAAATAATATAAACAGACAGAGTGATGATTTGCTGTCTGTAATACGAGGGCAGCATTATAGTGATGGAGACAAAATATTTGAGTATTGCAGCCAAAAGGTTGGAGGGAGGAAGGAATGAATGAAAATGTTTTAGGTGAACTCGTTCATAAATTGATTTGATCCGATGCTGTTTCCTGATCTTCTCTGGGGACTACCACCTTTAGACACGGGGGGCATAAGTCTAGAATATTTGTAGTGATGGCCGGGAAAAGTTCTTAACAAAGCTTCTAATAGAATAGGCATCCATGGTGGCCAACAGCAAACCTGAAGAAAGTCTCATGTTACTTGTGTCATGTAATCCACACGTCAAGTCATCCAGTAGTATGCTCACAATGTGCAAAACACGTGTTTTTTTTTGGCTAAAACGTTAAGGAAATGCGAAGGAAATCTGGGAATGAGCTTTGGAAGTGAAGAACAGTGAATGAGGGGAAGAGTCAGCTTTTACTTTTCTTGTTTTGGTTGTGGAACTTTTGTGAGTGTTTAGTTATTTACGGGGCTGCACGGTGGCGCAGTGGGTAGCGCTGCTGCCTCGCAGTTAGGAGACCCGGTTTGCTTCCCGGGTTCTCCCTGTGTGTAGTTTGCATGTTCTCCCCGTGTCTGCATGGGTTTCCTCTGGGTACTCCGGTTTCCTCCCACAGTCCAGTGACATGAAGGTTAGGTGCATTGGTGATTCGAAATTGTCCCTAGTGTGTGCTTGGTGTGTGTGTGTGTGTGCCTTGCAGTGGGCTGGTGCCCTGCCTGGGGTTTGTTTCCTGCCTTGCGCCCTGTGTTGGCTGGGATTGGCTCCAGCAGACCCCTGTGACCCTGTAGTTAGGATATAGCGGGTTGGATAATGGATGGATGGATGGATAGTTATTTACGTTTATTTTTTAAATTTTAGTTGATGAGTTAATAATATTAGCTCCTCAGTGTTTATTATTTACTGGGAGGTAACCACTTTTGGCATTGCTTTGTTCTTCTTCTTATGACTTTTTATGCCCCGGGGCACATAAGGCAGAAATATGATGGCGCCAAGCAGATTTGTCAAGTGCCAGTGATTGTGCTTCTGTCCAGTTCATACCCAATAAGTGAATGTTTTGCGCCCAGGTTTTCCTTGGTCTGATTGGTCAGCGTTTTCCAGGAAGGGCCCACTGTATGGCTTGTTTGGGTAATCTGTTGCTGTCCATACATAATACATGGCTGGACCAAGCCAGCTGTCTTTTCTGCAGTTTGAGACTGATGGGCAACCGGGCAGCTCTTGTCAAGACCATATTTGTAGTAGTCATTTCGTGCTATCGCATGTGCGTAATTTGTATTGTATTGTAAAGTAAACACTTCAGGCTCCTCCCTATACATCCCTATACATGCTTCAGAAGTCCTGGTCTTTGCCTAGGTGCTCATGGACAAATCTTAGTCTTGTCCTGATGTTCTTGACTCCTGGCACACCTCCCATGTAGATCTCACGTGTGCTGCCTCTTTCTAATGGTAGGCTGATGCACTTTTTTACACCAACAGTGGCACCCGTAGGTCCTATGACGAAATTCTAGGCTTCTTGCTGACTTCTTCTTCTTTTGTAATATTATGTTCTACTCTTGGGCTGAACCTGCTGGCGTGGGCCCAGCCTGGATAAGTTGGCAGTTGGTTTGAAATTCTTTCACACTTGTAGATGATCTTCCAGACAGTGGAGAGGTTGATGTCCAATTGTTTGGAGATCTTTTGATACTCCTTCAGAGACTCATAGGCCTTTAGAACCTTATTTCTGATGACCTCTTACGATCTAGCAATGATGTTAACACACATACTTCAGCAACAAAGAGCCGACCAGACTGAATGTCTGCGGTTTAAATGAAACCGTATCAGACAGATCCTCTCCAATGAGGTTCTAATTATTTGCACCCGATTCTTATTCTAGGTGTTTGAGGTAGTGATGGATGGAGGGATGGACTTAATTTTCAACATGTGTAATTTGCATTTGTGTTTATTGTATAAATTATACAATGGACTCCAAAATGTAAACATTTGTTATATTATATCACCTTTATCTATAAGTAATGTTTAAATGCAGATCTGCAAATCTGAATATGTCTGCATATGTTAAAAAAGGAAAACATTTCATGGGGTGTACTTACTTTTTCACATGAGGGCATGTCTGAGAATTGGGCCTGGGAAGTGTTGGGCCTCAGCTTGATTAGACAGGGCAGTGTGAAGGAGCTATTGTAAACTTCTTTCTTCTTTATTACGTCACTTTTCTGAGATATTACTGGATGCTGGGTTTGACATGTGGAATGTGAATGGTTGTAAGCAAGCACACAAACTGAAAAAAGAAAAAAAAAGAATACTCATTTTGTTTCTGCAATAGATCTTTTATTTTCATTAACTTTGGTGTCATGCTTGGCTCCGGCACAAACAAAGAGAGCTCCCAAGTTGAAGAAAGTAGCTAAAGAAATTTGTGAGGAACTGAAAATCTTTTGAACAGAAGCATGTGGCTTACTCAGGTCTGGTGCTGCCATATAGGCGAACTAGGCGGTCACCTTGGGGTGCCAGCTCTTTGGAGGAAAGCATTCTGTCTACCATAGCACATGTATGACTCGTGCTAAAGGCCAAGCCCACCCCTAGCGCTTTAATTTGAAATCCATGTATGACTCATGAGAAACCCCGAGGAGGATCAAAGTCTTCAATCTGACATTTTTGTAAGACTTGTACAAAAACCCGAGGGTACCCGAACCCTTGTTCTTAAATGTGATACCCATGTATGACTCACGTGAAACCCCCAGCCCCACCCCCAGAATTTACTCTGACACCTGTGTACGACTCATGAAAACATTACCAAGGGGAACCCCCACCTCACCTCCATTGTTTAGTCTGAAAATTTTGCGCGATTCACATAAATCCCAAAGAGGAACCCATGCCACACCCACACCCTTCGATCTGACATCTATCTATAACTCATGCAGAACCCTACAGCCTCGCTCGTTGCTCTAACATCTGTGTATGACTTACAAGAAACCCCAAGGTGATCCCCAACACCACCCCTGCTCTTCAATCCTACATCTATGTACTTCCATGCAATAACATGTAGAGCAATTACCTTCCATGGATTGGGCGCAACGTTTTCACTTTGGCCTAAGGCAGTAAAACAGCTAGAGCTGGCACTGATCATACCACAGACAGGTTTGAGAACATTTTTTTTTTTCTGAATTGTAGCTTTTCTAATTTGATCCTCATAGGCCATTGCCTGTATATTGTAATTAGTCTGAACCCCCTGGTATCAGACCCCAGTTGTGGAGGGCTGCAGTGGCTCCAGCTTCTCCTTGGAACCAATCTGTCAGTAAGTCACTGGTTGCCGTTTCACTTTTTTTTATCAGACTGTTGGTTAAACTGACTTTTCGTTTAATAGATGTGGCACTTCCCAGGGGGATTTAAAACACCCCTGCGGTGTGTGTTCTGCTTTCTCACAAATATGTTGGACACAAGCCAAGCTCAAAATGGCTTATTCACATAAGTTTATTGTGAATCTTCTGCATAGGCATGTAAGAGTCAATCTCCGGAAGGCTGCTGCAGCTGAAGTTTTTCATACCTACCAGTTTCTTAATTGCTGTTAATCAAACATGTTAATTCTTTTTTTTTTTTTTGCTGGCATCTTATCTCTGCTTCAAAATCTTGAATCTCGTCTTCTCTTTTGCACTCTAGCTTTTCATTCATTCATTCATTTTCTACCGCTTATCTGAAGTCGGGTCGCGGGGGCAACAGTCTTAGCAGTGAGGCTCAAACGTCCTTTTCCCCAGCTACACTTGCCAACTCATACTGTGGGATCCCAAGGTGTTCCCAGGCATTTTGGGAGATATAATCCTCCCAGGGAGGTCTGGGTCCCCTCCGGGGATCTCCTCCTAGCTAGTCTTGCCTGTAAAACCTTCACAGGCAGGCGTCCATATCCAGATGCATCAGATACCTGAACAACCTCAATTGGCTCCTTCCGAGGCGGAGGATCAATGACTCAACTCCAAGCCTCTCCCAGATGTCTGCACCTCTGATCTTATCTCTAAGGGAGGGCCCAGTCACTCTACAGAGAAAGCTCATTTTGGCCGCTTGTACCCACCTGTACTTGTACTTTCTGCTATTACTCAAAACTGACAATCATAGGTGAGGGTAGTGACATAGATCAACTGGTAAATTGAGAGCTTCGCCTTCTGACTCAGCTCCCTCTTCCCTGCTGCAGATCAGTTTAGCGACCTCATAACTGCGCTCGTCACCCCGAATCATTTATCAATCTCGCCATATCTTTCCCTCTCACTTGTAAATAAGTCCCCGAGGTATTTAAACTCCTCCACTTAAGGCAGTAACTAACCTCTCACTTTAGTAATACTGTCAACTAATTCCTTAACTCTTTAAACGTGAGGTATGAGTTAACTTGTATTGTTATTGAGCCTGTCAAGGAGCGATGTACAAAATAACTCAGAACTCAGCATACAGTCATTATAGTCACAGCCAGCAGGCTGGCAATCTCTGCTGCTACATCTCAGTTGCCTTCTATAGTGCTGCCACCTAGTGGATAGCCATAGAATTTTATAATGGTGCTATAAATAGACAGTCTGTCGTTATGGTGTCGTGAAAAAGATCTAAAGCTGCTGATGTTCTGAAACAACTAGATTTGTTGCAAGCTGAATATTTTGATGATTATGACGGTGATCGAGATAATGACAGTCATCTGGATGGTGTGGAACCTATAGGCTCTGGTAGTGCCCAGAAGGCGTCCGACTTGTCATGAGTGTCAGGACATCACTACATGGACATTGGGCCGGCCACTGAGTGCAAACCATCACCAACTAGCAAACGTGTTGTGTGCCACAAACGTGGACAGTGCAAAGAAATGCGTTAGAACTGCCGCTAATCCTGCACGCTGCGTGGTGCCATCCTTCTTGGACTCTCATTCAGCTGGAGACATTTAGTCATGTTGCTGCTGAAAATAAATTAATTAACAACTTATTTACATTTTTTATGGGATTTATTCAAATTTTCAGAATTTAGAAATCAGATTTCTCTGAGTAACCAGGTTATTGTAGCACATGTAAATGTGCCATTTGTAAAATCTGAATAACCCAGTTTACGGTATACAGGTGACCAGAGCTCTGAGACTGCGGCTTGGGAAAACTTGGAGGTGAGGTTGGAGCCCCACAAAGCAGGGCTCACCAGTTCTCATCAGCGCCCTCTGGTGGCAACTACGGAACCCAACAGGACTATTGTTCCCTATTTGCCTTGTGGGAATCCATGGTGGTACCATAACCAAAGGAGAACTGTTGAGGAACACAATACCCTGAATTAATTGTCTTCCCCTGTCCTTCCATGCCGTTGGCGATCCCAATACAGCTTTGGCCAGCGTGGCATCTCTCACAGCCTGTTGAATTCTGGTTCACTCTCCACCTTGATGGGGCACACAGCCCATTTCTGAGCACCTGTCTGTTGCACTTGTAATATGCTCCATTGAGCAAAGGCCCTTAACCTGAAAATCGCTCCAGGATGTGCCATACAATGGTTGACTCTGCACTCAGAACTCCGAAGGTCATGCGAAAAGACAATAAACCCCACCCCCTCCACCCACCTTGGGGTTTACTGCAATGTAGCAAATGCCAAATCCCAAGTCCATGTCCTGCCTCCTGCCCCCTTTTGACCCGAGTACCACCCGGTGCCCATATACAAATGGCATCTTTACATTCACATTACTGGCTAACTGCGTGTAGCATTCCAGTCATCTTAGCTCCTGCTATTGCATGATTACATTTTGTCGATTTTTTTGTCATAAACACAGAGAATGAATAATTTCGAAAGCTATGTTTGTTTAGAATATTTTGTGGAAAGTGTTCTGTAATAAGATTAACATTTACATACTTGATCAGTAAAGCCACTGGATTAAGAAACTCAAATAAACAGATCCGACTGATGAATGTTTTTCTCCTTTGGCCGTCTCTGTGGCTGTAAACAAGCAAAGACAAAAGCGCAGTTGAGAAGGTGAAAGCTTTAAATCCATGGCAGCTTCGGAATCAGTTTTCGTTCCCAAATACTTTAAGAATAACCTTCTTTTGTTTTCTCTCTCGCTCTACGTGAATGGAATACGTCTTCAAAAAAAAAAAAGTAATTTTTTCCTTCAAATAAGTGTATCGTTTCCCTTTAGTGGCGGCTCGACGGCCTCCATTCAAAGCCTTAATTGGTTCGGGTGTAATAAAAATTTGTTACCACAAATTAAAAATTTCTGTTGAAGGTGTGGGATTTATTTTCATGATGAGAGCTGGCACGGGAGATAAAGTTGTCATTACAAGCGTACAGGTCTTTAATTATACGTAGGCAGCTGGGAGAATTATTTTAATCGCTACTATATATTTGAACAGGAGCTTTTGCATTGACACAAAGTAGGGAACATCAAAAAGAAAAGAAAGATGGATACAGGAAAGCTGCCAACCTCCAAGGGAAGCAATTGATCACAACCTGTCATCTTAAAAGGCCGAAAGAATGCAAAACAAACACTCGGGATTAGCGCACCGAGATGCGGCGCATCGGACAAACTCTCCCCTCTGATAATTCATCTATCTAATTTATTTTAATACCCTGTAGTTCATATCTCAAGCTCTGTAATTAGACAGCTTCAGGTATTCCCTCCTGCTTCCTGCCTTTGAAATAACAGTATGGTGGAGTTTCCAAAAGAAGATATCATTATCACTCGGGCTATTTAATGAACAGCACAAAAGAATGCAAGGAAAAGGCACTCTATCAAAAGCCTCATTTAAACATTTTAATTCCTATAATAGATGTGCGCATGCTACTTAAATAGCACACTGTAAGATATCCAAATAGGATACACATGTTTGGGAAAAGATAATATTTCATTTTGCATTTCTGCTTCTTCTTCTTTCTTTTTTTTACTCCCATCGAGGTATTGTGCTCTTCTTGGCACGACTTAACACAAATGTATGGCAGCTATACAGTAGCGTTTCTCTCTCCCCTCCTCTTTACAATCGACATGTTGAAAGTTGGTTGGGGCAAATAGAAGGCGAGTTTCAGCACAGAGGCAAAGTTAATTGAAGGCTTTCATCAGCTGCTTTCTCCCCATTGTCCTCGGTTCAATATTCAGGAAACAGTTGGCTTCTTTCACTGCGGCATATTCCTTTTCAGATATTTGGTGGGTGTGGGGGCGGGGATAAAGAAACTGAAATCGAGTCTGATAAAGAAACGGGCCCGGGGTGTCTTTGTCACTGGCTTTAGAAGCCAGGTTGGCATTCTGTTCCGGTTGAGGGATCGGCCATCCATGCGCTGAAGTGGCCGCTTCATCTCAGAGAGCAACTTTCACGGCGGTATAGGCAGTGTGACGTGAACACTTAGAATGTGTGTGTGGAAAAGGTCTCTGGTATTAAAGATACCCTTAAAAGTGTAAATAGGGAAAGGGGGCTTCGATATTAAAGATATCCTTAAAAAGTATAAAGAGGGCTTTGATGTTTAAGATATCTTTAAAAAGTGTACACAGGTAAAGGGGGCTTCAATATTAAAGATATCCTTAAAAAGTGTAAATGGGGAAAGGGGGCTTCGATATTGATGATATCCTTAAAAAGTGTATATGGGGTGTGGCATATGGCCGGTCGTTCATCCCGGCCAATATACCCAGACCGCCAGATGGAGCCCTCCCTGCAGCATGGAGGTGCCCCGAAGGCCAGCAGGGAATCCTAGACAGTGGAGTTTTTATCCACAGCCCTGCTGGATACAATGGGGGCCACTAGAGGACGCTGCAGGGAGGAACAAGGAGTATTTTCCAGTCCCAGACACGTGGATAGAAGAAATGACGTACTTCCGGGTTGAAGGAAAAAGGAGTTTTCATCTGACCCGGAAGTGTTGCCAGTCACATGGACAGTGAGAAAAGAAACACTTCCGGGTCAAAGACTATAAAAGACTAAGAGAAACAACAGAGCGTTGAGCTGAGTCGGGTGTCAGGGTGGCAACGCATCTGGGTGTGGAGGATTGATTATAGTATTGGTTATTGTTTATTATTTATGAGTATTGTGGACTGGAGGGTGCTTTCTGCACATTATTACTTTAATAAAACCAATTATTGGACTTTTACCTGGTGTCTGGTGTCTGGTCTGAGGGTTCAAGGGGACGACAGTGCCCCCTATCTGTCACAGGGGAAAGGGGGCATCGATATTAAAGATATCCTTAAAAAGTGTAAAGGGGGCTTCGATGTT
>JANRMT010061414.1:6877320-6899740 GCA_026402145.1 Polypterus bichir lapradei | reverse complement strand
TAAAAAGTGTAAAGGGGGCTTCGATGTTTAAGATATCCTTAAAAAGTTTACACAGGTAAAGGGGGCTTCAATATTAAAGATATCCTTAAAAAGTGTATATGGGGAAAGGGTCCAAGGCACCGCTACCACCTGGGTGTGGGGGGTGGATGGCTTGGGGGGCTGCCACTTAGCACCCTGGGGGGAGGTAATGCTCTGGATATGCTTCCTCCCCTGGTCCTCCCAGCGTAGAGGTGTCCCAGCTGGGCAAGGGCCCCAGCCGTACGCCACAAAGGAAAATCAGGAGCAACACAATATATGGAGAGAACATCCAAAAAATGCACATAGACTGTAGCTGGGCTGTCGTTGTTAACTCGGTCAAACTCAGTGTCCGTCTCTTATACTGTAGATCGGCAGATTGCTTGTTCAGCTAGTAGGTTTTCCTTTGGGTATTTGGGTTTTCCTTTAACTTCCCCCAAAGGTTAAAAGCACCGTTGATTCCAAATTGGCCCGTTTTTAAAATAGGTGAGTGTGACAGGTGGCCTTGCATGGGCCTCTGTCTTGAACTTAATGTTGCTTGGATGGGCTCTGAATTAATGGGTTTGATGCTATATAATGATAATATTAATAATAATAATAAGTGATACAAGCATATACCAGACACTGTTATTGACACCAGAGACTGTGCCATCATGTGGGACAAGACTATTCCCACAGACCGCCAATAGGCTGGACATCATGTTCCATGACAAGAAGAGCAAGTTGTGCTTCTTCATCGATGTGACGATCCAAGATGGCAATAACATCCTGAGCAAAGAGGCAGAGAAGATCATCAAACATAAAGACCCAGAGACTGAAGTCAGGCGCATATGGAACACGAGGACAAGAGGGGCGCCAGTAGTCATAGCTGCACTGGGAACCATCAAGAGTGGCTGGACAGATTCCCGTTTAGAGCCAGCACGATAAAAGATCCAGAAGATCACCCTTCTGAACACGGCCGCATACCTTAAACTCAGCCTGAGAGGTCTGGTTGACCTTTGGCAAACACACCAGCATACTGTAGAGCGCTAAGGGGAGGGAATGTCATCATTAATAATAATAATCACCATGGAAAAGACCCACAAAGGCAGCTAATTAGCTATATATACAGTATCTATACATTTATATGTATGTGGTTGCAGCAAGCCGGAAAAAAAAAATGAGCAGATTTGAATATGTTATGCTATTTATTATAATTATAACAACCTTTGCTGACTGGACTGTCAGGATAAATGGGACAAACTCGGAGCCCCACAACTCTGACATGAATTTAGCAGGTTTGTGTTTGTTATGCTGTATTTAAAAAAGTAATAATAATAATAATAATAATGGGCGGCGCGGTGACGCAGTGGTAGCGCTGCTGCCTCACAGTAAGGAAGCCTGGGTTTGCTTCCCGGGTCCTCCCTGCATGGAGTTTGCATGTTCTCCCCGTGTCTGCGTGGGTTTCCTCTCACAGTCCAAAGACATGCAGGTTGGTTGCATTGGCAATCCTAAATTGTCCCTAGTGTGTGTGTGTGTGTGTGTGTGTGTGTGTGTGCTGGCGTCCTGACCAGGGTTTGTTCCTGCCTTGCACCTTGTGCTGATGGGATTGGCTCCAGCAGACCCCCGTGACCCTGTACTTAGGATATAGCGGGTTGGATGATGGATGGATGGATAATGATAATAATAATAATACCCATGAAAAAGCTCCCAAAGGTTAGATAATGTATGGCATCTTCTCTATTAGCAGATAGATAGATAGATACTTTATTAATCCCAAGGGGAAATTCACATCCTTCAGCAGCAGCATACTGATAAAAAACAATATTAAAGAGTGATAACAATGCAGGTATAACAGACAATAACTTTGTATAATGTTAACGTTACATACATTTTTATACTGTATGTGTTCCCTACAACCCTGAAGTGAATTATGCAGATTTCAATATATTATGCTGCATAACAATAAAAATATTTGCTGACTGGACTGTTGGGTGTAACTTGGATATTAATTGTCACCCATTAACTGACTTTAGCAGGCTTGGCAACAGTATGTTAAGGTGTATGAATTAATACTAACCAATAAAAATAACTAGAGTAACATTACCAATGTAAAGCCCCCAAAAGGAACATAATGTATGGTGGTTGGACTGTCAGTATTGCTGCCTTTCACAATCTTGAATGTGATTGAGCAGCTTTGAATATATTAGCCTATAAAATAATAATAATAATTAAGGATCTGTATTGTCATTCCAACATCCATATGCAAAAATGAAATTTGATACTCAGGTCCCAGTAATTAAACAGTGCCCATGATAACAGTACCCATAAAAATAAGTAAATAAATCAAACTTGCATAATAAAAAGTACCCCACAAGTAGCCCCTTAACCCCCATTATTTGTGATAAAGTTATCAGAGATAAACTCAATAAAATAGAATGAAATAACATTTATAGACAGGTAAAGTGTGAACTACTGTATAGCTAAAAGAAATATTGCAGGATGCCCTATAATAAGCAGCAAGTAACAGCAAATAGTTTAGTATATGAGACAACTGGAACAAAACACAAAGTCACACAGAGTGTACAGTCAGATCTAGTGATGATGTATTGACTAGTTTAATAGCCTAAAAATTAGTTTAATAGTCTAATAATAACAATAATAATCTTCTTATATAATACGCTACCCCGTTTGTCTGTCCAGGATTTTAAATCACCAGTCGCTCACAAACCGTTTGACCTGAAATTTGGTACACATATACTATGTGACGTCTACTATCCGCTTTCGTGGTGATGATTGACCTCCAAGATTATTCCTCTTTTTATTTTTATTTTATTTTATTGTAGAATCAACTCTCAGCAGCGGCCAGCAGGGCGGCGGTGTGGCACATGTGTACGGGCGCCATTCTCATCCCTACCACCTTCGCCGTCACTTCCCCTACCTCTTCATATCTTAAATCATTCTTGAGGCAGATTAAAGACTTACGTAATTGTAACACAAACACTGTCTTAATCAGTTTTAATGCGAAAAGATGCCGACGAATGAAGAGAAGAAGCGGGCCGCTAGGGCGGAGAGAAGAAGAGCTGCTCAGGAACCAGAAAGCGTATCAACCTCTGAGCAAACGAATGATAAACATACAGAGAAAGAAAGAGGATGAAAACTAGGAATTCTCAAGTCAAGTGTATTCACTGCATGATATCGTTATAGCAGTGTGCCGTTACTGGTAATAATAATGATTCAAAAGGCAGTTAACCTTTGGTGATTGGTGTGCCTCCTCTGAGTCCCTAAACTGAATTGAGCTGGTCTGAAAATTTTATACGATAATAATAATACTAACTGCGAAAACCCTGTAAAAGCTAGCCTGATGGAAGACAGAGATTGTTGAAGAGAAGGAGAAAGAGTTGTATTGTAGAAGGAAAAACAAAGACTGAAAGTATTTCCTTAAATAAAAATAAGTCTTTTGAACAGAGGACTTGTGTCTCTGCTATTAGGACTGAGGTTTGGAGCTCTGCGATGGCAGGGCTGCTGGGATATCCATGAAGGCTCTGTCCTCCACAACCCTGAGAAGAATTAAGCAGCTTTGAATATGTTATGCTGGAAGAGGAAGAAGAACAGAACAAGAACAAGAAGAAGAACAGAACAAGAACTGCTGGGATATCCAGGATGAGCTCTGTCCTCCACAACCCTGAGAAGAATTAAGCAGCTTTGAATATGTTATGGTAAAAGAAGAAGAACAAGAAGAACAGAACAAGAACTGCTGGGATATCCAGGAAGGGCTCTGAACTCCATAACCCCGAGAAGAATTAAGCAGTTTTGAATATGTTATGCTGGAAGAGGAAGAAGAACAAGAATAAGAACTGCTGGGATATCCAGGAAGAGCTCTGTCCTCCACAACCCTGAAAAGAATTAAGCAGCTTTGAATATGTTATGCTGGAAGAGGAAGAAGAACAAGAACAAGAACAGAAGAAGAACAGAACAAGAACAAGAACTGCTGGGATATCCAGGAAGAGCTCTGTCCTCCACAACCCTGAAAAGAATTAAGCAGCTTTGAATATGTTATGCTAAAAGAAGAAGAACAGAACAAGAACTGCTGGGATATCCAGGAAGGGCTCTGTCCTCCATAACCCCGAGAAGAATTAAGCAGTTTTGAATATGTTATGCTAGAAGAAGAAGAAGACGACGACCCCAGTAGGTAGCTAACATTTGTTGAATGAACTGTCAGGACAGTCTCTGTCCTCCATGATTTGAATTGAATTCAGAAGGTTTGAATTTGTTCTACCATATAATAATAATAATAATAGTCTCATGAAGAAGCTCCCAGACATCTTGGTGGCTGCCCTCTGTCGTGTCGGTACGTCTCATTGCAGTTTGTCGCGTCTAAAGCAGGTTAAGCTGTAGAGTAAATGTACGTGTTAATTACGCTGTGACAGTTATATTTTTGCTTTAATTTGGTCACTTTTCTGCTTACTAGATTGGCCTGATAAGTGCTGAATAAACAGATACGCTTTTTTTTTTTTTCTTTTCATTTTTGTTATTTTCCATTTGGACTCAAAGCAAGGCACAGTTTTAATATGAAGATAAAAATAAACCATAATCATGCAGCATTGTGGGCAGCTTTTCCTTTTCCCGCTGACCACTTACACACTCAGTAGGAGCAGAGCCGCCTCACACATGCCGGGCAGCTGTGACGATCTCCTTGTGGGAGCCGCATATCGGCAGGGAAATGGTAGGAGGATTATTTGGTCACTTGTCAGCATATTTTCTGTTTCAATCAGAAATTTAAAAAGCCCGCTTCCTGATCTTACATCCATCCTGTACTAGGGCCTCTTTTTTTTGTTTGTTTTGTTTATTTAATTATTGCCACGTCAGTCGTATTTATTTGTCCTGCTTTGGTTTGAAGAGTGGAACATACTGAACCCCTCGGTTTGTGAGCACATCACCGAACACCATCTCTGTTTTGGACCTTCATCTCCTCCTGATGTCTGCTGATGTAGCATTGGAGGCTTACTGCATAGCAGCTCTTAGAGGTACCCCAAGACCCATTTCTGTACAGAGCCACAAAATTAGAAAGAAAAAGGATTGGAGGATTGTTGTTTGTCTTTATTATATTTATTTATTTTAGTAGCTTCTATAAAATTTTAATTTCTGGAAAAATGAAGTCTAATCTAATAGTAGAGCACTGCGCCATTTACGCTCCCACCTTGCCTTACAGCGCTGCAGTATTTCCTTCTGTTTCAAATTCTGTGCTTGCTGCACCTCTACTGTTATGTTTCCACCAGTCCATGTTATACATTTTTTGTTTATGCTTTTTTTGTTTAATTGAAAATGTTTTTATATGTTTATAATAGTTACGCTCTCCATAATGTTTGGAACAAAGACCCATTTTTCCTTGATTTGTCCCCTCCCTTTGCATTACAGTTTAAAATTACAAAATCAATTCAGACATCGCGATTGAAGTGCACATTGCAGAAATTCATTTAAGGGGATTTGCATACATTTCAGGCACATCGTGCAGAAATTGAATTTTTTATATGCCGCCTCTCCATTACAGAGCTACTGTAATGTTTGGGACAATTTGTGTCCTAGGTGCTTGTGATCACTCGGGTGTATTTCATTGCTTTGCAACTGACAAGTTTTTTAGAGGATGAGTGAAACAGCCGAGTATCGTTTCATGTTCAATTTTGCAACTGCAAAACTCTATATAAATATATACATTGTGGCAAGCGGCCGGGATGCCGGGAAAGACCAGAGGAGGGGTTATGCCTCCCCACCCTGGTGGCTTTGGAGACCACGGGAACTGAGCTTGGAAGCTCAACCCTATAGGGGCCTGTGGTCACCACCAGCGGGCGCCCCAATGCCTGGAGAGTCCTGGTTCTCAGCACTTCTGCCACACCTAGAAGTGCTGGGGGGAAGAAGACCAAGGACACCCGGAGCGCTTCCGGGTGCACAGCCGGTACTTCTGCCACACTGGGGAGTGCCAGCAGAAGAATATCGGGAAGCACCTGGAGCACATCCGGGTGATTATAAAAGGGGCCGCTTCAATCGGGAGTGGAGAAGGACGGAGCTCAGGAGGAGAGGAAAGGAGGCGGCCTGAAGCGAGTGAGGCATTTTGTTGAGGCCTGGACTTTGGGGGAGTTTTGGGGTTGTGTGTTTCACCTGTTAGTGTAAATAAGCGTGTTGTGGTGCTTAAACAATGTCTGCCTGTCTGTGTCAGGGCTACTTACCACAACATATACATATTGCGACACCAGTAGGGAGCGTACCAGCCATCCAACCCGACACAGACAGGCACAGGTGGCACACTTGTAAACCACAAATGGCTTATTTTGATTTCCTTCACTCTTGGGTAACGTCCTCCCCGTTCCCACGAGTACACTGCACAGTCTCAAGCACAAATACAGCACACTTGAACGCAAATATTCTCCTTTCCTTTGCTCCACCACTCCTCCTCGGCAAGCTTCGTCCTCCATAATCCGACTCTGGTTCCCTGAGTACTGTCTGCAGGCTCCTTTTATATGTTACCCGGAAGTGCTCCAGGTGCTTGATGACTTATTGCACTTCCAGTCGCACTTCTGAGTGTGATGAAATAACCGCTCATACGGGCTCAGAAGCAGCTGCAGCACCCCCTGGCGGTGCCCTCGGATCCCAACAGGGCTGTATACAACTCCATCTCCCATAAAGCCCTGTGGGATTACCAGGCACCGCTGCAAACCATCCAGCATCCGGGGGGAGATAATGTTCTGTTCACGCTTGCTCCCCGTCCTTTCAGTGAAGGGGCATACCAGCTGGGCAAGAACCCCAGCCATCTATGACAATTTTCACAAGAATGAGTCACAGACATCATGAAGGTTTGGGGCAGCCACCCGTATAATGTTCCACGGCTGCAAAATGTGTTCATTTGAACAGAGATTCAAGTTCAAAACAGAACTGATGTTATTGAGGTAAGATGGCGGCTTTAAAGGCATGTAAAGGAAGTGATGTCACCGGAAACCGGAAGTGATGTCATCATCGGCGCCGGAAACAGAAGTGGTGTCAGCATTGGCAGCGGAAACAGAAGTGACATCATCAATGGTGCCGGAACCCTGTGGGATTTCCCGTGGATGGTCTCCAAGAGATTGAGAGAGACAGTTAGCGCACCCCGCTGCCCCCTGGTCTGGCATGGAATCATTTAGACCCTTCAGCTGTCTCCCAATCGCATGTGCGTGACTCTCTCTCTCTCTATATATATATATATATATACTGTATATATATATATAGAATCAGCATTTCTCAACCTTTAAGTATTTGCGACCCGAGTTTTCATAACAGTTTTAATCGTGCACCCCCTAACATTTTTTTGAAATGTAGATGCATATTTTATTATACCTACTTAACTTTTATTGACATTTATCTAACTCTATATTTATTGTTCTAGTATCAGAATGCAGTTTAAGTTAATTTTTTTGGTTTCAACAGATGTTTTTTTTCATATTTTTGATTCTTGTTTTCTTTTTTTCACATCTTCGCGCCTCCTTTTTTGTTACTTCGTGCCCCCCTAGGGGGACCCGCCCCACAGTTTGAGAACCACTGATATATATATATGAGTCAAAATTATGTCAACATTTGAATGGCGGAAACAATTTATTCACAAAACATACTTCATATGTGCAAGATGATTTACAGGGATGTCTCAACCTGCTCTCCATCATGTTCAACACACAAAAACCAACGAGCAGCAGTACAGTTTAAAGGCCGGACACACATTTTGCCGGAAATAGATGATACCACAGTCCGCATTCTGGCCTTCTGGTCATTGATATCATGAACTTTCCTGCTATACACACACTCCTGCACCATACCCCATAACCAGAAATCACATGTGGAGGCCATGGCAATGGTCCATTACAACCTATCCTTTGACCAGGAAAGGTGTGTTCAAGATAAAAAGAATCCATTATTGTTAACATAATTTTGACTCACCCTGTATACATATATATTTATATATATAGTCCCATATATAAAGTATGGGAGACAGTTTGTGGGCTCAAACAATGTTCCTCAGTCGGACCAGGGGTTGGCGCTGTCATCCAATCCTTTCTCCTCCTGTCCCTCTGCAGACCAGCCAAAGGCCAAGCCCATCAATGATTTCCCTTCTGGCACCTTCTGATGACATCACCTCCGGTATCCTGAACCCGCTTACAGACAACATCACTTCCTATTCCAGATTCCCTGTTCCCACCTCTTCCTGTTTCAGCCTTATTTATAGACCAGACTCCTCCTGTTTGCTCAGGTCTGTTTTGGACTCCTGTCCGTAAAGACGTGTTTCTTTTTCTGCATACAATTTGTCAAGTATACAGGGTGGCCATCCCCAAACCTTTTTTTATCTACTGCGTTATTCTTCTGTCCATGCGGGCAAATCAACAAAAGCAAAGAAGCAAGAACTTTGGTCATCAAGACTAGGGTCTTTCAAGGAGCTCCATCCAGCAGTCTGCTCTTCTCAGAAAAGTCGCCTCCTTCCAGACAGCCAGGCTTCTTATGTTGTGCCAGAAGGAAGGGTCGGGGCTAAGAGACGTTGACAGACAGCGAGAGGAGAAAAACTTATTAGCAACAGCACCCCCTCTTATCCTGATGGCTTAGTACATAACTCAGATGAACCTGTGAGGAAATCCTCGGACACACATGTGCGACTCTATATACACGAATAAGTGGCTCGCCTCCACCAAGAAGACTCCCGTCTCATCTGCCGCCAGATAGATGGCTGCGGTCGTATCACCTGCCTGGTTTCCTCGATGGTGTAATCGGAGGTGTATCTGCAGATTTTTCGCCAGTTCTAAGCACAATTGATGGACTACGAACGTGACCGTTGTTATTTCCAGCAGGATGGTACGACTTGCCATTCTTCCCGCGTATCTATGGCTACTATTCGGGAGCATTTCCATGATGAAAGGATTATTAGCAAGGGTTTATGGCCACCATGATCGCCTGACTTAACAACGTGCGACTATTTCTTGTGGGGTCATTTAAAGGGCTGCGTGTATGAGACAAATCCGCTGACTGTAAATGAACCAAAGTTGAACGTTGAAAATGCGATACAGAGAATAGATCCCATGACATTGCAGTGTACATGAAGATGCTGAAACGGGCACAGAGATGTATTGACGCACAAGGAGATCACTTTCAGCATCTTCTGTAAATGTGAGTACCAAATTTGATCATTATTCTCTTCACCACGTAATGCAGTCGTCTCAGTGGAGGCGGTCCACTTTTTCGTGGGCCCTGAATATATGTATAAAATATATATTTGTGGTCAAATAGACCCAGTGAAGAGTTTATACATTTGTGTTATTTTTACTGCCTATTGTTTGTGCCTTGTTGTGCTTTATTAGCCTTAAGTTATAACTTGTCCTACCGACGAATGGACTGGTGCTTTTTTTTCTGGAGAGGTGTATAAAAATGAAAGCAAAACAAATTAAAAAGGACAGCCACAATGCTTACAGGGACTTGCTACCAGCTACGCAAAAGAGTAAAGTAAATTAAATATCTTAGCTCCAATCACCAAAAATGTCAGCACAAGCTTCTCTCCTGCAATGTTGTTTGCCTGAACAAATTCATCAAAGTGCTCAGTGTATGAGCTCCACTGCCCTGCATTAACATCATGAGGTCCAATACTACTCATAATTCCTCTTCATTTCCTCTCTTTGTTTTTTACTGTTAGATAATGTTCGCAATATGCCAGTTCACTGAACTTCATTCAAATAATGGACTTAAAGTCCACTCTCAAGTTTGTTGCTGTTTGCCCACTTCACGCTTTGCATTTCCTGTCAATGGGAGCTGCACGCTGTTGTTGACTGCCACGTCATCATTGTACCTGGATTATTGTCTTGATTATAAGTTTTGTCTCGCGCCCATGCTTTACCAGAGGGAGAGCGCCACACATCTCATCCCAAAACTCTTCAGAAACGGTAGGACAAACTTTATATTCACCTCTACGAACAGTTCACAGCATCTGCCACTCCCCTTCTATCGTCTTTGTTTGGCATCTTACCTAATTCTAGGCATGGCCAACATTCATGTTTTCGTCTCTGTTATTTGGCTGCAATAACTCCTCCTTTGATTCTGTCCCTGTCCCTGCCCCACCATAGCGTGATACTGCAACCACTATGCCTCACTGTAGGGATTGTATCAGGTAGAAGATGAGCAGTGCCTGGAGTTCTACCCAAAGAGTTTTTATTTCATCAGACCTGGGAGTTCTTTCAATCTTACTTTGCAAACTCCAAGCAAAATGTCATATGTGCCAGAATGACACCAATTTCTTGATATGATCTCAGCAGATTTCTTCTGAAGCGATATTAGAGTGACCATTTGGTTCTTGGTCAACTTCCTTTTCCAGTTACTTAGTTTGGCCAAATGGCCAACTCTAGTAAGTGACATTGTGATTCCAAACTTCTTCCATTTCACAATTTTTGAGGCCACTGTGCTCCTGGGACCACTTAGAGCTTTACAAATGGATTTATCCCCTTGTCCTGATCTGTGTCTCACGACCATTTGATCACACAGAGAGTTCCTTAGATGGCCAACTCTAGTAAAAGACGTGGTGATTCCAAATGTCTTCCATTTTATAATTATTGAGGCCTCTGTGTTCCTGGTACCACTTAGAGCTTTAGAAATGGATTTATCCCCTTGTCCTGATCTGTGCCTCACCACCACTTGATCACATAGAGAGTTCCTTGGATGGTCAAATTTAGTAAGAGACATGGCGATTCCAAACGTTTTCCATTTCACAATTATTGAGGCCACTGTGCTCCTAGGACCACTCAGAGCTTTAGAAGTGGATTTATCCCCTTGTCCTGATCTGTGCCTCACCACCATTTGATCACACAGAGAATTCCTTGGACTTCACGGTTTGGTTTTTGTCCCATCATGCAGTGTGAATTGTGGGACCTTCTATATACTGATTCACGTCCAGTCCATTCAATTTGCCCCTGGTGGACTCCAGTCAAGTTCTAGAAACATCTCAAGGACAGGTAAAGCAAACAGCTATACACCTGAGCACAAGTTGGAGTTCCACTGCAGAGGGTCTGAGTACTTTTATGGACAAGCGACTTCCGATTGGATTTCTTTTTTATAAATTTTCAAACCTTTCTAAAAACTGGTTGTCATTATGAATGTTTGAGTGTAGGTGGATAGGTACAGATGGGAAATGTATGAAATTATAATTAAATCTACAACATAATGAAGTGTGCAGGGGTCTGAAAACTTTCTGAGTCCACCGTAAAATAACATCACAGCTCAATCTGATCCACGAGGCTCAATGCAAAAACACAATCATCATGCAGCCTACACCTAAGTATTAAAATGAGGACCTTTAGAAAAAAAAAAAACCATTGTTTAGCAACCGGCACATTGTTTGTTCAGGGAAGATCACTGCATCCACAGCCTTTTTGAAAAACCTGACATCCCATGGCTCGTTTTCACTGAGAATCTCCTTCACAGATTAGATATTCTGAAGAAGCACTTCTTTCGACCTGCGTTGGCAGAGATAGTCAGTACAAAACAAAAATTGTTACAAGATGAGCGGGGGTTATGGGGGGGCTAAGACGCTTTTTCCTTTAGAAAAGCAAACCAGTAAAAGAGGCACATGCAACGATACGTTTTGAAGCCCGGGCTGAGACATTCGCTGAGGATTACAGCTAGCGGCATCTGTTTCCAATATGCAGCAGCGGAAGGGTGGGTACTCACTTCAGTGGCAGAGAGGACCGCCTACTGTACCTCAAAATAGCCTGCGGGTATGGGCAGTGCGGATGTGTGGCATATTGTTTTATTCTAGATTCCTTGGAAATGGACTTTAGCTGCTTCTCTTTGATGAAAACAAATGTACAATTAGGGAGGAATTCAAATAATGCTGCCTGTACATCTTGAGAATGAATTAAAGAATTTGGGTCAAATAAAAGCATTATAATGCCATAATGTTTGGCTCTAATTTATGCAGCAGCTTAAACTGCCAACCATGAGGTGGTGTCTGAGCAAAACTGTACTCACGTCCTTCGTATAGTGTAGAATTCTCACTTTGGTGGTTTGTGGTGCTTTAATAATTGTTTTTTTTTTTTTTTTTCTCAGTGACATTGTGTTGTGTGTGAGACGCTTTTAAGATAAATGTCTGTCTGTTTCTACCACGATTCTGATCTGCCATATGTAGAGAAAACCAAATGAATGGATGATGCCTCTTTTGCATGCTTTCTGGATAGGCAGCAGTCACACCACCTGCAATTTAGAACAGGTCATCCACCTGAACCAAAGTGTGTTCAGGCCCGGCCAGGTTCTTGGATGGGAGACCATCTAGGAAAAGCTAGGAGTGGTGTTGGTGAGTCCAGGAGGAGACCCTTACCCTGTGGTCTGTCTGTCTGTGAGTGGATCCCAGTGCAGTGATGGGGACACTGTGTTGCAAAAATGGTGTCATCCTCCTGGATTAGATGTACAGTGGAACCTCGGTTTGCGAGTATAATTCGTTCCGGAAACGTGCTTGTAATCCAAAGCACTCATATATCAAAGCGCATTTCCCCATAACTCAGATAATTCGTTTCACAACCCACAAATATTTATATAAAAATGATTAATGCAAAGTATAAAGTAAAAGTACGTGAAACAAATTAACCTGCACTTTACCTTTGAAAAGAATTGCGGCTGGTGTGAAGGAGACGAGACGAGAGGAGGAGGAGGGTTATTGTGTAGGACGACTTTCACTCTGACTAACGGAATCCCTGCTATCTGTTGGCTCACGGGAATCTTCTTCTTTTTTTGCGACTTTAACAAGGTAACCTCTCCAATGATAGTTGCTTTTGTCTGAAGAGTCACTACACTTGGACACAAAATAAAATAATGGTTTACGTACTGTAAGGTTTCTAAACTCTTTTGGGATTCCACCCCAATGGGACGACACCTGGAAGAGCATCCCGAAGCAACCGCAGGCTCCCAGCGCTGTAGCAATTCGGCATAAAAATGAATCAGAAAAGATTACAGTCAAGCTATAAGCTCCTGCCGTCGATGAGTGATGCAAGGAACATTATAAATGCAGGGCACAGTATTACTTGGCCACTAACCTGGTCACGACCCTGCCTGATTGCTGTGTCTCTGTATAGGAGAGCGGTAGATCCTGCTACAATAAATAACCGTGCTGTTCCTGGATGTTTCACGCTGAACAAAACTGGTTTTGCTAAAGTACTGAGAATCAGCCTCATGTCCTGGGGTGCATGACAGGGACTGGCATGTTACAACACACACACACATGTGATCATCATGCTATAGTAAACAGTATACGCACGTGCAGATTTTGACTATACGAGTGAGGCATGCTGGCCGAGAACGAGCATGGGAGACGATTACCCACAATCCCCACGTGATGCTCGGCGGAGACAAAGTGTATACGTACTACTTGTTTTGCAAGCCTTGCTTGTTTATCAAGTTAAAATTTATTAAAACTTTGAGCTCGTCTTGCAAAACATTCGCAGACCAAGTTACTCGCAAGCCAAGGTTTCACTGTATATGAAGGTCCTGACTCTCTGTGGTAGTTTAAGATCACCAGGCATCTTCTGCGAAGAATCAGAATTCACTTTATTGGCCAGCTACACTCATGTGCACTAGGAATTTGTTTTGGTGCAACATAGAAGAACAACACAGAATGCAAAAGATTAATATAAAATGATAAAATATGATGCAGCATCCTAGGGCAATACAGAAACATAAAGAGAGGGGTTAGGAGCAGGCGCTGATACGGCGCATTGCATCACCCACTACATGACAAACCAACTCAGGATCCCAGATTAGGACCCGAGTGCAGCCATGCAACAACGGGTGACACCTCACCACCACACTAGATCAGATGGAATGGAACCAATGTGAGATTTAATATGGTGGCTGGAGTGCCAATTCTGCCACCAACGCTCGATGCAGATTAACGTAATACCCAGGACGGAGCAATTGCAGGTTAAGGGCACTGCTCAGGGGTCCAATGAAGTAGAGTCACTTTTGGCGATTGCTGGTGCAAGAGATAGTGTAAAGAGATAGTAATGTCCAGGCAGTCCAGTGTTCAGGTACACGAGCAGAAGTTCAGACCTGATTAGTAAGAATAATTTCATGTGATAAAAAATGTTTGCCACAGGGAAATCTTTGGAACAGGTGATGCCCCAGGTGAGTCGGATCAGCAAAGCTTCCTTACCCTGGACTCATATTTGACTTCAACGTGCGGTCAGTTGCAGCCTATGATCCTTTCACAGGCTCTGATGATGCATTGCAGATCAGCCTTAGCCTGAAGAGAGGAAGATACAGATGCGGTCAGAATGGACTCAATGATGGCTCTGTAGAACTGGACCAACATTGCTTGAGGGAGATTCAGTTTCCTCAGCTGACACAAAACGAACTTTCTCTGATGGGCTTTCTTAATGATGCACGTAATGTTTTGTGTCCTATTTAGGGTTTTGTGACAGCACTGTACCCAGAAACGTAAATGATCCTGTAACGTTGCTATGGTCTAGGGAATTGTATATGCCAGCTGCCCATTGGGTGATGCACTATTGAACAGCTTCGAAGGGCACGGGGTGCCTGAGAAGAATGTGGGCCCTTTAAATGCAGGAACTGGCAAGACACAGGAAGGAGAGAAATCACCGTTGTTTGTCTGTCAGACTCGTCGTCGTTTCACCTGTTTGGATATTAAATGGTTGTCCTGGATTGCCGTCTTGATTGTATCCCAGTTTTGTCTCGTGCCCGTCTGTATCGTGCTTTCGGCGGAGGGAGTGCACCCACGCATCTCATCCCAAAAATCTCTACGAACAGTTCAAAGCATCTGCCGCACTCCAAGCTTCATTTGCATCTGTTACATGGGACTGATTTATGGACGTTCTGTTGTATTTGTGAACGCTGTAAGGGAAGGGCAGGGTTACCTGCTAATTTGTTGTCTATATTTACTTTTCATTTAATATATTGCTCGTTTATTTATTTGCTTTGCTGTATTCCGTGTCTCTGTGTGAGAGTGGTGCGAGTCGGGCCGAGGCTGGGTGCGTTCTTTGGATCCTCAACAAAAAAAATAAATAAATCACCGTCCCTTCGACGGAGTGAATCCGAGCGGCACCGGACTGCTACAATCCTGTCATCCCAACAGCCGAGCCCATTTATAGGAAGCAATAGGGTGTGTGTTTCCTGAAATCGATGATCATCTCCTGAGTTTTCTGAATGTTAAGGTTCAAATGATTATTACGGCTGCAGCACAATGTCAGATTTGCATATGGACTCATCATTGTTTGAAATGAGGCCTATTAGTGTGAGGTTAAGAAGTGGGATTGGACCCGTGTTGAGGACCCATGTGGCTGGACTAGGCCAAGGGGACGCCCACGTAACACCTGGCTGAGGCAGACAGATGGTCATTTCCGGAGGGTGGGACTGGACCGCATGTCTGCCTGTGCCTGGTTGGTTGCCAACCAGGGTCCCAAGCTGTTTCGTCATGTGGTGGGTGTGGTAACGTCCTGTACCAGTGCAGGCTCCCCGACCAGACAGACAAATCGCCAGAAGTCCAGTCGTTTGTAGAAAGTGAAAACAGTAGTGGAGAAAGGACACACGCCTGCGGAGCACCAGTACTAAGGGTTAACGGGTCAGACATGTGTGTGCCCGGCCACACCTGTACTATTTCCTACCTGTAAGAAAGTCTGTGATCCAATGGCAGGTTGAACTGGGTGAGTTTCTTATCAAGGAGCTCTGGGATGACTGAGTCAAAAGCAAACCTGAAGTCCACAAACAAGATCTCCACATCTGCCCTGGCTTATCAAGGTGCTGGCAAATAAAGCTCAGGCCTAAATTCACTGCATTATCCACAGTTTATCCCATTGTTCCTGGCTAAGTTGCCCACCATAGTCAATTCGAGACAGGGGGATGTTTAGAGGGCCAGAATGGGTGAGACTAACTATGTCTCTCACCCCTTCACCGCCTAGTAACGCTTGTGTGGTGAGCGTTCAGACACAATAATTGGCCAGTACTGGAAGAAACTTCCGGAAGGACAACCGCCACTACAACTCTCAAATAATTTGGGCTTTATAGCAGAGTGGCCAGATGACATGCGAAATCCCACCTGAGCTTTGTTAAAAAGACACCTCAAGGACTATGAGAAACAAGATTCTCTGGGCTGATGGAAACAAGCTTGAACCGTTCGGTCTCAATTCTAAGTCTCACGTTTAGAGGAAACCTGGCAGCACTCATCACCTGCCCAGTGACATTCCAATGGTGAAGCATGGTGGTGGTGGTGTCATCGTGCTGTGGGTCTGGAGACTGGGAGACAAGTCAAGGTTGAGGGATAACTGAACAGACAGCAAAGGACAGTGACATCCTTAATGAAAACCTGCTCCAGAGTGCAAAGGATTCACCTTCTAACACACCAATGACTTTAAGGAGAAAGCAAGGACAACACAGAAGTGGCGTCGGGTCAACTATGTGAATGTTTCTGAGTGGCTCAGACTTGAACCCAATGGGACATCTCATGGGAGACCTGAAAACAGCCATCCACCAGCGGTCTCCATTAAACCTGACGGAACCTGAGAAGAATCTGTGGAGAAGAATGGCAGAAAATCCCCAAGTTGAGGTGCGTCAAGCTGGTGCCATGTCAAACCCAAGAAAATTCCAGGGCTGGCCAAAGGGGGCTTCAGCAAAGTACTGAATACAAGGTCTGAGGATGTGAATCAATGCTTTATTTTTTAATTCATTTGTCAGCATTTTCACTTTGTTTTTTCCGAGGGTATTATGTTTGACTTGATGAGGGGGAGAACAAAAAACAAATGAATTTAAACGAATTTAGCACAAGGTTGCACCATAAGAAAACGTGAAAAAAAAGTGAAGGGGTCTGAATACGTTCTGCAAAAGTCAGGCTACCAGCATTCTCAGGAATCCACAAAAAAAGTCACGATGACAAATGGAGCAATCGATGACATGCAATTGACAGCTCGGGAGCATGTCTCGTGTCTCAGCCAACAAAGCCGGACAGTAGATTGCTAAAGATGGGGATTTCACTCCACCGCAGCAACGGCTTGTCTTTCACCTGTCAGGGCTGAGGAGTAACAATAGCGGCCTGTGCCCATCTGATGAGCCCGTTTTACCTGTCAGATGTTTCTCTCGACCCTTTGTGACGCCGAGATCGGCAGCCAAAAATCGTTTTTCGTCTCTTCAGCGATTTTGAGGGTTTAGACACAGACCATTCTGTATGCTTGTGGAATTTTGTGGGATGCGTATCTCCGGTACAAAACAAAGACGCTGGCTGGCTGGCTGGCTGGCTACCCAGAAGTCCATCATGATTTGGGTCTGTAATAGCTTTGGGAAGTTCGACTTTTCATTTTAGGATAATTTGATGGAAGAGAGAGCTCCATTTTGTACTTGACTCTCATCCAGCAAAGTACATTAAAGACAGACACATTTACATTATTTAAATATGAAGACTTCTGTTTATTGTGTGAGGAAGCCTTGGTGTTTACAGTATATTAATAATTGGAGCATAACAGCCTGGAGATTCATTTAATTCATTTTGTTTTTCTTTATTTTAATTCATAATGCTACTTGGAACAGCCACAGCTAAAACTGCATAAACTTTGGCATATGCTGGCAACTTCAAGATATGCAGAGGCTTTTAAAATAACTCATTGTCAAAGGGGCCGGGGATAGAAATTAAAAGAAAAAAAAAAAAAATCAGACAACGCGGCTTGCATCATTTGTGTCTAATCGTGCAAACAGCCAAATGGTAAAGGCTTGCACTGTTAAACATTTTATTTTTTTTGATAATGGAAGCTTTCCATATTGCTTGGCTCACAGCCGATTCCTCCCCTGTTGCTGTCGGAGGTCTGCCATCACGTGTTACAGCACAATGGCTATGTTATGTTTTATTTGCCTTTATTGTATCAGTCATTCATTTTCAAAGTGGGATCATAGGAGCTGGGGGCCATTTCAGCAGCACTGCGTGCAAAGCAGGAAACAGCTCTCTCCAAAATACACTTGAAAATAATATTATGCACATTCGTATATACTGTACATTGTAATGTAAAGCGAGAGACACAGAAAAAGTCTTGGAGTATCCAGAGGTATAGTCTGTGTAATAAAAAAGAAAAATAACAAAAACAACAACCATAGACCATACGGGCTGTTAAATAAGGCTCTTGGTACACCAGTTCACACCTGAACCCTGACTTCTGGTTTGGAACTTCTTTATATGCCATCGTGGGAGGAAGAGGTAGGACTTCTGGTTTACAGTCCTGGAGGTAAAAGGAGAAGAAGAAGATGTTACCGGCAGTGCCCATTCCTGCCCTGAAGTGGTGTCATGGACAGTGGTGGCTCCATGGCTAAGGATCTGTGCAGGTATCCGGAAGGCTGCTGCTTCAAATCCTGTTACCACCAGAAGGCTCTTAATCTGAAAATTGCTATGGGGTGCTGCACAATGGCTGACCCAGCGCTATGACACACAATGATCAGGCAAAAAGTACAATCTCCCCTCATGAATTAATAAAGCATGTCATCATCATTATGTTTATGTATATAGGAATGGTTGGGGACCTTCAGGGTAATGTGCAGAACGTTCCTTTCTTTTTCAGTGCCAAAACAAAAATAAAGGTGAAGACCATCAGTACTTACCAGAAAGGAGGCTATTTTACCAAGGATAGTAAAGCTTACTCGTTTGAGGTTCTGGTCCATTAATGAACGCTGGCTTTCCTTGTGGACAATCAATCTATCTATCTATCTATCTATCTATCTAATCCTGCCAACTACACTATCTATCTATCTACAGTGCATCCAGAAAGTATTCACAGCGCATGACTTTTTCCACATTTTGTTATGTTACAGCCTTATTCCAAAATGGATTAAATTCATTTTTTTCCTCAGAATTCTACACACAACAACCCCATAATGACAACGTGAAAAAAAGTTTACTTGAGTTTTTTGCAAATTTATTAAAAATAAAAAACTGAGAAATCACATGTCCATAAGTATTCACAGCCTTTGCTCAATACTTTGTCGAAGCACCTTTGGCAGCAATTACAGCCTCAAGTCTTTTTGAATATGATGCCACAAGCTTGGCACACCTATCCTTGGCCAGTTTCGCCCATTCCTCTTTGTAGCACCTCTCAAGCTCCATCAGGTTGGATGGGAAGCGTCGGTGCACAGCCATTTTAAGATCTCTCCAGAGATGTTCAATCGGATTCAAGTCTGGGCTCTGGCTGAGCCACTCAAAGACATTCACAGAGTTGTCCTGAAGCGGCTCCTTTGATATCTTGGCTGTGTGCTTAGGGTCGTTGTCCTGCTGAAAGATGAACCGTTGCCCCAGTCTGAGGTCAAGAGCGCTCTGGAGCAGGTTTTCATCCAGGATGTCTCTGTACATTGCTGCAGTCATCTTTCCCTTTGTCCTGACTAGTCTCCCAGTTGCATCCCCACATCATGATGCTGCCACCACCATGCTTCACTGTAGGGATGGTATTGGCCTGGTGATGAGCGGTGCCTGGTTTCTTCCAAACGTGACACCTGGCATTCACACCAAAAAGTTCAATTTTTATCTTATCAGACCAGAGAATTTTGTTTCTCATGGTCTGAGAGTCCTTCAGGTGCCTTTTGGCAAACTCCAGGCGGGCTGCCATGTGCCTTTTACTAAGGAGTGGCTTCCGTCTGACCACTCTACCATACAGGCCTGATTGGTGGATTGCTGCAGAGATGGTTGTCCTTCTGGAAGGTTCTCCTCTCTCCACAGAGGACCTCTGAGAGAGTGACCATCGGGTTCTTGGTCACCTCCCTGACTAAGGCCCTTCTCCCGCGATCGCTCAGTTTAGATGGCCGGCCAGCTCTAGGAAGAGTCCTGGTGGCTTCAAACTTCTTCCACTTACGGAAAATGGAGGCCACTGTGCTCATTGGGACCTTCAAAGCAGCAGAAATTTTTCTGTAACCTTCCCCAAATTTGTGCCTCGAGACAATCCTGTCTCGGAGGTCTACAGACAATTCCTTTGACTTCATGCTTGGTTTGTTCTCTGACATGAACTGTCAACTGTGGGACCTTCTATAGACAGGTGTGTGCCTTTCCAAATCATGTCAAGTCAACTGAATTTACCACAGGTGAACTCCAGTTAAGCTGCAGAAGCATCTCAAGTATAGTCAGGGGAAACCGGATGAACCTGAGCTCAATTTTGAGCTTCATGGCAAAGGCTGTGAATACTTACGTACATGCGATTTCTCAATTTTTTTATTTTTAATGAATTTGCAAAAACCTCAAGTAAACTTTTTTCACGTTGTCATTTTGGGGTGTTGTGTGTAGAATTCTGAGGAAAAAAATGAATTTAGTCCATTTTGGAATAAGGCTGTGACATAACAAAATGTGGAAAAAGTGATGCACTGTGAATACTTTCCGGATGCACTCTGTCTATCTATTGTGACAGATTGGGGCCGCTCTCGCTCCCTTGAACCCCTGTCCACGACTCCAGACACCAGGTAAAAGTCCAGACGATGACTTTATTAAATTGCCACAGTGCACAAAGCACCCTCTCCTCCAACTATACTCATAAATCAACAATAATCACAATCAATAAACAATCCTCCAACTCCCAGACGAGTTGCCACCCTTCCACCCAGCTCAGCTCGCCGTCTGGGAACTCCCACAATCCTTTTATATTCCCTGACCCGGAAGTGTTCCCAATCCCCAGTCCATGTGATCTTGTATCACTTCCGGGTCAGGTAAAAAGTCCTTTTCTTCACCCCGGAAGCACATCGCTCTTCCTCCGACGCACTTCCGGGTTATAGGGCACAAAGGAATCTTCAGTCCTCCCTGCAGCTCCCTCTTGCGGCCCCTGTGGTATCCAGCAGGGCTGAGGATAAAAACTACAAAGTCCATGACTCCCTGCTGGCCTTCGGGGCACCTCCATACTGCAGGGAGGGCTCCATCTGGCGGCCTGGGGGTATTGGCCGGGATGATAAGCCGGCCAAAGATCACACTATCTGTCTGTCTAATCCTGCAAGTTTCCAACTGTATCCCTGAAGTCATGTTTAAGAAAAATTTAGTAACTCTTCTTTTTCTTATTGCTCTTTGTTTTCATTATTTTTTTATAGTATTGGCCTGTTCAGTTATTTATCAAATTATGTCACATCTGTTAGGTGTATTCTATTTAGTTATTAATTGGTATTTATGTGCATCTTGCAGTTCTTTCATGTTTCTTGCATTTTGTTGGTCCACCTGCCCATCATTGTTAAGGGCCCCAGCAGTTCGTTTCGGATGCCCACTGGAGTTTGGTGGTATTGTGTTTTTTAAAGTTTGATTATTGTCTTTTGACCTTTTAGATCTGGATTCCAGGCTCCCTTACAGATTGTGAGTTTTCAGAATATTGTGTGCTTTGGATTGCCTTTAGCAACTACTTTTTTTCCTCATTAAAGTCTTTTGTGACTTTTTTCCTTTCTAAAAATCAATAATCTCTTTTATAAAGATTATTTGTGGACTTGTCTCTTCTCCAATCTGTTTTGTTTTTTTAGCTCTCCCTCTGTTTTTTGAGACTTTTTGCTATTGTTTTGAGTTTAAAAGCCTGACCTTCATTCTAAAGGCCTACTCAGGCCTGAAGCCTTGTGTTTTCTTAGGATCAGCTTGCCTTTGGATGAGATTTGTTTACTGTGCTAATTTAGGGGTCTCACCCTTTTGTTATGTAGTGCTGTCAGAGGAATCACAATATAAACAACATGACAGCCCCAATGACAACCCATAGGAAAATCAAAATACAACAAAATATTTTTTCAGCTTTGCATCAAATGCATAGTTACATTATTGACACACCAAAAAGTCACGACATACAGAAAGCAAGAAAAGCATTCAGTAGAGTAAACCAATAAAAAATGTAAAGTATGAAATGATTCTACTCATTTTTAAGCTTTATTGCAGAAATTCTCACCCTTCACTCAAGAACCAAGATTACATTTGAGAGGTTTGAGTCACTGCGGCTTTGCCTCTAATGAATCCATCAAGGCTCCCATCACTCACTGTTCTTTTTGGCAGATGCGGCCCTGCGCTACATGGATGGGTGCAGCTCTACACGTCGGCTGGCCAGTGGTCAGAAGTCATCTGCCAGATTCATGCAAAGTTACGTCTTTGGCTTCAAGTGAAAAAAAGAAAATTAAGAGGAAAAACACGAACCTTTATATATTTATTTTGTGTGTATATTTTCTAATTTCTTCAGGTTGTTTAATTCCTATATAATTACAATACTTAGTTAAAAGCTGCCATATAATTTTAATACAAATTTATTAAAAACCCAACTATATGTAGACTGTAAACATCAATGAATGGATCAATCAATTAAGACTGACAGATGTGAGAAGCATTATATAACAGATAGATAGATAGATAGAGTAGATGGCAGGATTAGATAGATAGATAGATAGATAGATAGATAGATAGATAGATAGATAG
>JANRMT010061414.1:6854633-6873055 GCA_026402145.1 Polypterus bichir lapradei | reverse complement strand
ATATATATATATATATATATATATATATATATATATATATATATATAAATGTCTTGCCCTCTACAATAATGTTTAATAAAATAAGGACAGATGGGCTCAGTGAGTTGGAGAACCGTCCTGGTGTTCCACGGTTAATGAAGTGCAAGAAAAATGAAAAAGTGAAAAGAGCACAGACAAGGATGTGTGACCAGCGGGGGGCACCGCAGAGCACCAGACCCCTGACAGAACCACAGACCAACAGTCCCTTTTTTCATTTACGATACACTTACAGGTATCCTTCTTTGGGCGTCTTAGCGGTCCCCCTCACACTGCGGTACGGGGTTGCTCCTCCACCCTAGGGCGTGTGTTCTCTCTAACCCTAACCCTAATTTCTCCAGCTCCTCTTCCAACTCCCAAGTGGAGCCCACAGGAAAATTTTCTTGCTCCAAGGTTCATCTTTGATGGCTCATGAGACTTTAAAGAGATTCATGTTTGTGTTTTATTTAAGGATCACAGCTGCTTCTCCTAAAACCCCTCAGACGTGAGATACAACTGAGGTAAAAAGGAGTAAAAATTCACAGTTTGCTTTGAAAAGCATGTTCGGTGTCGTGAGATGTCTTTCGAGTCTTGTCTCAAAGCTTCCTATTTCTTACTTATTAGTGGACTGCTGCCTTTACACAAGGTCACTTACGACATCTGAGATACAATCAGTTCCGTTTCTTCTGTTTTTACTTTCTTGTTGTAACACTAGGAGTCGCTGTTGCTCCTCTAACCCGACAGACCCAGGACACCAGGTAAAAGTACTAAGAAGAGTTTTAATTCTTATTCTTTTATTAATATTGTTCTAAGCACCACAGCCACCATACACAAGTAAATAAATAATCACAATAATAACAATTCTCTCTTCCAAACCTCCCAGCAAGCTCTGTCCTCTACCTCCCAACTCCAGCTCGCTTGCTGGGATCCCATCAGTCCTTTGAATAGTACTTGACCCGGAAGTGTTTCTGCCCGTCCAACCAAGTGACTGGCTGGCACTTCCGAGTCTAATGAAGAACTGACATTTTCTTCAGCCCAGAAGTACTTTGGGGCTTCCGTCCTCGTGACTACCTTGTACTTACGGGCTATAAGTAAAGGAAAAGTCCCCAGGTCTTTCGACAGCTCCCCCTGGCAGCACCCACGGCAGCCAACAGGGCTGAGAAACTGAACTCCAAGTTCCAGGATGGCATATGAGAATCTGGGGCACCGCTACACTCCAGGGGAGCTGCCATCTAGCGTTCTGGGGGAGGCAGTGTCGGCAAGTAGCTGCCTTCCCCCATCCTTCTCTTCTTTGGGTGTCCCGGCCGGGTTAAGCAGCCGTCCGTCCGCCACACTCGTATACATACAGTAGGATAGAGGAAGTACAGGAATCGTAAAAAAAAATTGACCTCGACATTTTGACAAATCTTGACGTTTTAGACCTTCCTGAGTCTGAATTTTTGAAATTCTGTCTGCCTGTGTGTCTGTGTAAACACGATCACTCGAAAACACTTTGCCCTCAGTCAATGAGATTTTGTACCCCTGCTTTATATCAAAAATAAAGAATCCTATCAACTTTTGGGCCACTTGCGGCAGCCGGAAGTGGTACTTTAACTGAATACTTTTGGGGTATAATTACAGTGAGATGATTCAGATTTTGTATAGATATTTCTAATGATAAAAAGCAAACAAATATGAAATTTGAGAAAAATTACTCAACCGGAAATAGTATTTTATTTAAACAACCATTCAAATTTTTTGCATCATGGAAATATAAATGTGTACATGATATTAAAAACTGTATACAATATAATGCATATTCTTTCAATAACTATTATTAATTTTATTTTAATTTATACATCATCAGTTTAACAATAATGTGTACATATTGAACATGCCATGTAAATATAAACATGTAACGGGAACAATAAGCTGCTACGTCCCTGTTGTGTTCCTCGTAATTTATTTAATTTTATGATTTTTTATTTCCGCCATCATTATCATAATTAAATGTAGCTAAATGCAGTTTTGCCTATAGCAATTTATTGCAACGAATATTGTAATAGCAGTAATGGCGCACTGCACGATAACATGCAGCGAATACACTTGACTTGAGCGTTTATAGTTTTCATCCTCTTTCTCGGTACATTTACCATTCATTTGCTCAGAGGTTGACGCGCTTGCTGCTTCTTTTCTCCACCCTAGTGGCCCACTTCTTCTCTTCTTTCTTCAGCATCTTTTCGCATTGAAACTGACTGAGTGAGTGTTTGTGTTGCAATCAGTACATTTACTTTAATTTTTCACTTAAGCTAGCACTAATGTCTTCAACCTGCCTCAAGAATGATTTAAGGTAAAAAAAGAGGTAGGGGATGGGACGGTGAAGGGATGAGAACCCTGTACGCATGTGCCACACAGCTGCCCTTGCTGGCTGCTGGCTGCTGCCGAGAGTTGATTCTACAATAAAATAAAATAAAAATAAAAAGCGGAATAACCTTGGAGGTCAATCATCACCCCGAAAGCAGCTAGTAGACGTCACATAGTATATGTGTACCAAATTTCAGGTGAATAGTTCAAACGGTTTGCGAGCTACAGGTGATTTAAAATCCTGGACAGACAAACGAACAGCCACGGTAGCGTGTTATATATAAAGACCAGTCACAGCGCACTGCTATAACGATAACGTGCAGTGAATAATACACTTGACTTGAGCATTCATAGTCCTCAAACTCTTTCACTGTACGTGTACCATTTGTTTGTTCAGAGGTTGATGCGCTTGCTGCTTCCTGGGCAGCTCTTCTTTTCTCCACCATAGCGGCCCGCCGCTTCTCTTCTTTCATTGGCATCATTTCGCGTTAAAACTGATTAAGTTAGTTTTTGTGTTGCAATTACTTAGTACGTTTTCTTTAATTTTTCTCAAGCTGGCACTTAAGTCTTCAATTTGCCTCAAGAATGATTAGCGAAGGTGGTAGGGATGAGAACGGTGCCCATATGCATGCGCCGCTTGGCCGCCCTGCTGCGCGGTGCCGAGAGTTGATTCTACAATAAAATGAAAATAAAAAGAGCAATAAAAATCATCACCCTGAGAGCGGCTAGTAGACGTCACATAGTATATGTGTACCAAATTTCAGGTGAATAGTTCAAACGGTTTGCGAGTGACAGGTGATTTAAAATCCAGGACAGACAAACGAACAGCCACGGTAGCGTATTAAATAAGAAGACTAGGTGTACCCCATTGTTGCACCCACATAGTAATGAAACAGGACAAACTTTAAAAATCAATAGACGTCGGCACTGTATCTGATTGTGTTCAGCTCTGATGGGAGAGTGTCCCCCACATGTGGAGAAAAGCACATGGCCGTGATATCTCTGGCAATCAGCAGCTACCCTCTAAAACACATGGAGCTCTGATCTCTCTCTCAAAAACGTCAAATGTTACTCCTTAACAATCTGTAGATGATAATGTCTGCTGAACAAACAGGTATCGCTAGTTAAGCGGAGGCGAGGTGCACTCCAACATGTGGTGACAGGTAGAGCGACTCGAACAGAGGCTGGCGAGTGAATGAGGAAGGCCCTGCCCCCTCTGCTCTCGGCTCAAAGCCACTCTCTTGCATTTGCTTAAATACATCGGTACCACAAGCAAACTCTGGTACTTAGCGCGATGAGAGAAGTCACAAAATCAATTGGAAAGTTCAAGCAAATTACAGAAAAACAACCCGATCTAAATCCGTTAAGTAATTCTCTCATAAAAAGCAGACAGACATACAGCCAGAACGCACTTAGACCACGAAATTTTTAAACCGTTTCTTAGCGAGCACCTATGGGCCAAGGAAACCCACATTCCAAATTTCAAGTCCCAAGTCCTCATGGTTCGGGAGATTTCGTGATGAGTGAGTCAGTGGTATTTGGCTTTTCTATATAGAGATTACTAACACGTTTTCTGTGTTTTTAGGTGACTATAACTCTTTTTACTTTGCATGTAATCTCGGTAATGCATATGTAATCATGAAAAAACTTCACCACCGTTTTCGACCTCCCTAAGTGCGAAAATATGATTTTAATATAAAGTTTGAGTATAAATGGAGATAAATGATTGTGTATCAATATTATCTATTAGTTATGATGAGAAACAAAGATATACGATATTTAAGAAATGTTGCACAACTAGAAGTGGTTCTAATGACCATTTTCCTCAATCTCAGCACACGAGAAAGTCGAGTGGAGCGCACTTCCGATTTTTGTAATTGGAGCACAGGCAGATGAAGTGACATTCTCAAGGTTACATAATGGTGTCAGAAGTGGGATATGAACCCACAATCTCATGGTTTGAAGTGCAAAGTCTTAATCACTTTTTTCTTGTCTTCTTGTCTAGGTTGAGTCTGATCTAATTGGAACACCCCAATGTAAATCAGAGCAGCTAATAGTATTATTCAGGAGCAAGGACTTCAGTTTTGTAATCATAGTAATGTGTTTTATTACCACAAAAAACAGTCCATAGGCAGGACCGTGACAATTCCTTGTGTCGGCACTATCTAAGATCTTCCAATTCCTGTGCCTCGGCTCGACATAACAACCCAAATCTAGATTAATTCGTTGAGGGCTGAATACTTTTTCCAAAACACGCAGTTTTCTGAAAAGCACCCCAAGCAAGGTTCTCCCACATAAAGCAACCTAAAATATCAGTTGCTGGGAGATGTGGCTGCCAGTTCACAGTCTCTTCTGGCTCGAGAAGCTCACGGGTGGCATGACGGGTGGCGGGCTGACAAGGCTGGGGACAGAAGCAGCAGGAGTCGCGGTCAAAGCGCAATGCAATCTGGTTTGTACCTTGTGTCATTATGAGTGGCGGTCTTCTTCTACACAAACGTGTTCGGCACCACGATTAGCTGGGGATCGATCAGCGGATGCCAGTACCTCACTTTCATTTTCAATCTCGATCTCCAGATCACTTGCATCAGAATCAGAGTCCGATGGATCAGAGTCCAATGGATCAGAGTATAATTCAGCGATAATATACAAAACATCGTCCACGGAGTAGTTTGCTTTGTGCATTCACTTCGATCTTGCCAGACGCCAATGCTATTTTTGTCGTTGTTTGCTCTTCACAACTCCTGTAAGTGCATGGAAATCAAACCAACAAAGCTAACTTTCCTTCTAGAAAAGAGAGTCAAACTAAAACGTGATGGTGGATTCTGTTGTCGTTTCCAGTTACTTACTGCTCTGAACCCCTCCTGCTGACAAAAGTCGACAGCCGCCCTAAAAGAGTCAAGTGAGTTCAGTAATGGAGAAAGGAGTCCATGAAGTTGATCTTGTAATAATTCTAACGCCCCAGCAGAGGGGGACACCAGCATACTGCATGTGGAGGTAAAAGAGAGGGCCGATGCAAGTGTGGAAGAACCGCTGAGGAAAACAGGAATATTTCAATCAATCAACATTTATTCAGTCACAGACGAGTACATGGATTCATGCATTGCAAGGCAGAAGAGCATAGATTCCCCTTTTTGTTTGACTTTTATTGTTTTCCTCCCTCTACTTCCCCTTACTTATCAAAAAACATACTATCGGTTACCTAAGCTTTTCATTTCATATTACTACAAATGGGCCATCTGTTTCTGTATGTGTCAGATGGACCCTAAAGAAGGAAGGGTCATCTTACCTGTGTCTAACAGACGCGTTCCTAAAGAGGAAGTTGTCCTCGGTCAGCTTACTGCACCCTGTCCTATGACAGACACCTGTATGAATAACCTGCCGTTATAGCAGGACAGCTTTGTCAGCTTTTAACCCTCAGTAGCTTGCAAGCAGTTAATTTTTCTTTCACACAAGTTGCTAAAAGTAAGGGATACGTCACTCTTATTTGTCACTGTCATGAGGTTGTTAAAAATTGGAAGAGATTAAGGGAAAAAAATATCAGTTTCGCTATCCCTTAAACATTTGGAATAGTAAGTCCTGTTGAGAAGAGGGTGGGATAGAACCGCTTAGGAGACTTAAGGAAATTGGTGAGCTTATCTTAACTGTATAATATGTAAGGACTTTGTTCTTATTTAAGTTTGGACCTGATAGGTGGTGGAGTTGAGGCTAAATTTTCAAAATCAAGAAAGAAGGTGAGGATTGTGCCCACAGGTTGCATGTGATGTTTGGAATGCCCACAGGTTATTAAGACCAAGAAGTAAACATTAATGTTGATTGGTGACATTCACCAAAGTATTTTTCACAGGGAATTTGTTCGGTTCGTCCTTAACATCCTTCGCCAAATTTTTCACCATGCAGCTGAATTAAATTTTTTTTTTTTCCCAGTGCCCCATGATGTTTTGGTGAGGCCAGAATGACATCACAGAGCTGTAGTCACCAATGCTGGATGGGGGTGTCACTTCCTGATCTTCTCTACCTGGCCGGTTAGCATTGCAGATCTGAAGGACTTTCAGACATGTGTACCATAAGTGTATTCTGCCTCACACTTAACGGCACTGCACATGCGTAATAATTCATGGCGTATGCACACATGCACCATGACACTCCCTGATTGGTTCTCCAGCTGCATTTGCATTTGTTAAAAAACTTGCAGTATTTTCATTAGAGGGGTACAATAGCTGACCATAATGAAAATATCGTGCAAATACTTCATCATTCTGTATAGATTCATGGTAAGTTGTGTCAGTACTGCTGGAGCATAAGATAAGATAACATAACATGCTCAGTCTAGTCAGTCATGGATGGACAGCATCATTGTTGGATTGGCGCACAGCCAGTATTGACTGGATCAAGCATGTTATGCTCCACGCCTTGTAGCACAGATTGGGTAGTGACAGGGATCCCCCACCTCCCCAGAATATGTAATGCTGATCTCATTCATGAGAGGCTCTGTGGGTGTTAGGTAGTTGTAGTGAAAGGAGCTCGGGAGACACACAGAGAGATAAAGAGTAGGAAAGACAGTACATGACAACCCGTGAAATCACCAGCAGACAAACCCTGAAGTTGTTTCACAATCACAAATGGGTGACACTCTCCTACCATCAATGTTCAGACATTTAACTTTATCTCAGGGACATAGTGCAGTGGTTAGCACTGCTACCTCACAGCTCAGGTTACAATTTTGCCCGCAATGATCGGCCCAGCATAGTTGGCAGACACTTCCCTAGCCCCTCAAAGATACTCCCTGATTGGTTCTCCAGCTGCATTTTCATTTGTTAAAAAACTTGCAGTATTTTCATTAGAGGGGTGCATTATCCAACCATAATGAAAATATCTTACAAATACTTTATCGTTCTGTATAGATTCGTGGTGGGTTCTGATGCTACTGCTGGAGCATAAGATAAGATAACATAACATGCTCAATCTAGTCAGTCATGGATGGACAGCATCATCATTGGAATGGCGCACAGCCAGGATTGACTGGATCGAGTATGTTATGCTCCACGCCATGTAGCACAGATTGGGTAGTGATAGGGATCCCCCCCCACACACACCCCCCACACACACCCCCTGGAATTTATAATGCTGATCCCATTCACAAGAGGCTCTGTGGGTGTTAGGTAGTCGTAGTGAAAGGAGCTCGGGAGACACACAGAGAGATAAAGAGTAGGAAAGACAGTACATGACAACCCGTGAAATTACCAGCAGACAAACCCTGAAGTTGTTTCACAATCACAGATGGGTGACACTCTCCTACCATCAATGTTCAGACATTTAACTTTATCTCAGGGACATAGTGTAGTGGTTAGCACTGCTACCTCACAGCTCAGGTCACATTTTTGGCCGCAATAATCGGCCCAGCATAGTTGGCAGACACTTCCCTAACCCCTCAAGGATACTTAAAAGAATATAAAAACCACTATAATCCACTCAAAACTACTTCAGTTTCTCCTTTCCCGTTGACTTCAATGTGTTTTCGCACAGTTTGTCGAAATCCCTTCACGTTTCTGCCAAACTCAAGGTGAAGAGAATTCAGTGGGCTTCGCTCATCACTAGTGAAAATTTATGTTAAATGCAATTTTCTGTACGGACCAAATTGCTTTAAAAGTGCACACTGATATTCACTTTGTAATTCTAGCCAGAAAAGGCTGAAAGGGGTGAATACAGCAAAAGATGTCTGTCTTGAGAAATGTCCTTTTAGAGGGGGGATTATCTTTGTAGGAGGTCAACCAGACAGTCATGCAACAGCCATTTTGAAGGGGAAGGCAAATATTGACTTGAAATAGATCCATTTTGAAAAAAAATAAAAATAATAAAATAAAATAAAAAAACTTAGTGGGGCAAAAACCTTGTTGAATCCAGAGCCTTGACCTTCAAAAGACTCTTTTCTTGGTAACACACCACTTGAATTGGAAATCCTAAGTTTCTTACTTGAGTGTTTCCATAATTCTTTCCAGCAGTGTATATATAAATGAATAAACATCCTTAGGTTTCCTGTGTATTCAAGCTTTTATAGCCCTGATGGCTTTGTTGTATTAACTGACATACCAACCAAATCTGGTCAATGAACCTCAGGGCTATTCTTACTTCTAATAGCTATAATCCCATTGAAGACAAAAAAAAAAAGAAAAGAAAAGAAAAGCGGTTAGTCACCGCAACCTAAATACACGCCTGCAGGTTAAAATTTGTTTTTCCACATTTAGCAGATGATAGTCTAAGTTCATGATTTACTCTCAAATACATTAATACAGAACCTACTTTTATTTTGTTGCCATGGCAAAATACATACCTTAGTCTCTTAGGACAGCTGATGCCGCCAAAAATATTTTGCTTCAATTTTAATTTATGAATTCCTGTCAGAAAAAAGCATCCTAATGAATGCCTTTTATTTATCAAGACTCAGCTTGTATTGTTTGCAAATACTGTATATATAAATATATATATATATGTTTCTGTGATTTTCAATTTCTTTGTACCTCCCAAAGACATGCGTGTTAGGTTAATTGGTTCACTGTAAGAATGGGTGGGTGTTTATATGAGTCTGCTTTGTCCTTTGCTTGCACCTTATGCTGCTCCTCACAACCTGTACCAGTTAAGCAGGTCTGAAAATTGATGGTTAGAGGATGTCACAACCCAAACTGTGAAGTTGGTACACAAAACCTTTGACTCCAAATCCGACTGACTCCTCAATTTCTGGTACCACCAACTCTGACTACTATACTTGTAATTAAACTTGGTACACAAAACCTTCAACTCCAAAACTGACCTCTCAATTAATAGTAGAACCTACTCTGAATCCTCTCTTTTTGGTAACCACTAACTCCGACTTCAACTCCTCCACTTGTTACACAAAACCTTTGACTCCAACTCAGAATCTGACTCCTCGATTTCTAGTACCACCAACTCTGATTCCTCTAATTGTTATTAAGTTCGGTACACAAAACCTTCAATCTCCAACTCCAACTCTGATGTCTCAATTTATGGTACCTCCAACTCCAACTCTTCTCTTTCTGGTACCACGAACTCCGATTCCCCCATTTGTCTTTAGACTCGGTACACAAAACCTTCAACACCATCTCCGACTCTCACTCTTCAATTTCTGGTAATACCAGCTCTGACTCCAACTCCTCCATTTGTAATTAGACTTGGTACACAAAACCTTCAACATCAAAATCCGACTCTGAGTCCTAAATTTAAGGTACCACCAACTCTGAAAACTCTGTGTTTAGACTCGGTACACAAAACCTTCAACTCCAATTCTGAATCTCACTCCTCAATTTCTAGTACCGCCAACTCTGATTCCTCTAATTGTAATTAGACTCGGTACATAAAACCTTCAATTTCATCTTCAACTCTGACCCCTTGATTTATGGTACAAGGTATTACATCACTGACAGTGTGAACCATCAGGCTGCTTTTTAGCACTCTAACCTCTTAAAGTTCGAGTTTAGAGGCTGTACTGATGTTGTAGCTTACAGACACTGAGCAAAGTTAAACATAAGACTTAACACACAGTATTAAAAAAGAAGCTGGATTTTTATCAAAAGTCTAGAGAAAAAAAATGTTTAATTGAATCACTTTAGGTGAAATTGGAAATTTGAACATGCTATATTACAATTTATATTTAGTCAGAGTTGGTACATTTTTACCGACTCCAACTCTGAGTCTAGTAACCCAATAATTATCTCCAACTCTTAATCCATGACTCCACAGTCCTGGGGCATGTATAAACGGTACGTACACACAAAAATGTTGCGTACAAGCGTTTCCGTGCTCAAATCGTGATATATAAAACCTAAACTTGGCATAAAGTCACGCACATTTTCACTGTTCCTGTGTGGTTTCTCTTTCTTTTTTAGATCCACATCCCTGATGCGGCTTTATAAATACACTGAAATTAACCGCTTATTGTTGATTAGTTTAATGCATCTGATTGTAATTAACCTGTAACAATATAATGGTCCACAGAATGGTCAAACTATTCCAAATAACATAGCTGATTTAGTGTTGTTACTCTCACTGCACTTTCTTCTCTTCTTTCAGCTGCTCCCATTAGGGGTTGCCACAGCGGATCATCTTTTTCCATATTACTCTCATTGCAACACTCGGAGTATTTATATCACTGTATCTGAGTGTGAATCACAGCTCTACAACAGCTGATCAGAAAGAGAATTATCAGTATACAGCATCAAGCATACACTGCCTCAGCCATGCACACAGTCTATTTGAACTGCCCTCATACGACAAATGCTTCAGAGCCTTTCCTGTATGGATCTCGCGGTTCAGAAACAGTTTCATCCCAAGAACTATAAACGCATTCAATCAAGTGCTCCTTGTAGAACTGTTAGTACTTATAAGTACAATCACCTCACTGTAAACTTACACTACAGTTATAATATTGCACAACCTGAGCCACTTTATAAAGCGCGTATTTACATATGATGACGATATCATTTTTAATATGAAATGCAGCAAAATATGTTTATTATATTATACAGATAAAACTTTAACTTCATTTAAATAATCTCTATTGTTAATAATTAAAGGTTGTTCCTGCCTCGCACTGTATGCTTCACTGGGACTGGCGTGAAGGATAGAATAATTAAACATGTACTACAAAGATATTTCAATGCTCCTTAAAAGTTTTGAAGAATCTGCATTCTAAGCTTACAGATGGCTTAACGTCTATTTACAGAGCTGATCGTGTGGCGATTGGGTATTTGAAGAAAGAAAAGTAAGGGCAGGAATTGGGGGTTAGTATGTTTGAAAGTTACAGTACTGCTGCAATAAATTGTCGCGCACGGCGCAGCAAGCATCTTGTGAGAGGCAGGAACAATCACTGCGCCACCGTGTTCCCATGTTTAGTAACATGCTTTAACTCCTATCATCATGACAATGATATCAAGTATACATCTCAGTATTTTAATTATTCAGAGAGCTGTAATATCATGAATGTAATGGATTCTGTGTCCTGTCGGAGGAAGAGAATGCGCAGAAGCATGTAGTGATTCACACACACAAAGCACATAGAAGATCAAATACAAAACAAAGCATTTAACGTGCTACTTTAGTTATGATGGGATTTGAGAAACTAGTAAATTAAATGATTTTAAGATGAAGTTTATGATGTTCTGCTTTAATGACAAGATAAACTACATGATTAAAGTGGAAATTTTGAGATTAAAGTTGACATTTCGTGCTCTTTTCCCACTGTGTGCCTATTTTTTTTTTCTCTGTACCCTAATAAGCTTTCATTTGACACTCAGTAGGTGGACTACGACTCGCCTTTTAATGCCAACTTTGATATCTGACAACTTCTTTTTTATTTCGGGCACTGTGCGACTTTGCAAACTTGAGCTTCCAAGTTTCTCCAACACTCTATGTCACTCGATCAACTTCCTTTTGTTGTTGATACCACTGTTTAAACCAACAAATGCTACATTTTTCCTTTCCTCCACTTGGTATTCGCTGAAATTCTTCTATTTCCCCCCGTGCTTTTTCACAGAACACTGAGCTTAAGGGCTATTTATGTTGATTTGCATATTCAAAGAGGTGTAATTCTGGGAGGAGTTGGGGTGGTGCAGCAAGATTTATGGAGCGGAAGAATGTGGAAGTTAGCGTTCGCACAGATTTATGCATCTCGATTTTTTTGTGTGTACACACATTTCCACTTTTGTCTGTACACCATGTTATAGTGTGAATTCTACACACGGCGTTATGCATGAGGCCCCTGAACACAGGTCCTGAAGCTGCCTCCCAATCGTATTGCTATCTGCTGGTAATTCTGCCCCAGGCTGCAGTTTGGCCCTGTCACTTACTGTCTCTCTGTCTTGTTGCCCTCAGAACCGAGGATCATCATTGTGGGGAATTGAGATGTCACTTACAGCCCCAGCAACTTGGAGACACCTTTTTCACCTTGGAAGGTTTAAAACAGTCCACCACAACAAGTCTCTTCAGTCAATGAATGAAGTTGGCCGCAACTGTAAGTGGCACATCTGGAGGAAACCAGGCTGATCATGACCTGAGCAATGCCACTCCAAAGGTGAAGTGGCAATTGCAGCATTTTACTGTGAGGTTGTTTTTCAAGGCTACAATTGGGTTGAGGGAAAGCTGAACCGAGCAATTTAGAGAGATATCCTTAATGAAGACCTGCTCCAGAGCACTCAGGATCTCAGATTGGCCTGAAGGTTCACTTTCCAACAGGACAATGACCCCAGGGCAAAAAGCAAAGACAACCCAGTAGTGGCTTAGGCTCAACTCTATGAATGTTCTTGAGTTGCCCAACCAAACCCTAAACTTGAATATCTCTTGGAAGACCTGAAAAGAGCTGCCCACTGATGGTCTCCATCTGTGGAGTGGATCTGCTGAGAAGAATAACACAAAGTTCACAGATCCAGGTCTGGGAAGACCCCAAAAGACTCCCATCTGGAATCACTGCCACAGGGGCTTCAACAAAGTACTGAGAATAGGGTCTGATTACTGGTGTCATTGTGATAATTCAGTTGTTTTTTTGTTTTTTTTTAGTAGATTTGGGTAAATGTTCCCAAATCTTGTTCTTGCTTTGTCATTCTGCAGTATTGAGTTTTCTAGATGAGGACTCAAAAAACAGCATTTCCATTTTACATTTACTTATTTGGCTGATACCGTTATCCAAAGCGACTTACAACATTTATGATACATCTGGTTACATTTCTTTTGCTTTTCCAATTGGAACACAGGCAGGTCAGATGACTTGTTTATGGTCACAACAAATTAGTAGCAGGATCTGAACCCACAACCTTCAGGGTTGGAAGTCCAAAGCCTTAACCAATGTGTGTTGTCATGTGTACGCATCTGAGGTTCCCTTTCCAAGTTCATTGTAGGTCAACACTACCACTCAGGGGCACGAGAGGGCACTCTCACTCATGGTAACGCTTCTGTTTTCTCCCAGAGAATCTGCCCATTGAGGGCAACTGACCCCACCCCTTCTGGTCCCTCCACTATAAAGCCAAGGTGCTCCCAGCATGAGTCATCTCATTCTGGAGAGAACAGCCTGCCAAATGGAACTCCTGCCAGAGTGCAGACCGCTCACTGTACACTGATGATTATTTTACGTTTTGTTATTATTCAAGCGTCTCAGTGTTTGATGATGATATTGTGATCTGTAGCAAGAGTAGGGTGCAGGTTGAGGAGACCCTGGGGAGGTGGAGATATGAGAGGAGAGAAATGAAGGTCAGTAGGACCACCAAGACAGAATACATGTGTGTGAATGAGAAGGAGGTTAGTGGAGTGGTGAGGATGCAGGGAGTAGAGTTGGCGAAGGTGGATGAGTTTAAATACTTGGGATCACAGAGTAACGGTGATTGTGGAAGAGAGAAGAAGAAGAGAGTGCAGGCAGGGTGGAGTGGGTGGAGAAGACTGTCAGAAGTGTTTTGGAGTGAAAGGGAATGTCTACAGGATGGTAGTTAGACCAGCTATATTATGTGGGTTGGAGACGGTGGCACTGACCAAAAACAGGAGACAGAGCTGGAGGTGGCAGAGTTAAAGATGCTAAGATTTACGTTGGGCGTGACGAGGATGAACAGGATTAGAAATGAGGACATTAGAGGGTCAACTCAGATTTGAAGACAAAGTCAGAGAGGCGAGATTGTGTTGGTTTGGACATGTGCAGAGGAGAGATGAGGGGTATAAAGAGAGAAGGGTGCTAAGGATAGAGCTGCCAGGTAGGAGAAGAAGAGGAAGGCCTAAGAGAAGGTTTATGGATGTGGTGAGAGAAGACATGCAGGTGATGGGTGTGACAGAGCAAAAAGACGAGGACAGGAAGAGATGGAAGAACGTTATCCGCTGTGACGACCCCTAACGGGAGCCGCCGAAAGAAGAAGAAGTTATTATTCAAGCTCCTGTTTAAGCTGTTTGGACTTGGAAGAAGATTAAAAGGGGGCGACCCAATTGGTTCCCCAACATTTTTTCTGTTGCCATTGTGTAAAAAGTGAGGGTGTCTGAATAGTCCAGTGACTCTCTATATAATGCATAACAATTCTTGTGTCTGCGTCTGTAAATGTCTTTTAATGTCTTTTAACCTCAATAGTTGACGGGTTCTTTCGTTTGTGGAGTCACCTGCTTTTTTTAGGTAGATACCTGCGCAGACTTAGCACTACCCTGGAAGAAGGGTCTGTTCATTTTTGAAGAGCTTAGTGCTAACGGCATCGTTGAAGGTACTGGGAAAGCCGGCCAGGTGCCAAGCTTGTGGGCGGAAAGCCTTCCCAACGTGTGACTCACCGAAGCGGATATTGGACACTGTGAATTACTGTTTTTCTGATTCCACAGCTTTGAAGGATGTGTGCCGGTGATGCAGTGATGGGAAGGTGGGTGACACCTTTCAGGAGGTAAAGCAGAAAACGAAATCAGCAGTCCTGGAACTGAGCGAGTGAGTGTATTTGTTCAAATAAATGTGCGGTGAGGGTATGATGAAGGAACAGGGGATAAAGAGCAATTAACCAAGGCCCGCGTTGAACAAGCAGGTTGATTTATGTTGTTTGCTTTGGCTTGGGCAGTGCGCTCAGTTTGCTTCACTTGATGGATGTGGGTGTGAATCACTTCAGAAGCTCGCAGGTTCACCAGAGTATCTGATCACCGTATTTACTTCTGTCCAGAGTACACCCTGACACAGTTTGGATCTCATCTATAATCTTAATAGCCTCAGCCTTCATACCTTTTTTTTACTTGCTGGGGTTTTAGACTTGTTATTTAGATAGATTGTTGTAATTGCTAATTACATTATAAAAACTTTAATGATAGAGAAAACTGAGGGCTTTGTAAGAAAAAAATCGGGAATGGTCTCTCCTAAAATTTCTCGTATACTCAGATATGGGGATGGATATTTGAGGAGTAAACTGCACGACAATGATTATATTTTTATATTATGTACTTTAAAGAACCATCAACAACAAATCAAATCAAATTAGTAATACATTGAACAATTATTAGTAAAATAAAATGGAATAAATTGGACTCTGCAGCTGCATGAATAAAAACATACCACTTCCGGTTAGTGGAAATAGCCCAAAAGTTAATAGAAATCTACGTTTCATACTTAATACTTGTATGCAAAATTTGGATAACCTAAGTGAAAGCATACTCAAGTTATCGTGTTTACGCGCACACACACACACAGACAAAAACAGATATACTTCCAGAAATGGTATTTTTAGACTAAAATGTCGAGATTCATCAAACTCTCAAAATCGAATTTTTGGACGATTGCAATATTTTCCCTACGAAAAAGTAAATCAGACTCAGAGAGGTCTGAAACGACAAGATTCATCAAAATCTCGAAATTGAATTTTTGGGGGATTCCAATACTTTCCCAATACTTCATATACAAGAAAGTCAGGAGGGTCTAAAACAACGAGACTTATTAAAATCTCAACATCGAGTTTTTGGATGATTACAATACTTTCCCGATACCTCGTATACGAGAAAGTCAGGGAGGTCTAAAACGTCAAGACTCATCAAAATGTCAACTTTGAATTTTTGGACAATTACAATACTTTCCCGATACTTCATATACGAGAAAGTCAGGGAGGTCTAAAATGTCGAGACTCATCAAAATCTCAACATCGAGTTTTTGGATGATTACAATACTTTCCCGATACCTCGTATACGAGAAAGTCAGGGAGGTCTAAAACGTCAAGACTCATCAAAATCTGAACTTTGAATTTTTGGACAATTACAATACTTTCCCGATACTTTGTATACGAGAAAGTCAGAGAGGTCGAAAATGTCGAGACTCATCAAAATCTCAACTTTGAATTTTTGGATGATTACAATACTTAAAAAAGATAAATAAATAGCATTCTCAAACTTAATTCAGTTTCAGGATCACAAGCGTGGGTGAGGTCTGTTTTGGCAGGTTTGGGCTGAAGGAGAGAGAACCTGAACTTTACACGCATATACACACAATCACAGGGTCAAGAAGAAGAGTTCCCAATATACTGCAATGAAAGAGACAAAGAGATCATAAATCTTTCGGGCACCCGAAGGCTAACCCCTTATAACAAAAATGAAATGTGGGTTCAAACATGTTTTAAAAGCAAAAGAAAATGTCGTATCGATGCAAGTCTCAAAGCAGACTGCTTAAGATGGTCTTATGGGCTCCTGGCAGGAAGTGGTGGGATACAGGCAGGCGGACACCGGATGAGATATCAGAGATGTTATGGCCGTCTTATCTTCCGGTCCGCAGAGAGAGGAAGTGAAAAGGCACCAGTCAACAGTACCTTCTGATGTTCCATCCATCCATTATCCAACCCGCTACATCCTAACTACAGGGTCACGGGGGTCTGCTGGAGCCAATCCCAGCCAACACTGGGCGCAAGGCAGGAAACAAACCCCGGGCAGGGCACCAGCCCAGGCCAGGGCACACACACACACACACACACAAACACCAAGCACACACTAGGGACAATTTAGGATCACCAATCCACCTAACCTGCATGTCTTTGGACTGTGGGAGGAAACCGGAGTACCCGGAGGACACGGGGAGAACATGCAAACTCCGCACAGGGAGACCTGGGGAGCAAACCCGGGTCTCCTAACTGCGAGGCAGCAGCGCTACCCACTGCACCACCGTACCACCACCTTCTGATTTTCCGGTGGGAAATTACAGTTATGAGTCACATGCGCACGGGTTTGACAACATGGAACATGGCTATTTTTGGGATGAGAGAGTAAAAAATACAAGATGGAGGACACTGTGCTATGAGATGTTAAATCTGAAAAGTTTTATTTATTTATTTTTTGTTGAAACAACATTTTCATCACCTCATCAATGTTAGGTTATAACATTAAAACCAGTGAATTTTAATCAAGGGGTGTTGCAGTCAAACTACATAAGACACTAGTGAGACCACATATGAAGTACTGTGTACAGTTCTGGTCACCACGCTACAAGAAGGACATAGCAGCATGTGAAGCTGTTCAGAAGAGACGAACCAAGTGCATCCCAGGACTGTCCCCTATGCGCATGTGGGCGGCAAATACGTACGGTCAGAAAACGATTTACCCCTGATGCATTTCTGTCCAACACTTGAAGTTTCTCTCTAGCTGATTATCTTTAATCTAAGCACCGGACTGTTGTCACACGGTGCTCACACTAAGAACATTCCATTGATATTAACTTGCAGGGAATCTTCCATTGTGTATGTTAAAGTTACACTACAGGTCAAATGTTTTAGAACTCCTCAGTTTCTCTTCTGATTTACTCAGTTGAAATGAAATGAATAACCTAAAATGGTGAAAAGGTAAGCAGTAAGCTGGCAGAGGATTTAATTTAAAGTGTAATATTGCCAGAGTAATAACACGGTGTGCTTTAAGACAGGCAGAGGGGTTTTTAAGTAATCCACAAGAAAATTGTTTGCAAGGCTTCATTTACTTGAATAGGTACAGAACAGCTGTAGGTTGTAACCAATTAGTTGTTCCCTGTTGTTGGAATAATAATAATTATAATAATAATAATAAATAATAATAATAATAAAAGGTGTCAATTCACCCTACTTTCTCCTGTAGTAATAATAATAAGTTTTATTTATGTAGCACCTTTCATACACTCAAGGACACTTTACAATTCAATAAACACATTAACAAGACAGTAGAAATTACATACAAGAAAATGAATAATTCTGAAATGTCCTCTTTTTCTGTTTTTGCTAACCTAAACTTTAAACTGAAACCTCTTTTCACCATTTTTGGTCAATCATTGCATTTCAACTGATTAAATTTGAAGGAAAACGGAGGTGTTCTAAAACTTTTGACCAGTAGTGTACCTTATACAGGGTGGCACAGTGGTTCAGTGGTAGCGCTGCTGCCTCGCAGTAAGGAGACCTGGGGCCTCATGCATAACGCCGTGCGTAGAATTCGCACTATAACATGACGTAAGCACAAAAGCCGAAATGTGCTTATACACAGAAAAATCCAGATGCAGGAATCTGTGCGTTCGTCAACTTCCACGTTCTTCCGCTACATAAATCCCGGTCAGCGTGAAAAGTAAC
>JANRMT010061414.1:6808620-6821562 GCA_026402145.1 Polypterus bichir lapradei | reverse complement strand
GTATATATATATATATATATATATATATATATATATATATTGTGGACACGGCCCGGACACAGACAGGCAGACATGTTGTTAATCACCACCACACGTTTATTTTACAATACCTATTATTTACAAGTCTTAGTGCACACACGAACCCCCACACAGTCCTGGCCACACAATGCCTTCCTCTTCGGGCCGCCTCCACTCTCTCTCCTGCCTTGTCCTGCTTCCACCCGACTCCAGCCTCGAATGAAGGGAGACGGCCCCTTTTATTTCATCCCGGATGAGCTCCAGGTGTTTCCCGGCATTCCTCCCTGGACACTCCCCAGTGTGGTGGAAGTGCCGGCTGTTCTCCCGGAAGCTCTCCGGGTGTCCCTGCTACATATGTCTCTCTCTCTATATATATCTATATATATATATATATATATATATACTGTATATATATCACTTTACATATAATGCCCAATATTGGTAGCCTTGGTCTCTTTTTTAATTGCTCTGGAAAAACTAGAAAAGGATAAACTTTTCTTGTTGTTATGACAATAATATTAAAACATTTAGGTATTTAAATGCTAGTTTTCAAAAATGACAGAATATCTTATCATGTGTGAATTTTCATTAGATGCTATGGTTGTGTGGTATAAAGAAGCCTAAACCAAAGTATCAGTTACATCTGCTTTTAATAATTTGTCAACCAGCTGATGAAATGTGGCATGTGCACCACATAAGCCTAATGGAATCCCATTAAAATGATCTGCACAGGATGTTTTTATAACTTCACTGGCCATTGATTCTCTCATATACTTTAAATATAAAATAGGAGAAAATGTCCATTGCATTTTTTTATGTCCTCGCTTAAATAAGCTGTATTTCACCTGTATTGTCAAATGAGAATCACTTTGTTTGCTAACAAATACTTTGATATCAAATGAGCCTGGAAGCCTCTAGTTGTGATACGATGCATTCAGGACATTTTCAGACCCTTTCACTTTCTGCACAATGTATCATGCCGTTCATATTGCAGATAGGTGCATCCTCTTTGCTTTAATTCTCCTTTTTGCAGTCCATGTGGCAATGGGAAAGCATTTCTAGAAACAAAAGTGTAAATGGAAAAAAGAGAGTGATGTTGTTGGTAAGGCGAAGACGAGGAACTAAACAAGAGAGGGCAGAGCAGATTCTTCTTCCTTAGGAGACTGAGCTCCTTTAATGTGTGTAGTGACACCCTTCACCTTCATCTTCTAAAACTCTGTGATGGCCGGCATGATGTGTTGGGCTGGACTCACCACTTCAAGCTGATTTGAAAGGCAGGCTCAGTTAAGGGGCACCTTCGGGACCTGCTGGAGGAAGCAGAGGAGTAGAGGATTAAGATAACTCTGAGTGGCATTATGAACAATGCTGCACATTAACTCCATGGCAAACCAGCACTAAGGTCTTTCAGACAATAAAATATTCAGCAAAGGTTTCTATCTATCTATCTATCTATTGTGACACACATACTCCTTGGGGACAGCTCAAAGGCTCTGGTGGTAGTAATTCAATGCCGATCCATAAGATGGCGGTGTATGTTGGTGCCTCTTCTATCTATCTTGCCTACTACGCTAAATTGAAATCTGTCTATCCAGTTTATCCTGCCTACTACAATAAATTAAAATCTATTTATATATCTAAGAAAAGAAGAAAAAACACTAATATCCACAATGAAAAAAAGCAATCCAAGAAACTCCAAAATAATCCCAAAGAGTTGGATGTCATTGCAGTGTCCTTATTTTACAAACTCAATAAAATACATTTTCCATAGAGTACTGTGATTACGATTTGTTTATCTTCTCCGTGTATCCTTTCATGTTTCGCTAATAAGTTTGTATTTTTTTTCCTCTCAGACTTTATTGTTCGACACTCAACAGTAGAATTTTCTGAAGATCTCGTTGCAGCTCTGTGGTCTACCAACCAAGGATGGTCTCGGTAGTTCTTGTATATGAAAAGCATAAATAATAAGACAGTAATAAAGGTCACATGTTAACACTGTCTGGCAAGCCAAGCCATTTTTGATTTATGACTATTACTGGAAAGAATAAACTGCATAAACAGAAGGAAAGAGCTTCTGACCTTTTGACCTGTTCCAGTGGCCTTCATGTTCTTTCTTAATATTTGAAATATTATGCAGCTGCAAAACCGAGAAAATGTATGAAATTTGGAATCTGAAGTTCAGGCATGAAAAAGATGATCCTTACTGCTGTACTGTTACACTTTGATAAATATGATTACAGAAAACATCTGAAAGACATTATTAATGTTTTTTTTCCCCTTTTTTTCCTAGGAAGACATGTATCATTGCTTATCTAGGAGGAATGTTAAGCTGTCCTCACACAAGGCGTCCACAGAATTTAGTCCTTTATGTTTTCTACTGATGGATGCATTTTTTCTTCTCCTTAGCAGTCAGTAATGACTGACGCCATGATGGACTTGTAATCCTGTCCGAAATCGGCTCCTGCTATGCGTCCGGTGAGGCTGGAATGGGCGTTGGATCCCGACAACAGCGTGTTGGAAAAAGCAAGCATAGAAACGAAAGAAGGGAAGGATCGTAAAGATTATATTCAAAGCTGCAATGCATTTCCCAAATGTTAAACATGTCGCATTTTCTTAGGATCAGCCTTACAACATACTGATACGTATACTGTAAGTCTTTTGAAAATTTTGTACATTTTTCAATATAACAAAATTAGAATACAAATAAACGAGAGTTACTTGTGAACCCTGAGAATTCCATACAGGTCCAGTTCATTATTTATATAAGGGAGAAGGCCCTTAGAAGGAGAGGAGACCCAGACCCTGATGGCCACTTTGGTTGAGCGCCAGAGAACCTGTGTGGAGATATGAGAAACGTCCGGAAGGACAACCACCACTGAAACACTCCATTGATCTGAGCTTTACGACAGAAGCTTCTCCTCAGTAAAAGACACATGGAAGCCCACAAAAAAGACACCTAAAGGACTCTCTGACCGTGAGAAACAAGAGTCTCTAGTCTGGTGACACCAAGATTAGCATCATGTCCAGAAGAAACTATTTACTGCTCGTCACCTGTGCAATACCATTCCAATGCTAAAGGTTGGTGGACACATGGTTGATGACCCCGACTCTCTTGGTTCACTGGCCCCAGTGCCTTACTTGTGTTTCCAAGTAGATGACAAAAATGCATATAATGAGGGTGTTAGAAATAAACTTGATCCATTAGGCTTAAAAGTCAAGACACAGGTAAAGAATTTAGGGCTAATAATTGACTCTGACCTAACTTTTAAATCACATATTAATCAGATCACTAGGATAACATCAAGCACCAGGTGAGCTACCACAGCCATGCAGATGACACACAGCTTTACTTATCGATAGCGCCTGATGACCCTGATGCTCTTGGCTCTCTGATCCAATGGCTGAGCAGTATTTCTGAATGGATGAGTAGTAACTTTCTCAAGCTAAATAACGGAAATCTTTGAGAATGGCAAATATGGAAATAATGAGGGTATTAGAAATAAACTTGATCCCTTAGATTTAAAAGTCAAGGTGGAGGTAAAGAGTTTAGGGGTAATAATCATGGACTCTGACCTAAACTTTAAATCGCATCTTAACCAGACTACCGGGGCTGCATTTTTTCACTTCAATATGGCGCAAGTTAGTTCTCCTTATTACTTTGCAAGTTGCTGAAAAATGAGCTGACACTTTTGTTTTTAGTCGACTAGATTACTGTAACGCACTCCTCTCAGGATTACCCAAGAAAGACGTCAATCGATTGCAACGAGTGCAGAATGGAGCTGCCAGAATCTTAACTAGGAAAAGAAAATCCAAGCACGTCACACCAGTTACACTGGTTACCTGTGCCATTTAGAATTGACTTTAAAATACTGTTGATGGTTTACAAAGCCTTAAATAACCTCACACTATCCTAGTGCCTCTTACCGTGCCCTTAGATCTTCAAATGAGTGTCTGCTTATAATTCCAAGAGCTAAACTTAAAAGAAGTGGTGAGGCGGCCTTCTGCTGTTATGCACCTAAAATCTCCAAAACGAGTTTACCAATAGAAATTAAAAAAAAAAAAACTGCTAAAAACCTGTTATTTTAACATGGCTTCCTCATAGCTTCATTTTAGTCTAACCCTGATAGTCTATATATGCCTTTAAATTATCGTTTTATCATAGCTCTGCAATCCATACTAACCCCTACTTTTCTCTGCTATTCTTTTTCCGGTTTTCTGTGGTGACCTTGATCAGGGTGCCTTGCAGTCCTTACATTGATGGACTGAAGGCCAATGGTCCACATGACCATCATCATCATCTAATTCTTCCCACGTGAAGCCTGAAAACCATGAGGACTGATCAAGATCATTTATGTCAGGTAGAATATGCCCAGTGGGGGCTAGCTGGTCTCGAGGCCTTGGAACCCCTGCAGATTTTGTTTATTTTTTTTCCATTTGTTTTTAGTGAAAAGTCAAGCAAAATGGCCCCTTTTATTGGCTAACTAAAAAGATTACAATATGTAAGCTTTCGAGGCAACTCAGGCCCCTTCTTCAGACGAGATGGAATAATTTGCATCCATTTGTTTTTGAAATTCTTAATAAATAGAGTTACTGCTCTCTCTCTCTCAGTGGTGGGAGTCGACTTGTTCACAGTCCTACTTTTTGTAAAAATGGATTGATTTGTATGGAATGATTACAATAAAATTAATAAAAAAATAAAAATAATAACAGTCATCAGCAGTGTGTCTGTCTGCAGAGAGAGTGTCGACCTCATCATTGAGAGGTTTACTTACTGGCAGTGACATTCATGTGGCTCTGGTGACTCTTCCTATGAAGTCAGTAAACGGACTGGGAGAGCATGAGGGGTCATGAGGTCAATAGAAAAGGGGTGTGTGGTGCTCCTGATATCTCAGTAAAAGGACAGAGGTCCAAGTCTTTAGAGTCCTGGTGCTTCCTGTCTTGTTATAAGGTTGCAAAACATGGTCACCATCCAGTGACACGAGATGAACTTCGGTACTGTGTCTTTTCGGAGAGTCCTTGGTTCCCGCTGGTTTGACTTTGTGTTGCTCATGGAGTCCTTAATGAGGCACATGACCTGCATTATGAAGGAGCGTCAGTTATGGCACTATGGCCATGAGGCGTGTTTCCCAGAGGGTGATCCGGCTTGTAAGATCCTCATTGTTGGGGACCCGAGTGGTTGGACCAGGCCAAGGGGTCACCCACGTAACACCTGGCTGCGGGGTCTGTCTGGGGGGTTACCAACCGGGATCCCGAGTTGTTTCGTCATGTAGTGGGTGCAACAACCCACTGTACCAGTGCATGCTCCCCAACTTGACTTGACTTGATGGGAGGCCAGTACAGAAGGTAACAGATATTTAAGCTGGCTGGACAAAGAAAATAATTTTGTGTCCGGTCAGAGAAATACGAGGGGGTACCCATAAATAACCAGAATTGAAAAAAAAAAAGTTTTAATAATTTCTACTTACTGCAACTTTAGTCTCCTTCAAAGTGTTCTCCATGTGAATGAACATGCTCGTCCCAACGGTTTTCTCACTGGTGGAAACCATTTTTGGAATTGCTGAAGAGATTTTTCTTCGACTTCCTCCACGGTGCAAAAACGCTTTCCTTTGAGTTCTTTTTCTTTGTACTCGGGAACGAGAAAATGTCGCAGGGAGCAAAGATCAGGCGAGTAGGGAAAGGTGGCGAGATCTCCAAGACACACACAAGTCAAATCAGAAATCTCTTCAATCATCTGACGAGGATCTCCGTAAATTGCGTTGCAAGCTTTTTCAAGACCTGCATTGTGAGGGAGCGTCAGTTACGGCACTACGGCCATGTGGCGCGTTTCCCCGAGGGTGATCCGGCTCATAAGATCCTCATTGTTGAGGACCCGAGTGGCTGGACCAGGCCAAAGGGTCGCCCACGTAACACCTGGCTGTGGCAGATGGAGGGTCATTTCCGGAGGGTGAGACTGGACCGCGTGTCTGCCTGGGGGGTTGCCAACTGGGATCCTGAGCTGTTTCGACATGTAGTGGGTGTAGCAACGTGCTGTACCAGTGCATGCTCTCCAACTTGACTTGACTTGAGCTTGACTTGTACAAGTATGTGGATGACATCGGGGGCTTATAAGTACATTCAGTCAGTCGGTCAGTAATGTCAGTCCATTGATCCGTCGATGACAATCTTCATCTATTCGCCAATCTCTGTCTTATGGACCTGACCGTACATTGACATGACAATTATTTTGACATCGACTCATTTTTACTACAGGAAATTACCCAAGAAAAATTTGCAATTGTTTTTTTTGCATTACAGTTTATATAGTAATTTCCATCGAAACAAGTGAACTTTTACCTTGCTCGGTGATCGTTTGGGTCTCACTTGGCACATTTTAGATTCCCTTCCAGTTGGAGGGTTGCCGCTCTCAAGGTCTGCCTGAAGAAAAGCACAGTTAAGCAAAACAAAGTGGAAGCGGATACATTTGCAGGATGTTATCATTACGGCCGTTTAAATAAACAGACGCAAACAAGCTGTGAAGTGGGATAATTCGCTGGAATGCTGTTGTTCACTACTTGCTTCTGGTATTATGAATTCCTGCTTAAGTGGCAAAAAGATTCCAGAAAAAGCATTCCTTTGCAGCAGAATATGTAAAAAGAAAAAAAAAAAACGTCATTTCATCCCATTTTATCCCGTTTTTAGCACTTGGCAAATTGCTTCAAAAAATATCTCAAAGGCCGAGAAAGGAATATGCAAGCAAATCAAAGTGGACTCTTTAGTGCAAATCTTTCCCAGTCTACATTCCACAAGTTCACATCAGGCCTGCTTACTTTATTAAAATCTTCAAGCACAATTAGGTTTGTAAGCCAAAACACCTGCTAATCACTCCACTAGTCTGCTCTGGGCACATTCTGGGAATCCTAGGCTTACAAAGGCCCTGCTTTCATTGTCATGCTCGAACTCATGCCGTATTCATCGTCTTAAAAACCTTTTCTTGTTAAGTCTTCTACTTTATTTACTGCCGGATTAAAAGTGCAAAAAAAAAAAAAAAAAAAAATGGATCAAAGTCCTCTTAAATTGTTTCCATTTCAGAACTCTTCTTTCCCAGTAGCCTCAGAAGCCAGACGGATCGGGAACAATTGCGGCCCGGCTAAATTGAATCTGTTGTTTTCCCACCTTAGTCTATTGGTGTTTCTGTTGGAAGCAAGTCAGGCGAATACTCTCGTTTTCTCGTCCGTCATCGGCTCGTAATCATTGCTTCTCTTGGTTTGGTGGGCCAGGTGAGTTTTCTTCGTTGCACAAACCTGCACCTTTTCTTACCTGGGCTGTAATACTAGCCTTTTGGGGGGGGTGTGTGTGTGTTGGGCATGGTGTCTGAATCCCTGCAGAAAATGAAATGAAATAAAGCACTTACTTTGCAGCTCCATGACAAACCTCGCAGTACAAAGGCTCTGAAATTCCGACAGTGCATAGGATCCTTTTGAAGCCTAAAACGAGGGCGGAACGCTGGAAGTTTATGAATTAGAAGGACTGTTTTTCTTTTCGATTTTTTTCTGAAAGAATACTCCCCTCAGGGTAAACATTTGTCTAGCGACTTCCAGTATCAGCTATAAACACAGTAATCCTCAGAAGTTAGAAAGCAGCGACAAATGATCGGCAAGATTTTGATAAAACCATAAAGGATCTCCTGGAAATGGAATATGAGACTTGGTGGGTAAGGCAGGTGTCGTCAACGGCCAGATGTAACGCTTAGGGGGATAAAATATAAAGTCAGGGATTTGACCAGAGGGGTTACGACATCAATGCAAAGTATGAATCTGTCAAATAAGACCAAGAGGTAGGCGCTCATTCATTCATTCATAGCACTCAGTTACCTTCAATGAAAAAAGAATCTCACGTCAGTTTGATATTTACAATTTATCACACACCAGGAGGAGGATAACAAACGAATGGAAGTTCAATTCCATCTGCAGCTTGCTTCTAGTTAAGGACTGTGAAACATCTGTATGAAAGGAGTGACAGATGAGCATCAAGATTTCTCTAAAACCATAAAGGTTCTGCTGAAAATGGCATAGGAGACTTGGTGGGTTAAGTAGGAGTCGTCAACATCCAGATGTAATGTTTAAGGGAAAAAATATCAGGGATTGCACCAGAGGGTTTATGACATCCATGCAAAGTATATACAGTGCATCCGGAAAGTATTCAAAGCGCATCACTTTTTAAACATTTTGTTATGTTACAGCCTTATTCCAAAATGGATTAAATTCATTTTTTCCTACACACAACACCCCATAATGACAACGTGAAAAAAGTTTACTTGATATTTTTGTAAATTTATTAAAAATAAAAATATTGAGAAAGCACATGTACATAAGTATTCACGGCCTTTGCCAAGAAGCTCAAAATTGAGCTCAGGTGCATCCTGTTTCCCCTGATCGTCCTTGAGATGTTTAATTGGAGTCCACCTGTGGTAAATTCCGTTGACTGGACATGATTTGGAAAGGCACACACCTGACTATAGAAGGTCCCACAGTTGACAGTTCATGTCACAGCACAAACCAAGCATGAAGTCAAAGGAATTGTCTGTAGACATCTGAGACAGGATTGTCTCAAGGTACAAATCTGGGGAAGTTTACAGAAAAATTTCTGCTGCTCTGAAGATCCCAATGAGCACAGTGGTCTCCATCATCCGTAAGTGGAAGGAGTTCGAAACCACCAGGACTCTTCCTAGAGCTGGCCGGCCATCTAAACTGAGCAATCGGGGGAGAAGGGCCTTAGTCATGGAGGTGACCAAGAACCAGATGGTCACTCTGTCAGAGCTCCAGAGGTCCTCTGTGGAGAGAGGAGAACCTTCCAGAAGGACAGCCATCTCTGCAGCAATCCACCAATCAGGCCTGTATGGTAGAGTGGCCAGACGGAAGCCACTCTTTAGTAAAAGGCACACGGCAGCCTGTCTGGAGTTTGACAAAAGGCACCTGAAGGACTCTCAGACCATGAGAAACAAAATTCTCTGGTCTGATGCGACAAAGATTGAACTCTTTGGTGTGAATGCCAGGCGTCACGTTTGGAGGAAACAAGGCACCGCTAATCACCAGGCCAATACCATCCCTACAGTGAAGCATGGTGGTGGCAGCATCATGATGTGGGGATGGAACTGGGAGACTAGTCAGGACAAAGGGAAAGATGACTGCAGCAATGTACAGAGACATCCTAGATGAAAACCTGCTCCAGAGCGCTCTTGACCTCAGACTGGGGCGACGGTTCATCTTTCAGCAGGACAACGACCCTAAGCACACAGCCAAGATATCAAAGGAGTGGCTTCAGGACAACTCTGTGAATGTCCTTGAGTGGCCCAGACAGAGCCCAGACTTGAATCCGATTGAACATCTCTGGAGAGATCTTAAAATGGCTGTGCACCGACGCTTCCCATCCAACATGACGGAGCTTGAGGGGGGCTGCAAAGAGGAATGGGCGAAACTGGCCAAGGATAGGTGTGCCAAGCTTGTGGCATCATATTCAAAAAGACGTGAGGCTGTAATTGCTGCCAAAGGTGCATCGAAAAAGTACTGAGCAAAGGATGTGAATACTTATGTACATGGGATTTCTCAGTTTTTTTATTTTTAATAAATTTGCAAAAACCTCAAGTAAACTTTTTTCACGTTGTCATTATGGGGTGTTGTGTGTAGAATTCTGAGGAAAAAAATGAATTTAATCCATTTTGGAATAAGGCTGTAACATAACAAAATGTGGAAAAAGTAATGCGCTGTGAATACTTTCTGGATGCACTGTATCTCTGTCAATTAAGACCAAGATGCAGGAACTCATTCATTCATAGGACTCCGTTCTCTATAATAAAAGAAGAATCACATGTTAGTTTGATATTTGAAGAATCACAACTCTACATCTTTCATCCACTTAAATGTTGTGATGCCATGAATGTAGAAACATCTACATGAAAGGAGTGACAAATGATTGTCAAGATTTCTCTAAAACCACAACGTTCTGCTGAAAATGGAACACAAGACTTGGTGGGTAAAGCAGGGGTTGCCAACATCAAGATGTAATGTTTAAGGTAAAAAATATAAAGTCAGAGATTGGACCAGACGCGTTACGACATCAATACAAAATATGAATGTCTGTCAGTTAAGACCAAGAGGTAGGAGCTCATTGATCCATAGGACACAGTTAGAAGAATTGCACGTCGCTTTGATATTTACAGTTTATCACACACCAGGAGGAGAATAACAAACGAATGGAAGTTCATTTCCATTTGCAGCTTGCACCCAGTTAAGGACTGTGAAGCATCTACATGAAAGGAGAGACACATGAGCATCAAGATTTCTCTAAAGCCATAAACGTTCTGCTGAAAATGGCATAGGAGACTTGGTAGGTTAAGTAGGATTCGTCAACATCCAGATGTAGTGCTCAGGGATTGGACCAGAGGGGTTACGACATCAATGCAAAGTATAAATCTGTCAAATAAGACCAAGAGGTAGGCACTCATTCATTCATAGCACTCAGTTTCCTTCAATGAAAGAATCACACGTCAGTTTGATATTTACAGTTTATCACACAGCAGTAAAAGAATCACAAACGAATGGAAGTTCAATTCCATCTTCATCTTGCATCCACTTACAGTAAGTGCTGTGATGATATTGATGTAGAAACATCTACTTGAAAGGAGCGACACATGATTATCAAGATTCCTCTAAAACCGTAAAGTTGAGGTCACTAGTCCATGATTACCCCTAAATTCTTTACCTCCTCCTTGACCTTTAAACCTAAGGGATCAAGTTTATTTCTAATACCCTTGTCATTTGCATATTTGCCAATCACTAAGATTTCTGTTATTTCCTTATTTAGTTTGAGAAAATTGCTACTCATCCATTCAGAAATACTGCTAAGACATTGGATCATTAAGCCAAGAGCATGAGGGTCATCAGGCGCTATCGATAAGTAAAGCTGTGTGTCCTCTGCATAGCTGTGGTTGCTCACGTTATCCATACATCCATTATCCAACCCACTATATCATAACTAGAGGGTCACGGGGTCTGCAGGAGCCAATCCCAGACAATACAGGGCGCAACGCAAGAAACAAACCCCAGGCAGGGCGCTAGCCCACCGCAGGGTGTGCACACACCCATACACCAAGCACACACTATTTACACAATTTAGAATCACCAATGCACCCAACCTGCATGTCTTTGGACTGTGGGAGGAAACCCACACACATGCAAACTCCACGCAGGGAGGACCCGGGAAGCGAACCCGAGTCTCCTAACTGCCAGGCAGCAGTGCTACCCACTGCGCCACCGTGCCGCCCCTGCTCAAGTTATGCCTTGAGATAATCTGACCTAATTGAAGCATGGAGATCAAAAAGAGCAGTAGACCCAGAATAGATCGTCATGGTACACCATATACAATATCAGGGGTCTCCGAGGTACAATCACCACAGCTAACAAAGAATTTTCTACCTGTTAAATAAGACTGAAGCCAATTTAAGACGTTGCTGGAGAGGCTCACCCATTGTCTAAGACGATTTACTGTACTGTGGTTTGTTCTAAAACTGACCAGAACTTGTCAAGAATCGAATGTTCCATGACATGGGCCATTAACGTCTAATTTCAGTATCCCACAGGAATATTAGCTCTCTGACCCAAAACATTTCTTTGAAACCCTCATATTTGTTTCCCTTCTGTACATATTTTCCTTTTATTGTTCAAATGTTCATTATTTTAGAATTATAGTTTATAACTCTTCTTTTCTGTTTTTTCAATTGCTTTCCTTTCAGATATGTAGCATCATTGTGGACAAACCCGTGTCACGCATGAGTATCGGAGGACCTCCTCATGGGCTCAATCCAAGTATTTGATAACGTGCTGGGGTGAAAGGGGGCGCTGTTGCTAACGTTCTCTTCTCTTTCTCTCCCCACAGCTCAGATAAGTCGCCCACTGACAGCCATCAGCCTCATCCCTTCTGGTGCTTCTTCTGTAAAGAAGCCCGGCCGCCCGGATGGAGTCGTCCTGCACTCGTGCGAGCGAACTGCCATGAACAGCCCACTATTTTCCTTTGAGCCGAGAGCTTGTTCTGTTGCATTGCTCAAGAGGCTGTTTTTCTTTTCTGCCTGCTAGTGTTAATTTTCTTCTGATTCATTTCAAAGTAAACGGGACGACTGGTTGGTGTTGTCTTGTCTGTCATTCCATGCCTGATATAACTAGCAGGAAGAGTTCCCCAGACACACAATATTCAGAAGCTGATATCATCACACACACAAAAAATGTTTTCTACAAAGCCAGCGCAAGTCACATTTATAATCACCGGCTGCCATCTTGATGACTTTTCTACCGTTCGACCATACCATTATAAGAGAGCTTATGTCATCAAATTTGCCTCGTATCACTAGAAGGTTCACAAATGTGTGCAGAAAGGATGCTTATCATATTTGTTGATATGCAGCAATAACTGATTTTCAGTTCAGTGCAACAACAACTGCTCAAGTCTATAAAATATTTAAAAATGAAGTTATGCACCGTTCATTTTTATCACGTTATGCCAGAGTCATATCATCACCGGCTTTACAGCATTATGTGAGATTAGACAAACTGAATATTGTAACAAGCCAGCCGAGTGCAAGGGAGCTTGTTCCACCTGGTGCCCACAGATGACGCCAGGGAAGAAATAAGTAGGAGGTTGAGAGGTGTGCCAGCCAGAGACCGAGAAAGGAGTAGGAGACACGGGGCGTGCAGAGAGCGACAATGGCAGAGAGAGAAGGATTTAGAGAGGATCTCGTAAATGTCTCACAATTTATTGTTTTGACAGCTTCTTTAAGACCTGGCAAGCAGGGATGGTGCCAGGGTGTGAAGTGACATAATTAGATAGATAGATAGATAGATAGATAGATAGATAGATAGATAGATAGATAGATAGATAGATAGATAGATAGATAGATAG
>JANRMT010061414.1:6791161-6806909 GCA_026402145.1 Polypterus bichir lapradei | reverse complement strand
ATAGATAGATAGATAGATAGATAGATAGATAGATAGATAGATAGATAGATAGATAGATAATTTAATTTTAAACAGACCTTTATTAACAATTATAACATAATTGCAGTCAAATTAACAGTCATAATTAAACAACATTTAATAACACTGTTTTCCTACTCATACTTTAGTATTAGACATTCACTTTCTATGGAACATAAAACATCATTTACAGCCCAGATTTCTCTAAATACATCTAATTGATGAATAAGTTTAAAATATTCAAATTCGATTCTCAATCTCCTTTGAAGGAGGACCTTAAACATTAACAGAGCATCAGTAGTAGTCTGATCTTTATCTCTATTCCTTCTCGTTTTTAACGTTGCCATCTTGGCCTGGCCTAACAAAAAATTACAAAGTAAACATTGTCTTTTACAAACTCTTGATACCGACATTCCAAAAATATAAATGAGTTCATTAAATATAATTCCCAAATCCATCAACAATAAATCAAGAAAATGCAGCAGAGGTTGTAATCTGGTACAATACAGAAATAAATGATAAACTGTTTCTTTTTGAAGGCAGAATGGACACTGATCTGTTGCGCTGGCACCAATGGTTTTTAAAAATGAATTGGTGGCTACTGCTCCATGTAGGATCCTCCACTGCAGGTCCCCAACTCTTTTCTCAATTGGCGGTTTATATAAAGTCCTCCATGCTGGAGATGTCGTGTCATGCAGACACAGAGTGTTCCTCCAGAGGGTATCAGTCATGTCTTTTAAATGCATAAAATGGGACACTTTAAGACACCAGTCATATAATTCTTTTTTTGACAAATTTTGGAATGAAATTCCATTTATGTGATTAATTTTTAAAATTGAGTTATTAGAACTGATAAAATCTTTTACATTTGGTTTAATTGTAATGACACAATCAGGAGGTTCTGCCTCTTTTATGAGATCTCCAGAGATATAATCCTCACACAGAGGACCTGCACCCAATTGCACTAAAGAGACTTTAAGTTTGTTGATTATCGACCCTCCAAGACGGACAGACCTAATCCCAAGCTCATGTGCCACAGCTGCCCCAGACTTCCACTGGTTGCTGACCGGATCAATAAAGTTGGCTACTTTGGTAAAGCCTTTGTTCATAAGCAGTGAGTTTAAACTGGCCGAGTTGAACTCCAACACTGGATTCCATATTACCGGTTCTTCAAGTAACCAGAAGACTGACTCCAGATTAATACCCACTCTGTTTGTTGTGGTGTGCCAAATCAATAACGTGTTGCGGTAAAAGGTGGGCAGCACAGATAGTGCCAATCGCTTGACATCGATGAAAAGGAGTTGCCAATCAAAATTAAGATTTCCTACCCTATGAAAAAAAGCGAATGCTAAACTCCTCCACAGTAAAGGCTGAGGGGCATACAAGAGACGCTGTAAATCTGTCAGCCTAAAAGCTTCAATTCTGCTCAGAATGTCCACCAAGCCCTGACCACCTTCATCCACAGGCAGATGTACCACACTGTGTTTAACCCAATGAAGTCTGTCCCAAAAAAAATCCAGCAATATCCCCTGAATTTCTTTTAACAGCCAAACTGGAGGATCTGCACACCTAAATTTATGCCAAAGCATTGAAGCAATTAAATTATTAATAATAAGCACCCTACCCCGAAAAGAGAGCTTGGCGACCACCCATTTCCATTTCTTCAGTCTCCCCTGAATTTGATCAATTAAACCCTCCCAGTTATCAGCTGTGGCTCCAGACTTCCCAATGTAAATTCCCAGATGTTTAAATACATTAGAGTTCCATGTTAAAGCACCTGGAAGGCTTGGGGGAGGACAGTTCCAGCTGCCCATCAGAAAGGCATTACATTTGGACCAGTTGACCCTGGCAGATGACACCGTTTGAAACACCTGTAAACAGTCCTGCAACAGAACAACATCATCAGGGTCAGTGATGACAACTGTGACATCGTCAGCATATGCCACCACCTTAAAGGATGCAGTGGGACACACAGGCAATGACAGGCCGTGAAGTGATTGGCGAAGTCTGTGGAGCAGGGGCTCTATGGACAACGAGTATAACATACCGGAGAGTGCACACCCCTGACGAATGCCCCTTGTAACAGAAAATGGGGCTCCTAATCCTCCATTAATTTTTAAAACACTAAACACATTTGTGTACATTAATTTAATATATCCTAGAAAGGTCTCACCAAAACCAAACCTCTCTAGAACTTTAAATAAATATTGGTGGTCTACCCGGTCAAATGCCTTCTCTTGATCCAGTGAGATGAGACCCGCCTTAAAACCAAAAATCTCAGAGGCAGATACCAAATCCCGCACAAAGAAAATGTTATCAAAAATGCATCGTTCAGGGACACAGTATGACTGATCAAAGGCCACCAAGCAGTTCATGACAGTCCTCAGACGAAGAGCCAACGCTTTAGAAAAGATTTTATAGTCTGAGCAGAGCAGGCTGACCGGTCTCCAGTTTTTAATGATAGATAGATAGATAGATAGATAGATAGATAGATAGATAGATAGATAGATAGATAGATAGATAGATAGATAGATAGCGTAGTTGGCAGGATTACATAGATAGATAGTGTAGTTGGCAGGATTAGATAGATAGATAGATAGATAGATAGTGTAGTTGGCAGGCTTAGTTAGATAGATAGATAGATAGATAGATAGATAGATAGATAGATAGATAGATGATATTATTTGATGTTACAGCGCCATACAGAGCTCAGGACCTCCACATGTTACTAACGTCAGTCGACCTACGAAGTGCTCCTGGTGTTGTTACTTTGAGGATACGTTTGTCACACGCATACACAGTCACACACCCACGCACACACACACACACCCACACACACACACCCAGGCTCTTATGCTTACTGGGCTAGTAACGTTGACATACCTAAAGATCAACTGGCTCAATAAATGTTGTTATCTATAAAGATTCTGTTTCCCTTTTCATGACTGGCTACAGTTTGACGTTTTTTTCCCGCTCCAATGGGCATTTTGAGTTTTTGTTCGGACTCATCGTGCTTTGGAATCACCTGTTCATGACAACTAGGAGTTCCAGTCCAGTGTCCGCAGCTGAATTGCGGTGCAACTGTTGAACGCTGCAGTGATGTGTCAGTTCAGGGCTCACCCATACATCATCCTACCAAGTGGACACCCGTTGATTTTTTTAAAGTTTTATGACTTAAACAATAGGAAGGGTGACGAACAAACAGAGTAAACTAGCTAAGAAGGAGCAATCTTTTTCCATTTTTCTTTTTCACTTACCTGCCCCAAAAACACGATGGGCATTATTTGATTCAGTGGGTGGCAGACGCCAGATCTGTGCTCCTAGCTTACACAAACGTACGGAATCAGCAAATTTCTCAAGTAAATAACATTTTCGTCAACCGCGATTTACCGTTGTATTTTTTCTACGCGGTTCCGCTCAGTTGTCACTACTCAGTTGATAATGGCCAGCCTATTCAGATCTAGAGATCTAATTACAAGAGTCTGGAGTTACTCTAAAGAGGCTCAATGTGTCTGGCTGCCCCTTGAGAACCGGAATTCGGCCCTCGTGTCTTATCATTAGAAAATACAGCCGAATGTTCCCTGTAGGTTTTTTACATGTAGGAGCTTCACATGTTTATGAGTCACATTTAAAAACACTTACAGATTATGTTACACACACAGGATGTCTTTGGCAACCAGCAAGTGGTAAAATTGATTGCTTTGACTCAAGTAAGGTCACAGAGCGCAGATGTCGAGGTATTAATGAATTTGACCCTGTTAAGGTTTCCACATAGACCCTTCGGTGGGTGCGCACTGAGGGCTGTAAACGTACAAAGTTATGCCTAATTGATTAATAACATATAGGTTATCTTTTAATCTTTATGAAATTCCGAGACTAGGACCTTATTAACAAGCTTCTTTGAAAGTTCCAAAAATGTTTTATGTTTCATAGATTATTATTTGGTTTAAGAATACTGACAGTTTGATTACAGATTATGTACCATCCCACTTCCTGACATGAATTCACTGCATATAATCAGGAACTGTTCGACATGTTAACTGTCTGTTTTATCTACAACACATGGAGAAGCACTTTTATGTCCTCCTAAAGAGATACTTCAAGAGAGATTTTGGCTTTTATTTATCTCTGCAAAACAGATAAATAAATAGCAGCTTACATGGTTTTGCATTTATGCCCCAAGGGTGGGTCTTTATCAAACAGCAGAGTCTTAGCAGCATTTATTTTCAAACCAAAAGGCATGGAAATGATGAAAGCAATTAAACAATTTGTTTAGGATGAATTCTAGATTGGCGTCTCGGAGAGCTGCAAAGTGAACTGCGGACTGAGGAGGAAGCGCCTTCTGGAGTGTTAGAAGAGTCAGCTTGGCCTGGAAGGTTATGTCATCAACTAGAAAAACAACAACATATACACACATATATATATATATATATACACACATATAGTGATAACAGTGCTATATAGCGTCTGATCTGGCACAGACTCACTCGGAGGCACGTGTAAAAACACAAAGACTTTATTTCTTTCTTCAGCTGGAGGGCACATCTTCCCCGTGAACCCCCCAGCCACAACACAGTCCCAAGTACTAAGCACAACACAAATCACAACCCTTCTTCTGTCACCACCACTCCTCCCAGGCAACCTCGTCCTCTTCCTTGCGATTCTGGCCCTGAGTGGTGGTTGCCGCTCCTTTTTATAGCCCACCCGGAAGTGCTCCAGGTGCTTGATCAAATGTTCCTGATTGCATTTCCGGGTGAGGCTGTGGAGTTGTCCAGGCTGGCACCGGGATCTGTGCAGCAGCCCCTGGCAGCCACCCCAGATCCCAACAGGGCTGTGGAGAACTCTATATATTGTGGAAGTAGGGGGCGCTAGTGCTCCCTTGAACCCTCAGGTACCACGCAAGACACTGGATACAAGTCCAATGTTCTTTATTCTTTCTTTGCACAGTGCACCAAGCACCCTCCACGCTACTCATATATTTAATTAACCAAATAAACTCAATAATCTCCCCTCCTCGCCCAAACACTTCGCCCTCCTACCTCCCAGCTCAGCTCAGTGTCTGGACTGAGCCATCGTCCTTTTATAGCCCCTGACCCGGAGGTGTTCCTGTCCCATCAGTCCACAGTTCCTTATTCCTTCCGGTTCAGGGCAATCAGTCCTTTACTTCAACCCGGGAGCACGTCGTTCCTTCCCGTCACGTGACCGTGACGTACTCCCGGGTCATAAGGCATAAAAGAGCCCATAAGCCCCCCCACAGTGACTCCTGGCGGCCCCCAAGGTATCCAGCAGGGCTGTGTATAAATACTACAAAGTCCGTAAGGCCCTGCTGGACCTCGGGGCACGATCCTGCTGTCGGGAGAGCTCCTCCTGGCGGCCTGGGGGTGAGGACCGGCATGAGAAGCCGGCAGTCCTCCACAGTATATATATATATATATATATATATATACGAGGGGAAGTCAAAAAGTAAAGGGACATTTGAGAAAAGGGGCATTTATTCTAATGATAGAAATGTGAAACATACCTTATTTTTCTACATAACCTCCCTGGACTTCAATGCACTTTTCCCAACGTTTCACAAGTTTTTTGATTCCGTCGGAAAAAAAGATTTTCGGTTGCATCTGCAACCAAGTTTGCACCGCATCAATGACTTCTTCATCACTTGCAAATCTTCTTCCCCTTAGCGCTTCCTTTAATGGTCCAAACATATGAAAATCGCTTGGAGCCAGGTCTGGACTGTATGGCGGGTGTTCTCTATCCATTCGTAGATCTTGCTTCGCGATAAACAGTTGTCACCATACTGTGCTTGCATTCGACGAATAATGTCCGCAGGTTTAACACCTTCCGCAAACAAAAAGCGAATCACTGCCCTCATTTCCTCCTTGGTGTAGATCGACAATGCAGCTGTCATGTTTAACGGTCTGCTACACTCCAACGAATAACGGGGGAATAAGAGTTACACGTTGTATAGAAGTATATACAACATATATATATATAATAAAGAAAAACACAAAAATACCACGTTTAAGAGTTGGCAGATTCTGTCCCCGTATACTGTAGAGCACAGTCACATACAAGTTACGGTCAGATTATGAGCTACACAAATGACAACAAGATGGGAAAACACAGACATTTTTGGAGGTGGGAACAGAAGTAGGAATGCTGAGTAAAAGATGACGCAAAGGATCTTGGGAAGCTGGTGACATCATCAGCAAGGGACCGGAGGTGACTAAAGAACCCGGAAGAGGCCTGGACATCTGGATAGGACTTTGGAGATAAATTCAAGGTGAGGTCTTTTGTGGCTCGTCTTTCCTGTTCAAATAAAGAGGCTTTGTGCAGCTCATCGGGTCCTTTAGCTGCTCCCTAAACACTTGTGTGTGACAATATATATATGCAGTATATGAATAAATATATATATATATGTATATATATATATATATATGTATATATATATATATATATATACTATTTATAAATATATATATATATATATATATATATATATATATATATATATATATATATATACACACACATATACTTTATACATATATAAAGTATATACGGTAATGGTATATTATGTAATGTTCCTCCATCTAATCCTGCTGGGATGCCAGTGCACCCATTCTTCAGATGGCATCCAATGCCCAGGTTCTCGTGTAGGCAGGAAGCCTACTGCCTCTTTCCATGTTTATTTGCCACCTGGGCCTCACTGGCCAAGCATGGGAAGAGAGTCCATGCTGGCAGGGCTGCTAGTCCTTGCCTGCCATCCATCACAATATGCATGATATATATATATATATATATATATATGTATATATACATATATAAGTTGGCACCTGGGGTTCACCTTCATGGCTTTTCTGGAGGTAAGCAATACCACCTTGAACCAAGAGGAGGTGCTGTCACGAGCTGTGCTTTATTTTCCACCTGCATCTCAAAGGATATGCCTGGTGAGGACTAAAAGGGATCTCATTTGGACCCTGGGCTTTGGAATAGAGCAGAGCTCTGGTGTGACCCGAGCTTAACAGAATGGGCTATTTCTTCTGCTGTCCCATGTGCACATTGTTTCATTTGCTTTCTTTGTTTTACCAAATAATTAAATGAGAATACTCTGCTGGGCCCCCCAACCTTTCTCTGTGGTCCCATCCCTCATTTAGATTTTGACAATATATACTGCATATATTCACTGTCATGTCATTTTCCAACCTACTTAATCCTGAGCAGGGTCTCGGGTGGGCAGAAGCCTAAACCAGCAAGCGTAAGGCACAAGGCAGGAACAATCCCCCTGGGCAGAGCACCAGTCCATTGTAGTGTGAACAGACACTCACACACATACACACACACTAGGACCCTGTGCCAATTGTCCTAACCTGAATGATTTTGGACTGTAGTAGGAAAACCCACACAGACACAGGGAGAACATGCAAACTCCATGTAGGGAGGATACACCAGACATGAGCTCTTGGAGGCAGCAGCACTACCACTGGACCACCGTGCCGCCCCTATATATACTGTATATATACACATTTATATTAAACACTTATTTTTTTTTTTTAAGGCAGTAACTTTCCAAGATATTGCAAAACAATCTGTAACCGACTAAACCACAGATGGCTGCACACACTAAAAATAAAGGCAAATATATTTATAGAAACCCCAGAACATGCAGAGATCCACGTTTTCAAAACAAATAGAGTGTACTTTTTTGCTTTAAAGACATCTTCTGAAATGAGCATGTCTTGAAATGTGAGAGACACGATTCAGATAGATAGATAGATAGATAATGTGAAAGGCTCTAGATAGATAGATACTTTATTAATCCCAAGGGGAAATTCACACACTCCAGCAGCAGCATACTGATAAACAACAATATTAAATTAAAAAGTGGTAACAACGCAGGTATAACAGACAATAACTTTGTATAATGTTAACGTTTACCCCCCGAGTCGCATAGTGTGGGGTCTCCTCAGTCTGTCAGTGGAGCAGGACGGTGACAGCAGTCTGTCACTGAAGCTGCTCCTTTGTCTGGAGATGATCCTGTTCAATGGATGCAGTGGATTCTCCATGATTGACAGGAGCCTGCTCAGCGCCCGTCGCTCTGCCACGGATGTCAAACTGTCCAGCTCCGTGCCTACAATAGAGCCTGCCTTCCTCACCAGTTTGTCCAGGCGTGAGGCGTCCCTCTTCTTTATGCTGCCTCCCCAGCACACCACCGCGGTGAAGAGGACGCTCGCCACAACCATCTGGTAGAACATCTGCAGCATCTTATTACAGATGTTGAAGGACGCCAGCCTTCTAATGAAGTATAGTCGACTCTGTCCTCTCTTTCACAGAGCATCAGTATTGGCAGTCCAGTCCAATTTATCATCCAGCTGCACTCCCAGGTATTTATAGGTCTGCACCCTCTGCACAGTCACCTCTGATGATCACGGGGTCCATGAGGGGCCTGGGCCTCCTAAAATAAACCACCAGCTCCTTGGTTTTGCTGGTGTTCAGGTGTAGGTGGTTTGAGTCGCACCATTTAACAAAGTCCTTGATTAGGTTCCTATACTCCTCCTCCTGCCCACTCCTGATGCAGCCCACCATAGCAGTGTCGTCAGTGAACTTTTACACGTGGCAGGACTCCGAGTTGTATTGGAAGTCTGATGTATGTTGGCTGAACAGAACCGGAGAAGGTACAGTCCCCTGCGGCGCTCCTGTGCTGCTGACCACAATGTCAGACCTGCAGTTCCCAAGACGCACATACTGAGGTCTGTCTGTAAGATAGTCCATGATCCATGCCACCAGGTATGAATCTACTCCCATCTCAGTCAACTTGTCCCTAAGGACCAGAGGTTGGATGGTGCTGAAGGCGCTAGAGAAGTTCAGAAACATAATTCTTACAGCATCACTGCCTCTGTCCAAGTGGGAGAGGGATTGGTGTAGCATATAGATGATGGCATCCTCCGCTCCCACCTTCTCCTGGTATGCGAACTGCAGAGGGTCGAGGCCGTGGCGGACCTGTGGCCTTAGGTGGTGAAGCAGCAGCCGCTCCATGGTCTTCATCACATGTGACGTCAGAGCGACAGGCCGGAAGTCATTCAGTTCACTAGGACGTGATACCTTTGGGACTGAGGTGATACAAGATGTTTTCCAAAGCCTCGGGACTCTCCCCTGTTCCAGGCTCGGGTTGAAGATGCGCTGTAGAGGACTCCCCAGCTCCAGCGCACAGGCCTTCAGCAGTTGTGGCGATACTCCATCTGGACCCGCTGCTTTGCTGGCATGAAGTCTCCTCGGCTCTCTGCTTACCTGGGCTGCTGTAATTGTGGGTGGGGATGTCTCTTCTATGCTGGAATCAGCAGAAGGATGGGTGGAGGGTGCAGTACCCCGAGGTGAGTGTGAGGTGAGAGATTTATCGGATCAAAATGGATCTGAGAAATGCGTGTAGATTTCACTTGGCTATAAATGTTGTGTTAGGTGCCTGTTGACGTTCATGACGTCCGTACTCCCTCTTGTCTCTCTTTAAGGAGTTTTCCAGGCAAAAGGGCAGGAATCAACCCTAGGTGGGGTGTCGGGCCCACTCACGCTCACATTTACACACACACATGTAGGGTAAATTTAGGTTCACTACTTACCCCAACATCTCGTTAAAAATATTGAAAAGCAGAATCCAAAAAGAAGAACGCAAAAAAAGCTCTGTTATTATCCTTTATCATGGATGCTGGTTTTTAAAGCTCTTCATAGATGACATCAGACACTTCAATGTCCAAAATGTTGCACCAACAACAGCACTTATAACATGAGGGTTCCAACTGGCAGAGCATAATGGCATTGCAGTAATGTGAAAATAATGACAAAATAATTACGACTAACATTCAGGAGCAGACATAACACTGGTCAACAAGCATTTTGCTACTGGGATTCTTTCACCTGTACAGTACTTTAACAAATTTCACTTGCTGACTCCAAATCTGAAAACCGTTTTCGTCCAGCAGCACGTCACGTTTTTTTAGTTATGATGATCCAGGTCTTGGACAACTAGGGTGACTGGACGGTAAAGGCGATGCGTTTCAGCATTTAAGAAATAAGTTTGGTCTTGAGAAAAGTGAAGCCAGAATTGAGGAAGGTGTTTTAGTTGGCCCTGAAATCCGTGAACTGGTGCTTGACGAGGAGTTCAAAAGGAAACTGAAGCCCACTGAATCAGCACCCTCATTCGTGCAGGTTGTCCAGCACAGAGCAGAGAATTATACTGAGCTTGTGGAGAACCTGCTGAATGTACTGTATATTAGCTTACGGGAGCCCGAATGTCACTGAAGACGCATTTTTTACATTCTCGTCTCGACTTTTTTCCACCAAATCTAAGCGATGTCAGTGATGAGCATGAGGAAAGATTTCATCAAGATACAAAGGTGATGGAAAACCGATATCGGGGAAAATTCACTCCGAGCATGATGGGTGACTACTGTTGGTTCATGCAAAGAGAGGTGGACGTGCAGTAAGTAGTACAAAAGCAATTGCCTCAGACAATTTTGAGCACGCTGACCTACCTTTTATATTGAGGTAAATTGACGTAAACATGTTGTAAAGTGTGTCTGGTATCGTCTTCAGAATAAACACATTCAAACAATATTGGTTGGACAGAGTTTAGAGTTTAAACTCTATATACTGTGTTGGTATATTATATTGATATTCAAAAGTGTCAAAATGGCAATGAAGTGTATCTCAAAAATCTGATGTGCTAGCTTAATTCTGATTTCATATATGACATCAGTGTAAAAGACTTAATAGACAGCTGGTCTGAAATTCCCAGTAGCAAACAAAAAATAATAGAAATGATTAGCTAGAATTGGTCTCGAGTATAAAACCTCCTAAACCCATGTATACTTTCTATAAGAAAATTTATTTCACTTCTTCTAAAGTTTTAGCGTATTGCTCATAAGCAGTTTGTGGATGTGAGAAGAGCGCTACAGACATTTAAAGAATTATTATAATAATAACAGCAGTTCAATGTTTTATTCCTAAACTAGCTGTGTTACCCATCTAAGACGGGTTGAAATTTTAAGTTATCAACATAGACCTCAGCGTTAACATTTACAGTGCACCACATTCTATTGAAATGTATTATGTAAGGCATGTAGTAATAAAATGCACTGCATTTTTCTTTCCAACACTGGGCGCATCACATTTGTAGTAATGCATTTTATCGCTACAAATGTCTTTGATGCGTTTCTTGGAATGCCAAATGCAATACATATGCTTCTGTTTTATGCAATTTGGTGTGCCATTCATAAAGACAATGTTCAGGTTTGTGATGCGCCATCTGTTAGAATGACAAGCGCAATTTATTTTATTACTACAGATCTCTGTGATGTGCCATATGTTGGAATGACAACTGCAATGCATTATATTACCGGAAATCTCAGTGATTTGACATCTGTTTGAATGACAGAGACACAGCAATCATACAAACATACAATTACACAGACACTTATCCTTTTGGTATTGTTCAAGCCGAATTTATTTCCTTACAAACATGGCATATGTGCATTTGTCACGTGAAATTGTGCTCTAAAGTTAAATCTTTTCTATAAATTTTGAAAAAATTCTCTGTTTTATGCCATTTGGTGTGGAATTTGTTAAGGCAGTGTTCATGTTGGTGATGAACCTTCTGTTGGAATAAAACATGCAATGCATATGTCTCTGTTATATGCCGTTTGGTGTGGGATTCATAAAGGCAGGATTCATGTTGGTGATGAACCTTCTGTTGGAATGAAACATGCAACGCATACAATATGTCTCTGTTATATGCCTTTTGGTGTGGGATTCATAAAGGCAGGATTCATATTGGTGATGCACCACCTGTTGAAACGTAATCCATTTTATTACTACAGATTTCTGTGATATGCCATCTGTTGGAAAGGACAGAGACTCAGCAACCAGACAAACACACAGACACTTATCCTTTTGGTATTGATCAAGTCTAATTTTTTCCTCACAAGCATGGCATATGTGCATTGGCCACGTGAAATTGTGCTCTAAAGTTAAATGTTTGCTATCAATTAAAAAAAATGTCTCTGTTATATGCCGTTTGTTGTGGGATTCATAAAGGCAGGATTCATGTTGGTGATGCGCCATTTGTTGGAATGAAACATGCAATGCATATGTCTCTGTTATATGCCATTTGGTATGGAATTCAAAAAGGCAGGATTCATATTGGTGATGCACCACCTGTTGGAATGACAAATGCAATGCATTATATTGCTGGAAATCTCTGTGACTTGCCATCTGTTGGAATGACAGAGACACAACAACTGGACAAACACACAGACACTTTTCCTTTTGGTATTTCTCAAGTCTAATTTTTTCCTCACAAACATTGCATATGTGCATTTGCCACGTGAAATTGTGCTCTAAAGTTAAATCTTTTCTATAAATTTAGAAAAAAATCTCTGTTTTATGCCATTTGGAATTTGTAAAGGCAGTGTTCATGTTGTTGATGCATCATCTGTTGGAATAAAACATGCAATGCATATGTCTCTGTTATATGCCGTTTGGTGTGGAATTCATAAAGGCAGGATTCATGTTGGTGATGCACCACCTGTTGAAACGTAATCCATTTTATTACTACAGATTTCTGTGATATGCCATCTGTTGGAAAGGACAGAGACTCAGCAACCAGACAAACACACAGACACTTATCCTTTTGGTATTGATCAAGTCTAATTTTTTCCTCACAAGCATGGCATATGTGCATTGGCCACGTGAAATTGTGCTCTAAAGTTAAATGTTTGCTATCAATTAAAAAAAATGTCTCTGTTATATGCCGTTGGTTGTGGGATTCATAAAGGCAGGATTCATGTTGGTGATGCGCCATTTGTTGGAATGAAACATGCAATGTATATGCCTCTGTTATATGCCGTTTGGTATGGAATTCAAAAAGGCAGGATTTATATTGGTGATGCACCACCTGTTGGAATGACAAATGCAATGCATTATATTGCTGGAAATCTCTGTGACTGGCCATCTGTTGGAATGACAGAGACACAGCAACTGGACAAACACACAGACACTTTTCCTTTTGGTATTTCTCAAGTCAAAGTTATTTCCTCAAAAACATGGTCTATGTGCATTTGCCACGTGAAATTGTGTCCTAAAGTTAAACGTTTAAATAACACATTGCCAGTCCTGGTGTTTGACCTTGACCCCTATCTGAAGTGTCTCATGTTTACACCCAACAGCAGTAAAAAGTAAAGCGGTCACCACTCCTGGTATACGATGGGTTAATTTTATATTTCTTTGCCTGCCTCAGCCCGATTCAATCTATTCCTGTATCTGCTTTAAGCTGTAATAAAGACAGCACATCTGGCGAGTGGTTTGCTCAATGTGATCGTTAATGGGATGCCGCAAGATCACAGGTTGGTCACAACCTTTAAAGGACATGCAAAGTCACGAACAAGCAGAAGTTTGGAAAAAAAACAGAGCTTGCATTTGCAATGTGAACATGTGCCCTGAGTGCTCGACCAACTAAAGGCATTGTTTACTTTCAGTTTTCCGTACATAATGAACGAGAAGAATCGAGACGCACTTCGGGAAGAGTAGCAACACGTGGATTCTCTGGGAGGCTGACTGTTTCACAAGAAGACCTTTCACAGGAGGCCTGTGATCTACAGGGACGATTGAAAGTTCTGAATACCACAGTGGATGGGTGAGCTTCCCGAATGGGACGGAGAGCAATGCTTTACCCGTAGTGGAAGCTCAATACAAATGGAGGTGCAACCTGGCGGTGATGGCGTTCAGATCTTTTCCCAAATTGGTTGGAAAAGATAACGAATGGGCTGGGGACATCTTCTAAAATCAGGTGCAATGCATCCTCCAGTGCAGGAGGTGGCAGTATCCTTCTGTCTTGCTTCCAGCTTGGGAACCCGCAGGGTGTGTGTAGTGAAGAAGGACGGCCCTGTTGAGGTCCTTGAGTGCTGCCAAGGGGAAGAACCTCCCTGGTTCGTGTCTCTGTCACGTGACCAGGCCGTGCCATGGCACCAGAAGTACTCCATATAAGGAGCCGCTCTGCTTCATTTAAGAGGTCAGAGTCGGCAGGAGGAAGATTTCCATCAAAAACCTGAACCTTTAACTTTTGAGTTATAGTGTAGCACATTCAAGTGAGCTAATAATATTAGCCCTGGGTTATAAAAAAAAAAAAATAGAACTGCTGAATACAGAAAAGAATTGATCTCGTCACATAGGACGTCTGGCACATCATATTAGCCAAAGGCATAAGAGCCGAGGCCCTTCCACTTAGAAAATGTCGGGCTTAAATTCAGCTAGTATATAAATAAAATACACAAAATGAAAGTTCTCAATGCCAAGCGAGCCTCCACACTTGAGAACAGCGCAGCCAGGACTGCTTTGATTGGGTAAAAATAGGCATTGGGCCGCAGAGCCGTCCACCTAGAACAGGTGATTAATTGTCGTGGCAGTGGCTCTCTCTTTTATTTTTAGTCACAGACAGTTATTCTGAATGTTCCTCTTTTAGCCCGCTATAAATAGAATCACCAAAATGGCATGAAAGAATGATCTCTATGTTCTACCTGGATAAAATAGATTTATGTGAGAATCAAAAACGGACACGGGCCAGTTTTCAAATTAAAGTTAAAGAAAAAGAAAATGACAGGAATGTATTGAACTCCAGCTAACTAAGCACAGTGGCAGAAAAAAAAATCTTTTTGTTTTAATAAAGAGAAAGCACCACCATAACCACTGCCAATTTTTTTTTTCCTCAAATGCAAAACAAAATTTGAAATACTTTGTAGGATTAGCTTCATGCCAACCTATAATCTACCCTGACAGATTAACAGTAAGCCTTCAGCTTGTATACGTGTATTAATTTGACTTGATAGGTAAAATAGGCAGTTTATAGTCCATGTTTCAACCACTTGTCACAGGCTGCCTTGGAAGGGAAGGGGCACAATTATTACAATATGTCCATCCTAATAGCACACACAGTTAGAAACTTCACTGCAAACAATCAGAGCTCTGTTGCCAAGAATGGAGGAAGAACTTTCATTCATTCCAAAGACACAAAAAAATAGAGGACTGAAAACAACTGTGAGATGCTAGAAACAAAGACACACTGGAGGATTATTTAAGACCCTGTGTATGCCCCCAGACTGAGCAGGCTATAGGGGAAGCTGAAATGGGCACTGAACTCCCCCGCCAATCGTATAACTCTGTCATAATGGTAGTGTTAGAGTACTGCGATTTTTACCTTTTATGATATTGTCACACATTTGTGCCCAGGGGGACAACTTGGGAGCTTTGGAAAGGTAAATAATACCACACTGGGATGAGAGGGGGAGCTGACGTTAACAACGGCTTCCTTTAGTTCTGCAGCTTTGTGGTACAGTTGGCAGAAGAAACACAGCCCACCATGATGCCCGAGTTAATCCCCACCCCTCCCAAAAATAGATAGAATTTCATTTTAGTATATTCGGCAGGATTAGATAGATAGATAGATAGATAGATAGATAGATTTTTTTAAATTACCTTTATTGTGAACAAAAAAGAAAAATATTAACAATATACACAGTCAAATGACAAACAAGCCCAATATTCAGGATAAAACAAAAAGGCATATATCAGACTACCACCACTACTCCTCCTTTACACTCCTCCTACTCCGCACATTAATAAGAAAATCAAAAAGTAGATAGATAGATAGATAGAATTTTATTTTAGTATAATCGGCAGGATTAGT
>JANRMT010061414.1:6768783-6791151 GCA_026402145.1 Polypterus bichir lapradei | reverse complement strand
GATAGAATTTAACTTTAGCATAGTCGGTAGGATTAGATAGATAGATAGAATTTTATTTTAGTATAATCGGCAGGATTAGTTAGTTAGATAGATCTTTTTTAAAAAAAAATCACTTGATTGTGAACATAAAAAGAAAAATATTAACAATATACACAGTCAAATGACAAACAAGCCCAATATTCAGGATAAAACAAAAAGGCATATATCAGACTAACACTACTCCCCCTTTACACTCCTCCTACTCCGCACATTAATAAGAAAATCAAAAAAAGATAGATAGATAGATAGAATTTAATTTTAGTATAGTCGTCAGGATTAGATAAATAGATAGATTTTTTTTTTTTAATTTTTAATATAAACTTTATTTTGCACAATAATAGAAGACATGAACACATCAATACAAATAACAATTTCTCAATACAAACAACAATGACATTACTCCTCCACTACTCCCCAGTCCCCGCACATTAAGTTAAGTACACAAGTCTGTATTTAGTATTCAGTACTCTGTCTAATCCTTCTAACGTTTAACATAACAATTTCTCACCCACTCTTCTTCGTTATTCCAAATTAATTTTTAGTTGCCCCTCCTCAATAGAGCACAGCACCCCCTTCACTCCCCACACTTTTTTAAATTCTTCGATATTACACATTGTTTTATAATTCGTAAATTCCAGCCTAATTCTTGAAATTACATAAAATTTGAAAATAAACAGTACATCATCTGGTAACGTACTACTCTGTTTATTATTACGGCTTTTCAAAATGGCAAATTTTGCCTGCCCACGTAAATAATTTAAAAGTTGAAGTTTTGATTTTGATGTTTTGTTGTATTTCATGACCCAAATAAATTTCTGATCATCAAAAGAAACATTAAATTTTTCACATATTTTTTTACGTACACATACAGAGTTTGCAGTCTCGTACAATACAAGAATAAATGATAAACAGTCTCTTTCTCCCCACAGAAGGCACATTTATCACTCACATCACTCTGAATTTTACTTAGAAACACATTAGTTGCGATGACCCCGTGTACTATTCTCCATTGTAAATCGCCTGCTCTCTTATTATTAGGGGGTTTATAAAATTCTCCCCATGCTGGCCTGACCTCTGCCTTTACATTTATTTTTTTAGTCCAGGGAGTCATGATGGTGTTTTTAAGATATGAAAAATGGAAAACTTTGATGAACTACACATACACGTCTTTTTTATTTAAAGATCGAAAAAATTTCTTTTCCTGTCTATCAAGCCTTAAAATCGAGTCCTCCCTCACACCATTCATGTCCAATTTGGGTTCCACCTCCAGATCAGAAAAACAGCCCTCCTCCTCCTCCTCCATCTTTGGATGTACTGAAGTCGAGTTCCCCTGATTTTTTATTAGCCTGATGAAGCCTTTTGCCATAAAGGATAATAGACAATTGACCGTTCTTACTGATCGTATGCCGATCCTTGAAGCCAACACAGTGGGATCTTTAAAACGCTTTTTGCCCTCCTCCAATAACTGAGAAAATACCACAATGCCACTTTTGATCAAAGCCTTTACAAAACTAATTTTAAAAAGTAGTGGACATGTGAATAAAGAACTAAAATGAGGGGTTCATTGAAAAGTGAAGGGGATTTGGATGGCACTCTCTGAAGAAAGGAGCTCCAATTATGTAAAACTCCCTTGTAAAATTTCGGTAACGGAGTGAGATCAAACCTGCTAAAGTCCATTAGCAATAACTGCACATCAAAACCCAAATTTTTAAACTTATGGAAAAAAAAGAGAGAGCCATTCTTTTCCAAATTAGGGGTTCTAAAGAAAAAAAAAAGCGCTGTAAAACTATTAGCCTGAAACTAGCGGCCTTACAGCAGACATCAATCAGCCCTTGTCCTCCTTCCTCCACTGGTAAACTGATGAGTCCTTTCTTGAGCCAGTGTATGCCATTCCAAAAAAAGTTAACTAATAATGTTTGTATGGATTGTAAGAGTCCTGCTGGCGGGTCAACACTCATCAGTCTGTGCCACATCATGGAGGCAACGAGATTGTTGATAATGAGAACTCTTCCTCTAAAAGAGAGCTTAGGTGCAATCCACTGCCATTTCTTTAATCACAAATTCAATCTGTTGTAAAAAGCCCTCCCAGTTGTCCTTTTCAGTGTCCTCACCACCCAACACAACCCTGAGGTAACGGAAAGCTTTCCTATTCCAGCCCAACCCTGATGGTAAGACTGGTGGAGGACGATGTGCACAGTCCCCTGATAAATACACATTCCCCTTCTCCCAATTAACTTTAGCAGAAGATACTCCTTCAAAAAGTGCTAAACATTTACACACAGCAGAGACGTCTTCATCAGAATTCACAAATACCACATAGTCGTCTGCATTGGCCAGAAATTTAAACGTTAGATTTTTAGACAACGGAATCATGAATCCTTGCAGGTGTTTATCAAGCTGCCAAAGAAAAGGTTCAATGGAGATGGCGTATAACATCCCCGACAAAGGACACCCCTGACGAATCCCTCTGGTCACATCAAATGGCCGGCTTAACACTCCACTCATTTTCAATACTCCAAACACATTGGAATACAATTCGATGTATTTTACAAAACGTAAACCAAACCCAAACGCTCTTAAGGTTGTGAACAAATATTTGTGGTCGACCCGATCAAAAGCCTTTTCTAGATAGATTTTTATAGTATAATCGGCAGGATTAGTCAGATAGATAGAATTTAATTTTAGTATAATCGGCAGCATTAGTTCAATAGGTAGATAGAATTTAATTTTAGTATAGTCGGCAGGATTAGATAGATAGATAGACAGAATCTAATTTTAGTATAGTCGGCAGGATTAGATAGATAGCACAGTCAGCAGGATTAGATAGATAGATAGATAGATTTTTTTAAATTCACTTTATTGTGAACTTAAAAAGAAAAATATTAACAATATACACAGTCAAATGACAAACAAGCCCAATATTCAGGATAAAACAAAAAGGCATATATCAGACTAACACTACTTCCCCTTTACACTCCTCCTACTCCGCACATTAATAAGAAAATCAAAAAGTAGATAGATTGATAGATAGGTAGATATAATTTTATTTTAGTACTAGCAAAATACCCGCACTTCACAGCGGCGAAGTACTACCTTAAAATTTTTATTAAGAAGAAAATTAAACCTTTTTAAACTGAGGGAAAATATGCCAATAATTATCTCTTTGTATACCATGTTGTCAGTTCGGCCCTCCGGTTGTAACATGACCAAGCTGTGCGCTGAGCTTACTCTTGAGCATGTAACTTACAGTTGGCCATGTGAACAGTAATCTTGTTTCAAATCTCATAGCTTGGATTGCTGCTGTCATAATCGGTTTGAGTTTCATGGTTTGTTTCAATTACGACAGTATTTGCAGGACTTGTTGTGTTGAATTGACATTCGGCATCTGTCAAGCGTTGTAAGCACACAACCGGTTTCATCGATAACTTCACATCCAGCTTTTGAGAGTTTAAACATTCATAAACATCAAAGTGTCCACTACTGAAATCGTCACCTGTGAATCTATGATGTTTAAGAGGCATTGGCGGTTGTCCAAAGGTGTAAAATATTTGGCCATTTCGGTACACTTGAAAGCACCAACCGAATAATTCAGCGGCAGCCATCAACTCACATGCAGAACCATAGGTGAAGGGCTTAAGCATTTCACTCTTCTAGTGCTCCTGTGTAGTATAATTATCTCCTGTACCGTCATCAGTCCACACCTTGAACCTGTCCTAGTCATTCAATACATAAGACACAATGTTCCTCCGGATATCAAGAGTGAGCCTGATATGGCCGTGCAATATGTAACAAAGAGAATGGGAAAGGCAGGTGCCATCTCCGGGCATGGAAACCACTTAGAAAGTGACAGTTCTTTGATCGATGGTGGTCACCTCGACAGACATGTTAATGGGGGTATGGTTGGAACGATAAAGGAAATGGGTACCTGAGCAATTTAAACTAAGTCTAAAATACCTACACAATAACTATAATCGTAATAAACGAACAATAAAACAGCGGAGAAACCGTGGATTAAATAAAAAGGCTGTAGTTATCAGCAGCGAGACGTGAATCCCGTGGCGAAGCAAGGAAGGGAATGAAGAGACCGGAGCGACAGACGGCCTTATATAGTCAGGCAGCCAACAACGTGGGAGGCGTTGGGATGGGGGACCCAACACCGCCTGACACGGTGACCGAGCTGCAGGCTATGGACGTATATATGTACGTAAGTGGGATTCAGTTAGCGATGGGAACCCGCGTACCAAATTTCTTGAAGATGGGCCCATAGGTAACAAAGACCGTTGGAAAGTTCAATATGGTGGCTGACGGTGGTGTCATAACACCAAAATAAGTACGTACATTGGTTTCGGTTTGCGCAGGGAAGCCGCCTACCAAAGTTCAACATGGCGGATGTTGTCAACCGTTATGACTGTTACACCTAGAATTTCGAAATGAAACCTGCTTAACTTTTGTAAGTAAGCTGTAAGGAATGAGCCTGCCAAATTTCAGCCTTTTACCTACATGGGAAGTTGGAGAATTAGTGACGTTGGAAAGTTCAATATGGCGGCCGACAGTGGCGTCATACCACCAAAATAAGTACGTACATCGGTTTCGGTTAGCGCAGGGAAGCCGCCTACCAAATTTCGTGAAGATGGGGCCATAAATAAGAAAGTTCAAAATGGCGGATATTGTCGACCGTTATTACCGTTACACGTAGAATTTCGAAACGAAACCTGATTAACTTTTGTAAGTAAGCTGTAAGGAATGAGCCTGTCAAAATTCAGCCTTCTACCTACACGGGAAGTTGGAAAATTAGTGAGTGAGTGATTGAGTGAGTCAGTGAGGGCTTTGCCTTTTATTATTATAGATAATCGGCAGAATTAGTTAAATAGATAGATTGAATTTTATTTTAGCATAATCAGCAGGATTAGTTAGATTTTTATTTTAGTATAATCAGCAGGATTAGTCAGATAGATAGAATTTAATTTTAGTGTAGTCGGCAGGATTAGATAGAATTTTAATATAATCGGCAGGATTAGTTCAATATATAGATAGATAGGTAGAATTTTATTTTAGTATAATCGGCAGGATTAGTCAGATAGATAGAATTTAATTTTATTATAGTCGGCAGGATTAGATAGATAGATTTTTTTAAATTCTCTTTATTGTGAACTTAAAAAGAAAAATATTAACAATATAGAATTTTCGATAGAATTTTATTTTAGTATTATCGGCAGGATTAGTCAGATAGATAGATAGGTAGAATTTAATTTTAGTATAGTCGGCAGGATTAGATAGATAGAAGCAATCTACATGCTTCTGTTTGGTCAGATTATCTCAGGGCACAACGTGAGCTACCACAGCTATGCTGATGACACACAGCTGTATTTATCAATAGCACCTGATGACCCCGATTCTCTTGATTCACTAACACAATGTCTGACTTGTATCTCAGAATGGATGAATAGTAACTTTCTCAAGTTAAGTAAAGAGAAAACTGAAATCTTAGTGATTAGTAATAATGGATACAATGAGGCTATTAGAAATAAACTGGATACATTAGTTTTAAAAGTCAAGACGGAGGTAAAAAGCTTAGGGGTAACTGTTGACTGTAATCTGAATTTTAAATCGCAGATTAATCAGATCACTAGGACAGCATTTTTTCACTTAAGAAACATAGCAAAAGTTAGACCTCTTATATCACTGAAAGATGCTGAGAAATTAGTTCACGCGCTTGTTTTCAGTCGACTAGATTACTGTAACGCACTCCTCTCAGGACCACCCAAAAAAGACATAAATCGTTTGCAATGAGTGCAGAATGCAGCTGCTAGAATCCTAACTAGAAAAAGAAAATCCGAGCACATCTCTCCAGTTTTGATGTCACTACACTGGTTACCTGTGTCATTCAGGATTGACTTTAAAATTCTGCTTATGGTTTATAAAGCCTTAAATAATCTCGCTCCATCTTCTATATCGGAGTGTCTGACACCTTATATTCCAAATCGTAACCTCAGATCCTCAAATGAGTGTCTCCTTAGAATTCCAAGAACAAAACTTAAAAGAAGCGGTGAGGCGGCCGTCTGCTGCTATGCACCTAAAATCTGGAATAGCCTGCCAATAGGAATTCGCCAGGCTGATACAGTAGAGCACTTTAAAACACTGCTGAAAACACATTACTTTAACATGGCCTTCTCATAACTTCACTGTAATTTAAGCCTGATACTCTGTATATCCAACTCATTATAATAACTATTCATGGTGGCTCTAAAATCTGTACTAACCCCTACTTTCTCTTCTGTTTCCTTTTCCGGTATCCTTTAGGGGGTGGCTTGCGCCACCACCATCTACTCAAAGCACCGTGATGTTCCAACAATGATGGATGGATTAAAAGCCAGAAGTCTGTATGACCATCAACATCAAGTGACTCCGTGAAAACTCTAACTACAAAGAGGACTGTTTCATTTATGTTAGGTAGAATGCCCAGAGGGGACTGGGCGGTCCCGTGGCCTGGAACCCCTGCAGATTTTATTTTTCTCTCCAGCGGTCTGGAGTTTTTTTTTTCTGTTTTTTCTGTCCACCCTGGCCATCGGACCTTACTCCTTTTTTATGTTAACTAATGTTGTCTTATTTTAATTTCTTATTTTGTCTTTTATTTTTCTTTTCTTCATTATGTAAAGCACTTTGAGCTACTTTTTGTATGAAAATGTGCTATATAAATAAATGTTGTTGGTGTTGTAATATATAGATAGATTTTTTATTTTAGTATAATCGGCAGGATTAGATAGATAGATTAATTTTTTTATAATCGGCAGGATTAGTCAGATAGATAGATAGATAGATAGATAGATAGATAGAACTAGAGGGGGAAATCATACCTAAAACCCCAGCTGGACTCAAAAAGGGCCTTGTAAAAACATTATAAAATATAACTTTAATATCATAAAAATGCTGTTCAATAACAATGAAGCTTTGTGGAGTACAAAATGCAAAAGCGTTGGCTCTAAACAATAAGGTAATCCAATTCAGAGCATGAAGTCAAAAAATAGAGAAAATCAGAAACAAATCGGCACAAGAGCCCCTGACTCTCAAGTACATTCAAAATGAACTGCCAGGAACTATGGAAGACCCTTTGGATTTGTAGAGCGGAGGGCAGATCCATTGCCATTGGCAGGTGGCCCTACCTCTTGGGGGGCCAACCCACAAAATACATGGAGTGTGGTACCTGTATGGAAAACAAAGGAGACAATAAACAGAAGTAACATCTGCATGATGAAACAAGTAAACAAGCTTTGAACCCCGGTCAGGGGAGGAACTCTGGCTGAGACCTAACGCTGTCCCTTGTTGTACTGATGGCTGTCCACCCTCTGTCATCTCCGCTGCCCCTCTGCAGTGTTGTAAAGTGAGCGGTGACAGTGGTCCACCCTCTCAGCGGATCACGAGACAACCTTTTACCTCATTGCTAAATATATATCTTTCCACTTGTTGCAAAGTTGTTTTTTTTTGTGTTTAATTATTTCTGGAATTCCTTCCTCTCCTAGGCACGTAACTTTGCCCCAGACTTTTTGGTCACCCTGATGCTAATCTCCAAAATTATTGTTTGATTTTTTTTTTTTTTGTTTCTTGATTTAAAAAATGATTTCATGCCTAATTACAGAGTAAACTTTGAGACAAAGTGACTGATGAAATTTTCAGATGAGCGTGATTTTAAACACATACTAAAAATAACAGTCCTTTGCATAGACATACCACGCAGCCAATATATTTTATTTTTTGAACGTACGTCTAAACCTATTTTGGTAGTTGACATTGCAATTTAATTATAGTAACGCACCAGTGAGATTCAATAAATGCATGCATGCCAATATACATAAAAGGGGCTTTCATTAAACTTTATGTGATTATGCCACCAGCAAGAATTACTCTATTGTGCCAAAAAAAAAAATAACAGGTTTTAAAATTATTTTGCTGTGTAGAATTAGCAGCATGGTGGCGCAGTGGTAGCGCTGCTGCCCTTCAGTTAGGAGACCTGGGTTTGCTTCCCGGGTCCGCGCTGCATGGAGTTTGCATGTTCTCCCTGTGTCTGCAGGTTTGGTGCATTGTGCCCTGTGTTGGCTGGGATTGGCTCCAGAAGACCCCCGTCACCCTGTAGTTAGGATATAGTGGGTTGGATAATGGATCAATGGATGTGTAGATTTAAAAGGTAAAGATCCTAAAACGGAAAGTGGAAATTGAAAAACATGGTTCATGTCCCCGCTGCCTGTGGACTCCTGCTGTGCATTTCAGATTCATGTAAAGAAACATTCCACTCAAAAATGACATTTTTTATCTTACTGATCCCATGTAGTTTGTAGTGATGACTGAGAAAAAAAAAGTTAATCTCATGTTTTCGTACAGCGAGGATCTAGTAAGTTTTCTAATAGAATGGGAGCCCATGGTGACCAGCGCTGGACAACAGCAAACAACATCAAATACGTCCATGAAGAATAATCTTATCACTTGTGTCACACAGTTTTTGGATTTCTCCGGGGTCTTCAGTGCCATCCAGCGATCTCTGTTAAAACGAAAACTCAGAGACATGCAGGTGGGTGAGCCTCTGGTGTCCTGGATGATGGACTATCTGTCAGGCGGGCCGCAGTTTGTGAAACTCAAGGACTGAGAGAGCAACACTGGAGTATCACAAGGAATGGGCCAACCTGCCTGCTTTTACTCTGCACACCTCAGACTAGAAATATAAGAGCAGGTCAGGTCACTTGCTGAAATTCTCTGATGAGCCTGCACTTTTGGGGGGTATGGATAAGGGAGCTGAGACAGAGGAGAGGAGTCAGGAGGAGAATTTTGTTTCTTGGTGCCAGTGCTAGGTTATTTTGTGCCCAAGGCCAAGCTTATTACTGCACCAACCCACAGTTCGGTAGCTAACCCGTACAGCTGGGCTTATACCCCACTTATGATCTGCGCCCTAGGAGAATGCCTAATTCACCTTAATGGTGGCACCAACCCTGTCTACAGCTTAACATCAGCAGATCCAAGGAACTGCTTATTGACTTTCCCTGCACCAAAGAACCTCTATGTCCAGTCACTGCTCAGGGAGTGGATGTGGAGGTGGCACACTCCTAGAAATACTTGGAGGTTCGCATCAATGACAGGCTGGGCAGATCTCAGAACACAGAGGAACTGGAGAGGAACGGGCAGGGCAGACTCTTCTTTCTTAGGTGACTGTGTTCATTTATACGTGGGTAGTGACGTCCTTCACGTCTTCTGCAACTCTTCTGATGGCCAGTGCGATATTCTACACTGTGGTGTGCTGGTCTGGTCACATCACTTCAAGTGAGGCCCACTGAATCAACAAGCTGACTAAAATGTGCAGGGTCAGTTATGGGACATATTCTGGACCCCCCCCCCCCCAACCCCCAAAAGGAGGTAGTAGAGGTACAGAGAATGAAGATTAACCTGGTGACCATTATGAACAATGCTGCACATCCTCTCCATGACACACAAATGGTGAGGACTTCCAGCCAATGAAATTAATCCACAGAAACAGTAAAGGGGGTCTTTTATAACAACAGCAACACACCTGTATAGCGCCTTATCTATCTATCTATCTATCTATCTATCTATCTATTTATCTATCTATCTATCTAATAGCCTTTACAGTTTAAACAAAAGAAGATTAAGGGGAGACCTGACTGAAGTGTTTAAAATTATGAAGGGAATTAGTCCAGTGGATCAAGACGGTGACTTTAAAATGAGTTCATCAAGAACACGGGGACACAGTTGGAAACTTATGAATGGTTAAATGTCACACAAACATTAGGAAGTTTTTCTTTACACAAAGAATGATAGACACCTGGAATAAGCGACCAAGTAGTGTGGTGGACAGTAAAACATTAGAGACTTTAAAAACTCGACTTGATGTTATTTAGATGAAATAAGTGGACAGGACTGGCGAGCTACTACACTAAATTAAAATCAATCTATCTATCTATCTATCTTATCCTTTCTACTACACTAGATTAAAATCTATCTATCTATCTATCTATCTTATCCTATCTACTACACTAAATTAAAATCTATCTATCTATCTATCCTAACTAAAATCTATCTATCTTATGCTTTCTACTACACTTAATTAAAATCTATCTATCTGTCTGTCTATTCATCAGTCTAGCTATCTTATCCTGCTTACTACACTAAATTAAAGTCTATCTATCTATCTATCTTATCCTTCAGTCAGCGTCGGAAAGAAGGAAAGCAACACTCACTGGAGGGGAGAGGTGAAAAGAGAAAGGAAGGAAGAAACATTTGTGCTGAGTTGTGTTTGTTCAACATGTCAAGAAACCTTTGTGAGGTATTGGCAAAGTAAAACCCCTTTGGTTTGACCCCATGACTGTAATTGTATGTGGAGTTTGGTGGCGGTCCTTATCAGTCACTGGTGGCTTACGTTTTGCACTTGAAATTTGGCCAGAGTGTCACTTGGAAAAAAAAAATCTAATTTACAGAAATCTCATCAAGTTAAAAAATCACTAAAATAATGTATTAAATTGAGCTACTTTCCGTCACTTGAAAATGATTCTATGTATTTTTCTTCATATTCAGAATGCCTGAACTCGTATCTATTAATCTTACAGACGTCTGTCAATTTTCACTTGGTTTGCAGAGCAAACAGTAGCGTAGTCGTTCACTTTCTGCCTTTTTATTTGAATGACAGATTTCTTTTTGTGCACCATATGGCCATCAAAGAGAAGAGAATTATACTTTTAGGAGAATAACAGGAACAACAATCGCTGAGTACAGTAATTTTGACATGCCATATTTAAGAAGGGGTAAATTTATTCTAACATATGGAACATCTGGTAGAAGACCAATTTATACTAAAGTGTTTTAGTATTTCCCCATAATTAATTTCACATGTACATGACAAGGGCGGCTGACTATGGAAGAACAAAACGTCTTTTGTATTAAATGACAGATCTCCAACAAAAAAAAAATTAAATAGTGTCACCTGGCTCAATAAAAAAATGTGTTTCATCTCTCATGTGTTCCTTTGTGCTCTCTCTTAGGCATTTGTAAATTTTTTAAACATATTCGACTGCAATGAGAAGCAGAAAAATATGTACTCTTATATGAAGACTTCTCAAATCTGTCCGCAATCCGCATTGTCATGGATGGACTGGCATCCCAGCTGAGATGGAACTTATTCCCCAATCCTCCCAGGGGGCCATGATAATGGCCGGTCAGTAGGGATGGATGGGCATCCCAAACAAGATTCTTAATACTCCCTTAACCAACCAGGACACCATCAAGGGTGGACACTATGGGTGGACGGACATCCTAATCATCTTACCTTCCTCGGTTGGGAAGCCAAAACAGGGCAAGGACTGTAAGAATCCATCAACAGGAACAAAGTGTTCCCCTAGTCTACTGGGTGGCAGCATTCCTTTCGACAAGGTCTCATTTGGGCAGCTGCAGGGCAATGTTTGAATTTTAAGCCCCTCATGGGAAGCCCTGTTGGTGTCAAGAGTTCCCCTCGTATTCTGGGTGGCATCATGCCTCTTGATGACATCACAGTTGGACATCTGCAGAGCGGTGTATGAACCTTAGGCCTTCATGGACAGCCATGTTTGGGTGAAGGGGACCAAGTGTTCCTCAAATATTCTGGGTGACATCGTTCCTCTTGATGAGGTCCCATTGGGACACCTGCAGGGCAGTGTATGAACCTTAGGCCTTCATGGACAGCCATGTCTGGGTGCATGGAAGTGTTTCCCTAATATTCCAGGTGGTATCATTCCTCTCGATGAGGTCCCATTTAGATACCAGAACCTGATGAGCAGCCCTGTTGGGATCCGTGGGAGCAAGTGCCCCCCCCCCCCCAGTACAAACAGTATGGCAGCATTTTTTCTCGACAGAGTCCCATTTGGACACCCAGAGGGCAGCATCCCAATTGCAGTTTCCATGGGCAGCCCTTTTGGGATCTGTGGGGGCCACAGAAGAGAGATTTCAGTGGCAAGTCTCCCTGTCCTGATGGCATTCTGCCTCACCCAGAAGTGCTACATGGAAATAATGGAAATGCTCCTGGGTCCAGCTTAAAACTGAAAGTTTTAAAATAAAAGTGAAAATAATGCATATGTAACAATTCCCATGAAAATAACAATCTCTTTAAATAGTATATCCGGTAAACCAAACCCAGGGGTTGGCAAGCCAAGTGAGCAGGGGGCAGAGTCCCCTAGTTTACAAGATGAATGTGATTTATAAAGGCTATATTGAGCACAAATATGCATATCTCAGAGTTTATTATTTACGTCAGATTTTATAGACTTTCCAGCACACACATTTTCCTTTTGTTTCTTGGCATATGTACACTTCAACGCTCAAATCCATGCAAAGTTTTATAAACGAGACCCCTGGTCTCTTTTATGAGACTTTTAGGAGACTTCATTCCCTTTCTGCTACATGTGTGACTCCATTATATAACAGAGCGCCCCATGAAAAACAGACTTTTTGTTTCTTTAAGGGTGCACTTGGCTAAGAGGCAGTGAAGACGAACCATAAAACTGACAATAAATTGACACTTTATGGTTTCCTGTAAGTACCTGTCAAAACAATATTGAATTGTTTTCTATATAGTAAGTCTTGATTGCATTTTTCTCTCATCCAGAATGAATGCAGTCATATTTGGAGCAATCAGGCAATGTATGTGTGGCAGTCTGCTTTACATTTTATATCAAATGCTGCCTTAAGGAAGCATCTTAACTGAGAGCTAAGCGTAATGTAGTCGGAGGCTGTAACAGGTTGAAATACTTAAAAATATGCTTTTTTTTTCAGGGCAATTTTGATCTAGTAATTTTGGTTTTGAAATTGTAGGGGACGCTACTCAGGAAGTCTCAGAAGTGAAGTATCCAGGAGTTGCTGACTTGTGTCTAAACTTTGATAAGCAAATTAGACATCTTGAAATGAAAGTTAAAATAAAGCTTTGGAACATATTGAAAATGATGCAACGCTTCTCACAGCTGGTTTTGCCACGCTTGCTGCGATATCCCGTGAGTACTAAACTGGTGGACTCGCGACACTGGCAGTGCAGCCTGGGGGTTACAACACTTTACTGTATGCCATGTATGGCTCAAGTTAAAGTCTGGTGTCACATCGCGTACTGAGTACAGAGAAAGCCTTACTTAAAGATCTGACGGACATGAAACTAGTCACTGAGGTGTACAGTAGGATGATAAAAGTGTTCTGATGGATGGATGTTGTGACGAGCTACAGACAAATTAAACATAGTGTAGATAGCGTAGTTGGCAGGATTAGATAGATAGATAAGGAACTATATTATGTAGATAGATAGATTAGATAGATAAGGAACTATATTTTGTAGATAGATAGATAGAACTGAAAGGCACTATATGATGTGTCTTTAATGTTACTTGTAATAGAACATTAGAACACTCTGGACGAGAACAGGCCATTCAGCCCCACAGAGCTCGCCAGTCCTATCCACTTATTCCAGAAAACATCAAGTCGAGTTTTCAAAGTCCCTAAAGTCTTATTATCAGCCACACTACTTGGTCGCTTATCCCAAGTGTCTATCATTCTTTGTGTAAAGAAAAACTTCCTAATATTTGTGTGAAATTTACCCTTAACAAGTTTCCAACTGTGTCCCCATGTTCTTGATGAACTCATTTTAAACTCACCGTCTCGATCCACTGGTCTAATTCCCTTCATCATTTTAAACACTTCAATCATGTCACCTCTTCATCTTCTTTTGCTTAAACTGTAAAGGCTCAGCTCTTTTAATCTTTCCTCATAACTCATCCCCTGTAGTCCTCTAATCAGCCTCGTCGCTCTTCTCTGGACAGTGCTGTTATGTCCTTTTTGTAGCCTGGAGATCAAAACTGCACCCAGGACACCAGATGAGGCCTCACCAGTGTGTTATAAAGTTTGAGCAGAACCTCTTGTGACTTGTACTCCACACATCAAGGCGCTATATAACCTGACATAACCTCTTAGCCTTCTTAATGGCTTCTGAACACTGTTGGGAAGTCGATAGCTTACAGTCCATTACAACTCCTAAATTATTCTCATAAGGTGTACTCTCAATTTTCCGACCACCCATTGTATATTCAAACCTCACATTTTTCCTTCCTATACAGTATGTAATTCTTTACATTTACTGACATTAGTACTAGGGTGTTGTACCGTGTTAGCCATTATGAATGTAGAGGCCTGAGTTGCCTCGAAAGATTGCATATTGTAATCTTTTTAGTTAGCCAATAAAATGTGTCATTTTGCTTGGCTTTCATTTACTGACATTAAATTTCATCGTCCACAAATCTGCCCAAGCCTGTCTGCTGTCCAAGTCCTTCTGTGATGATATAACGGATTCCAAATTATCTGCTAATCCACCTATCTTGGTATCATCTGCAAACTTAACCAGCTTGTTCCTTATATTCGTATCTAAATCATTTCTAGATATTAAAAATAGCAGCGGCCCCAGCACTGACCCCTGCTGGACACCAGTCTTAACATTGGCCAATTCCGATTAGGTTCCTCACATCACACCACTATGTGTCTGAGCCAGTTCTGCGCCCATCTACACACCACCCCCTTGGACTTCCACTTCTTTTAATTTGATGCCCACCCTCTCATGTGGCACCTCATCAAATGCTTTCTGAAAGTCCAGATCAATAATCTCATTTGCTCCACTTTGATCAGACACTTTTGTTGTGGAATTCATAGCATGTTAGTAAAACACAACCTCCCTTTATCTGAACCCATGTTTCCTAATAACTCCTGCTCTTGCCAGGTGTTGCTCAATCTTACCCTTAATAATTTCTTCCATTCCTTTTCACCGTGATGCTCGTTAAGCGTACTGGCCTACAGTTGTCTGCCCTGTCACCCTTTCTATATAATGGGATGATATTTGTCATTTCCCAGTGCGCAGCGACTTCCTAAAAATATGAGGAGGATATTGTAATCTAATGGTCTGTCTCTGCCTGTGATTTTTAATCACTTTAACTTTACACAAATGAAAACTAAAAGCATATTTTTTCCTAAAATCTAAGTATGTAAATAGTGTATTCTACCTAAACAACAGTGCAGTGTAATAAGTATAGATTTGGGAAAGTTTGCTTCAGTTGAATATTCAAATAAAAGCATAAATGCAGCCCGCCAAGGGTGGCAGAATTTTAAAATATCTGCAAAGTCTAATCAGAGCCGACAGTTTAAACAGGACAGGTGTTTCACAAAGACCCCGGAGCTAATGCTGCTAATCTCTGCTTTTCACAAATGAAACTTTTGTTCCTTCCGTTGGCGCTGGCACTGCCGAATGGAGTCTTTTGAGAGCAGGAGTAAAAAGAGAGGGTAAAGCTCCTGCACATATGGCAATTGAATATGATGACATCATTTATTTAGTTCAAATGATATATCAGGACAGGGGGTTGCTTGTAAAAAGACAAAACTACTTATGGCCAAGAGCTAAGTATAAAAAACCTCCGAAAGGATCTTCTGCTGGGATAATAGAGAGTTCACTGGTGTACAGACCTTGGAACTCAGGTGCAGTGAAAGAGAATAGGCCCTCATTGTTAAGACAGGATCAGGACATTTCTTTGTTCGTTTCCCCCTTGGCACTACAATAATAATATCTTGTCAATCTTGAGACATGTTGGCATTGATCACAACTACTGATGGATATTTAGCAAATGAATGCATCAAAACGGTTTGTTCTTCTTGACGTATGTCTTTGTAGTGTCCCCCAGTGGGAATACAAATAACTGGAACCTTCGATAGCAAAGAATGTTCAAGAAAGCTCCAACTTAACTCTTTGAGCTTTCAGTTTGCAGCGTTTTTGAGTGCAAAGTTAAGGCCTAGCAGGATGAGGAGATATGAAAAAAAAATGAAACAAAAATGTGGAAAATCGCTTAGATGAATTTAAATGACGACAGAGTTCAAGGGTGAAGGGGAAAAGAAATTCACGGTGGGCTTGCTATTTCTGCTATAATGCAAAATTTTATATAAACATTTAGAAAAAATATATATATATTCTATTTACTTCTCTTATTAAAGCAGGAAACGTTAACGCCTTCACCGTTTTCAATAAAATGCAATAAATTTATCAAAAGCTTATTAACACTTCAGAATAATCCCGATTGAAACATTTCGCATGAATTTATATTTGCACAAATGTGTCACCACTGTTTGCTCCTCGTTTTCGTGACACGCGTGGGGAGAAGGCATGGGGGGGGATAGACAAGCGGATGGCCGAAGACTCACAACACAAAATCATCTCACTTCAAAGATCTACGCTGCGCACAGCATCCGGCCCAGAAGAGTTCTTCCATTAGCTCAAGCTGTAAGGTGATCACTTCTGAGCCAGAACTTCCAGAAGCTTCCACTCCACCGCAGTGGGGTCAGGTGGTATTTAAGTCGGAAGAGGCGGGGGCGATCGTGGCTTTCGGGGGGAAGTGACATCACAGATCCGCTTGATAGTTCTCCTTTACTCTTAGGCAAATGGAAACCTTTGTTAGTTTTGGGTGTTACATTCAAACACTCTGGACGAGAACAGGCCATTCAGCCCATCAAAGCTGGCCAGTCCTATCCACTTATTTCTTCCAAAAAACATCAAGTCAATTTTTTAAAGTCCCTAAAGTCTTACTGTCCACCACATTACTTGGTCGCTTATTCCAAGTGTCTATTGTTCTTTGTGTGAAGAAAAACTTCCTAATGTTTGTGTGAAATTTACCCTTCACAAGTTTCCAACTGTGTCCCCGTGTTCTTGATGAACTCATTTTAAAGTCACCGTCTTGATCCACTGGACTATATCCCTTCGTAATTTTACTCAGGTAATTTCACTCAGGTCTCCTCTTCATCTTCTTTTTCTTAAACTGTAAAGGCTCAGCTCTTTTAATCTTTCCTCATAACTCATCCCCTGTAGCCCTGAATCAGCTGAGTCGTTCTTCTCTGGACCTCTTCTAGTGCTGCTATGTCTGGTGAGCCCAAAACTGCATCCAGGACTCCAGATGAGGCCTCACCAGTGTGCTATGAAGCTTGAGCAGAACCTCCCATGACTTGTACTGCACACATCAAGGCGCTATATAATCTGACATTCTCTTAGCCTTCTTAATGGCTTCTGAACACTGTCGGGAAGTCGATAGCTTAGAGTCCACTACGACTCCTAAATCCTTCTCATAAGATGGACTCTCGATTTTCAAACCGCCCATTGCGTATTCAAACCTCCTTTTTCCTTCCTATGTGTAATTCTTTACATTTATTGACATTAAATTTCATCTGCCACAAATCTGCCCAAGCCTGTCTGCTATCCAAGTCCTTCTGTGATGATATAACGGATTCCAAATCATCTGCTAATCCACCTATCTTGGTATCATCTGCAGACTTAACCAGCTTGTTCCTTATATTCCTATGTAAATCATTCCTAGATATTAAAAATAGCAGTGGCCCTAGCACTGCCCCCTGCTGGTCACCACTCTTAACATTGGCCAATTCTGATGAGGTTCCTCACACCATCACCCTCTGCTTCCTGTGTCTGTGCCAATTCTGCACCCATCTAAAAACATCACCCTGAACTCCAAGTTCTTTTAATTTGATGCCCAACCTCTCATGTGGCACCTTATTAAATGCTTTCTGAAAGTCAAGATAAATAATATCATCTGCTCCACTTTGATTGTATCCTTTTGTTGCCGCCTCAAAGTCTTCCCCATATTTTTACTTAATCCTGCAAGCAGGTCCCCCAACATGCACAGAAAACCTGAGGGTTGGTGGCAGGATTGGCACTCTTGCCACTGTCAAAAACCTGTTACTCTTCAGTGTGGTGCTGAGGTGTCACCCATTACACAGTTTCACTCTGATCTCTATCCGGGTGGTTCTTCGTGTGGTGGGTGCCGCAGCGCGCTGTAATCAATGCATGGTACCAACCTCTCCTTTCCACTCCTCTCCACATCCAGAAGGTGTGGCTTATACTCACGTTATGTGACACATCTTCTTATATAATAGGCTACCGTGGCTGTCCGTTTGTCTGTCCAGGACTTTAAATCACCTGACCATTTGACCTATTGACCTGAAATTTGGTACACATGTACTACATGATGTTTACTATCCGCTTTCGGGGTGATGATTGATTTCCAAAGTTATACCTCTGTTTATTTTTATTTTATTTTATTGTAGAATCAACACTCGGCAGCAGGGAGACCATGTGGCGCATGCGTACAGGTGCCATTCTCATCCCTACCACCTTCGCCATCCCTTCCCCTACCTCTTCATATCTTAAATCATTCTTGAGGCAGATTGAAGACTTAAGTGACAGCTTAAGTGAAAAATTAAGAAAAACGTACTAAGTAATTGCAAGATAAACTCCGACTTAATCAGCTTTAACGTGAAAAGATGCCAACGAAAGAAGAGAAGAGGGGCTGCTCAGGAAGCAGAAGGCGCATCAACCTCTGAGCAAACGAATGATAAACGTACAGAGAAAGAGGAGGAAAACTATAAGTCAAGTGTATTCACTGCACGTTATCGGTACTGTATAAGAGCAGTATGGAAATTAATAAAACTGTTATGATCACTAGTTTTTATTATCAATATTAATTTACATGCATAAAATTAGTAAATATGCTAAAAAGGTGCTTTGCTGTCATGTGAATTATGCACAGACTAATGTTTTTCTGTTATGGGTAATCTATTATTATAATCTATTACTGTCTATCTATATTTGATCAAACTCCACGATTCAACGTCAGAATTACTCCAAACCTTCCAGCTCTTCTCTTCAGCATATGGGAAAGGCGCCTTATAAATAAAATTTATCATTATTTTTATTGTTATTATTATTTTTATTACTCTTGCTACTCATTTTGCCACAGCAGAAAGAAACATAACCATCTATAGTAGTAGAGTTCCCCTAATGCCAAACATTTTATGTCGCTATACAGGGTGAGTCAAAATTATGTTAACATTTGAATGGCGGAAACAATTTATTCACCAAGCATACGTGCAAGATGACCTGTTTGCCATCACGTTCAACATATCGACCATATGTGGCAGATAAATTGGCCACAAAAATCATATGAAATGTAATAAGAAATAATTTGACACAAAAACGTCAAAGAGTTGGGGTGATTGCCCCGTATGATGTCTGTTGGACTTAAAGACTTAAAAGCGTAAAGAGTCGATCAAAGTTGGAGAAGAACCAAAACATTTTAAAATTGTACAATACTGCAAGGGTGGTATTTATACAAAAACATGGCTACAAGGTGTGATGTGGCAGGAGATGACATCACTGCTGTGCACCAGAAGTGACGTCATCGTGGTGGGGCCGGAAGTGACATCATCATTAGGAACTGATGTGGAATGGCCGTTTCAAAAACCTGGAAATGGTGGATGTAAGTAAAAAGTCTTATTTGCCTTCTTTGGATTTGATGGAAGAGCGAGAGAGATGTTAGTACTAGAAATCAACCCTTCTTCTCTTGGTAGATCACTCGCTGCCTCCTAAGTGCACGTGTGACAATTAGTACATACATAGCAGTACCATTACTGTTAACATAATTTTGACTCACCCTGTATAAATGACCCACAGTTAAAAAGAGAGTCAACTTGTTTATCAAACATCATCTTCAGGCTGCTTTCCCACTTTGAATGGTCAAAGCACATGTAGATTGAGCGCATTAATAAAGCCCGTAGCACTTCCTGCACTGCCTTTTGTTATTAACTCTTTGAGGGCTGAATATTTTTTCCAAAACATGCAGTTTTCTGAAAAGCAACCAAAGCGAGGGTCTCACATATAAATCACCCTAAAATATCAATTGCTGGGTGCCATATCCGCCAGTTCACAGTCTCTTGTGGCTCGAGACGCTCACGGGTGGCATGACGGCAGGCAGGTGGCAGTCACGGTCACAGAGCAGCACAATCTGGTTTGTACCTCGTGTCATTATGAGTGGCGGTCTTCATCTACACAAATGTGTTCGGCACCACGATTCCCGAAGCCGGGTTCCTCACTTTCGTTTTCAATCTCAATCTCCAGATCACTTGCGTCAGAATTGGAGTCCCAACAGGTCAGAGTCCAATTCAGTGATAATATATAAAAACGTCATCCACGGAGTATTTTGCTTTGTGCATTCGCTTTGATCTCTCGCCAGATGTCGATGCCATTTTTGTCGTCATTTGCTCTTCACTTCTCACCTGAGCACAGGGAATCTCTGTCAAACCAACAAAGCTAACTTTTCTTTTAGCAAAGAAAGTCGAACTAAAACATAACGGCGGGTTTTGTCACCGTTGCTTACTGCTCTCAACGCTGACAAAAGTCGACCGTTGTCCTTAAAGAGTTAATGGAGTTCATAATTCAGCGGGTGTTTCCCCTTTGGAATCCTTAGATGGTTGCAACCCATCTTCTCTTTCCTTGAAGATTCTCGGGGGCGACCGGAGTTAATGTCCTCAACAATGGCTGGTGACCTCTGCTACCTTGCTGCTGCCAATGTTCTGAAGTTGAATGCCAGCCTTCCCCAATGTCTGGGCGCTATAACCCTACAACCCTAGCCTCCCCAGCAATTTTCAATAGTTCTGAAAACCACAAATTTTGATTTATCAAAGTTAAATTTTATTATATGTGATAATAAGATAATAAGCCACAGTGTTATCACAAAAGTGTGTTACTATAGAGCAAGCAGTGTCAGTTACTGTTTTGGCAGTTTTCATCATTATCTATCGTCCTTCATAAGGGCCTAACGCCAAAATGGCACCTTTCAGAGCGCCACAACACTTTTTTCACCGTCTTCTGATCAATCGTTCCGCATCTCTCCTTAACCCACGGGGCTCTTGCTTCTGGTGTCAAATGCTCAAACTCGCTCCAGGAAGATTGGCAGGTGGGGAGTTTTTCTGGAGCGGTACACCTGTCACAGCATAACGCATAACGCAGATGTCCTAACGTGAGCTCAGGGAGGAAAGAAACAACCGAAGGAGTAGAAGCTCTCTTTGCCTACTTGGGTGGTCCAATGAGAAAAGTGGGTAGGCCTATAGTGGCACTGCACCAAATGTGAGGAGGTGGAGAGGAAGTTGAAGGAATGGTGAAAGGCTTGGGAAGACAGAGGATTGAAGATGATCAGGAAGAAGAAGACAGAATATTTGAGGTTTGACGGTAATCAGGATTCAGAAGTTAGCCTGCAGGGAGAGCTACTGAACAAAGGGGAGACTTTTTAATATCAAGGATCAGTGGTAGCCCAAAGTGGAGAATTAGATGGAGTGATAGCCCATAGACTGCAATGTGGATGGAACCATTGGGAGAAGATATCAAGTATTGTGTGACTGAAGAATTAAAGTGAAGATTAAAGGTCAGGTTTTTAGGACAGTGATAAGTCCAGCAATGATGTATGGAGGTGAGACATGGACAGGAAAAGGAGTACAGCAGGAGAAGAAGTTAGATGTGGTAGGAATGTTGGGGTGGGTGTGTGGAGTTACAACAAAAGACAGAGTAAGAAATGAGGCAATCAGAGGTACAACAGAAGGGGGCAAGATATCTAAGAAAGGACAGGAAAGGAGGTGGAGGTGGTAGGGACCTGTGATGAGGAGAGACAATCAATATGTGGGGAAAAGAATGATGGGAATGGAAGTCCAGGGGAAGAGAAAGCGAGGGAGGTCTGATAAGGTGATGGGTCTTACTGGACAGAAGGTGCAGAGCCGAGCCGTATGGACCCCACATAGAAGTGGGACAAGATGATGAGGAAGATAAAGAAGAAGGTTAAGTGACTTGTGTGACCACAGGGGGGCACCATGGAACCCCAAACACAGTTTAGGGGTAAATAAAAATGTTTTTTTTTTTTTATTACCCAGAGACACGTTCACAGACTTTCATTAACAATCCAACACAGTATTTGTCATTAATAAAGACGCTTCTCCTCATCCATCTCCTTTCACTCCTGCACACCCAACTCTCACCCTTGGATCAAGCAGAGCGGCTCCTTTTATGTTAGACCCAGAAACACTTCCGGATAATTTGGAAGCTTTCCAAAATAGTGATGTCCATTCTTCACAGCTCCCCAGTGCAGCACCCAAGGACCGTGACAGGATTGCCCCTCCGGAATGCAATACCCAGGCAATCCTGCGGGTGTCCATACTGGGTTCCTGCTAGGGGAGCACTGCCACCTTTTTGTGCTGGTGAATAAAGTGTCCACTTAACCGAACATTAACTGGACTAAGACAGAAAGTGACGACCACCCCAGGCCAGGTTGTAGCTCCAATACAATACAATGCAATACAATTTATTTTTATATAGCCCAAAATCACACAAGAAGTGCCACAATGGGCTTTAACAGACCCTGCCTTTTGACAGGCCCCAAGCCTTGACCCTCTAAGAAGACAAGA
>JANRMT010061414.1:6752562-6768683 GCA_026402145.1 Polypterus bichir lapradei | reverse complement strand
CCCGGGTCCTCCCTGCGTGGAGTTTGCATGTTCTCCCCGTGTCTGCGTGGGATTCCTCCGGGTGTTTCGGTTTCCTCCCACAGTCCAAAGACATGCAGGTTAGGTGCATCCTAAATTGTCCCTAGTGTGTGCTTGGTGTGTGGGTGTGTGGGCTGGCGCCCTGCCTGGGTTTGTTTCCTGCCTTGCGCACTGTGTTGGCTGGGATTGGCTCCAGCAGACCCCCGTGACCCTGTAGTTAGGATATAGCGGGTTGGATAATGGATGGATGGATACATAATATGAATACAATCTTAGGCTCTATCCATCACGACCTATCAGCCGCGTAGGTAGTCATTCCCGACCTACAGTCCGACACTTATGCTTTCTAAGAGTCTCACAGTAATTCAGATGTCAGAATAGCACTGGTGTCCTTGCGCTTTAAAATCCCGTATCCTGGGCGCAAAGCCACACTGACATTCCAGGTTGTTCCTGGCTTGTGTCTTTTTATTGCTAAGAGCTGTAAAATTCCTCCAAATGGGATAAAATAAGGAAACTGGATATGGACTATGGATGTTATTACATGTAAGCAGTTAACAATTAGAATTAATTAAGGGACTCCCGTTGATAAGATGATATTTTCTGCTACCAAAGATCTATTAGCCCAGGAATGCAAACAAATCATTTTATATAGCTGATTACAGAAACGGATTACGGAGGGGATTTTTTTTTGGCATTACTCTCCATTTGTATCCTAGCTGGCTGAGGAAGGACATTCTGTTAACAAGTTTCCACTAGTAAGCTAAGACATGAAAGATTTCATCCCTGTAATGATAATGATAATATAAAAATGATTTACTTTCAGTCAGGTTTAATAAGAAACACAAAAGACTTACAAATCTGGTCTGCTGAAAGGTCTAATTAAAAAGACTTTCCTAAATATCAACCTCTTAAGGATACTTTGTGTCAGTGGATTATATGGTTGCCTGATTAAAAGCTTGGGTTACATAAACACACTGTGTTTAGATTTAGATTTAACTGCTGGCGTTCAAGCAGCTGCTTATACTTAGCGCTATCACAGAGGCCTGGTTTAATCAACAGACCGAGGGGTCCTTTGCTGTAGCTCTGTCATTCAAACATCATTAAATTAAGACTGATATATACAGACCCTACAATTCCACGTAAATAATAAATACGTATTTATTCCTGAAGTTAATTATACTCTATGTGTGTGTGTGTGTCTGTGATGATACTTACAATGTTCTTCTATGAAACTTTTCACTTGCTTTAACCATTCTGGTTGATGTACAGTGCCTAGAAAAATTATTCACCCGCTTGGACGTCTTCACATTTAATTTTTATGATATATCGAATCCCAGTGGATTTAATTTGACACAGAAAAAGACTCAGCAACAACAACAACATTTATTTCTGTCGCACATTTTCATACAAATGATGGAGCTCAAAGTGCTTTACATGATGAAGAAGGAGAAAAAAGACTAAATAAGAATTAAAATTAGGGAACACTAATTAACATAGAATAAAAGTAAAGTCCGATGGCCAGGGAGGACGGCTGGAGAAAAAAATAAACTCTGCAGGGGTTCCGAGGCCACGAGACCACCCAGCCCCCCTAACATAAATGACCACACAATCAGTCCTCATGGTATTCAGGGTTCTCATGGAAGAACTTGATGATGACGTTCATGTGGACTTCTGACCTTTAATCCATCAGTGTAGGAACATCACAGTGCTTTGATCAGGTGGTGGTGGCACAGATCAGCACCACAGAAAACCAGAAAAAGAACAGAAGAGGAAGTAGGGGTTAGGATGGATTATGGAGCCACCAGGAATGATAATGATAATTAATTGAATATACAGAACATCAGGATTAAACTAAGATGAGGTTATGAGAAGGCCATGTTAAAGTAATGAGTTTTCAGCAGTGTTTTAAAGTGCTCCACCATATTAGCCTGGCAAATTTCTATTGGCAGGCTATTCCAGATTTTAGGTGCATAACAGCAGAAGGCCACCCGCCTCACCACTTCTTTCAAGTTTAGCTCCTGGAATTCTAAGCAGACACTCATTTGAAGATCTAAGGTTACGATTTGGAGTGTAAGGTGTCAGACATTACGAAATATAAGATGGAGCGAGATTATTTAAGGCTTTGTAAACCATCAGCAGTATTTTAAAGTCAATTCTAAATGGCACAGGTAACCAGTGTAATGACGCTAGGGCTGGGGTGATGTGCTCGGATTTTCTTTTCCTAGTTAAGATTCCAGCAGCTCCATTCTGCACTCGTTGCAATCAATTGACGTCTTTCTTGGGTAGTCCTGAGAGGAGTGCGTTAAAGTAATCTAGTCGACTGAAAACAAAAGCGTGAGCTCATTTTTCAGCAACTTGCAAAGTTATAAGAGGAACTAACTTGCGCCATATTTAAGTGAAAAAATGCAGCCCTGGTAGTCTGGTTAAGATGCAATTTAAAGTTTTCCTCCTTGAATTTTAAACCTAAGGGATCAAGTTCATTTCTAATACCTTCGTTAATTCCGTATTTGCCAATCACTAACATTTCCGTTATTTCCTTATTTAGTTTGAGAAAGTTACTACTCATCCATTCAGAAATACTGCTAAGATATTGGATCAGAGAGCCAAGAGCATCAGGGTCATCAGGTGTTATCAATAAGTAAAGCTGTGTGTCATCTGTATGGTTGTGGTCGCTCACCTGGTGCTTGATGTTATCCTAGTGATCCGATTAATATGTGATTTAAAAGTTAGGTCAGAGTCAATAATTACCCCTAAATTCTTTACCTCCACCATGACCTTTAAACCTAATGGATCAAGTGTATTTCTAATACCTTCATTATTTCCATGTTTGCCAATCACTAAGATTTCTGTTATTTCCTTATTTAGTTTGAGGAAGTTACTACTCATCCATTCAGAAATACTGCTAAGACATTGGATCAGAGAGCCAAGAGCATCAGGGTCATCAGGCGCTATCGATAAGTAAAGCTGTGTCTCATCTGCATGGCTGTGGTAGCTCACCTGGTGCTTTGATGCTGTCCTAGTGATCTGATTAATAGGCGATTTAAAATTCAGGTCAGAGGCAATAATTACCCTTTACCTGTGTCTTGACTTTTAATCCTAATGGATCAAGTTTATTTCTAATAACCTGTTGAATGTCACAGTGAAAAGAGACCTCTGCAAAGTAGTCTAAGATAATTACAAATAGAAAACATAAAATAATTCATCGTATCAGTATTTGCATTTATTTGCTTGGGAGACGCTTTCATCCAAAGCAACTTACAAAAGAGGTAAACGTAATCGAGTAACATTAGGTTAGGGCCTGTTTGTTCAGCAAGTATAGTAGGATGGGTAACGTGTCACACGTGAAAAGATGTCATAACTAATAATTTACAATCATAGATTATAATCAAAAAGCGATTAAACTTAGACAATAAATTAACCACCGATATAAAGGATCACAGAGCAAATTATTTTTTTCGGTCATTTAGACAGATATTCCCATTACAGATGGGTCTTCCCTCACTTCTTAAATACATTTAGGGAGTCAGCATTATGGATGGAGATGGGCAGCCCGTTCCATCAACTCAGAACCACACGTCATAGGCAATAGAACTGCTCTGCTGTTACTCAGCCACTTGTTGAGGTGGAGTCCCCCTTTGAGGTAGAGAGTTTGGAGATCTTTTGCCAGCTTTATGGCTTGCTCTTCTGTTGCCATTGACTTTCAGCAGTCATCTACGTAGAAACTGTGGAGCGCAGTGTTGTTAACGGCTTCCTCAGGAAATGTATATCACTGGCATCTTTGGCTGTTCTACGCAAAGCACAAGAAGCACAACTGGGTGATGAAGTAGCACCAAAAAGATGTACTGTCATTTGAAATCCTTCCAAGTCTTTTCTTAGATTATCTTCAGGCCGCCACAAAAAGCGTAAAAGATCAATGTCTTTATTTGGAACTTGAAATTAAAAGAACATTGATTTAATGTCTGACATTAATGCCACTGGCTCCTCTCTAAATCTCGTAAAGATGCCAATGAGCATGTTAGTTAAGTTGGGGCCTTTCAGTAGTTCCTCATTAAGAGAAGTCCCCTGGTAGGTGGCTGTACAATCTACGACCACTCGAATCTCCTTTTTCTTTGGATGATAACCCACCATGATGTGGAATGTATCACACCTTACCTACATTGCAATTCAGGCTTTCTTAGAGTTACTTTGACTGTGTAACCCTTCTCAATAATGTCACTCATGAAAGCTCTATAGTCTTCGTCGAAGCTTGAATTTTTGCTCAGATTTCTCTTCAGCCCAATGTAGCGATTGTTTGGCTTTTTAAGTTGTCGTCGGGTGGTGGAAGGACAGGGAGATCAAGGACACAAGCGTCAAAGCCAAAATGAGAGACGAAAATCGTGGTCGGTAATACAGGATAAAACACCAAACACTTTTAGAAAGAGTACTACGAGAAAGGGTCCTGTATCCGCAGGTTGAGTAAGGAAGTCCTTTTTTAGATGACCTTTTATCCCGTTGCGTTGTTACCTGAAAGTTGTGATCTCTGAGGACACGCCCCTAGCAACAACTGAAGCGGTCCAGATGACGGGAACAAAATATAGCTGCAATAATGAGAAAAGCAAGGTGGTGGACAAGGTCAGGTTCAGGTATGGGGAGCATGCACTGGTGCAACGCACTGGCACACCCACCACCCAATGAAACAGCTGGGGATCCCAGTGGGCAACCCCCAGGGCAGACACGCTGTCCATTGTGAAATTACCATCTATCTGCCACAGCCAGGTGTTACGTGGGTGTCCCCTTGGCCTGGTCCAGTTGCTTGGGTTCTCAGCAATGAGGAACCTTCGAGTAGGTCACCCCCTGGGAATCACGCCACATGGCCGTAGTACCGTAACTGACGCTCCCTCATAATGGAGGTAATGTTCTTCTTCGTGAGCAACCGCTCATTCGACACAAACCAGTGGTACCCAAGGATTCTCCAAAGAGACCAAATGGTCAAAAAACAAATGTAGATAAAATTAGATAACTTCTTAAATGACTGGAATTTCCAAAATTAAACGTGATCATAATCAGAAGCCTCCAAAAACCCCTAAAACAACTGTTTAATTACAGAGACTAATTCAAAAATACATTTAAAAAATAAAAACAAATCAGCATCCTAATACCACTAACCAGACCTCAACATGTGTGATAAAAACCAGAGTGAAATAAACATGCCAAAAATTTGAAAATCAATAAGCATACCTGTAACTGGATCCAAGAAAACAATAAACTAAAGTCCTAGTCAAAGAAGAAGAATCAGAATTTGTTAGCCAGAAATTTTTCAATGCAAGGAAGCAACTAATGTTTAAAGATTTGGGTGGAATTCAAGTCAGGACAACCAGGAAGTGCATAACGCAACCTTAATAGTCTTGACCTGGATCTGATATTGTAGTAGCGCTACGATGGTGTGAATCTGTCGGGTCCAGACCCCTACAATATAAACTGCCCACTTCCAGTTAATCCTGCAACAGTAGAGCAAATACTCATCAAAATGGCAGCACCCATAAGAAAATCAAAATGGGCACAACATACTTTCAACATCCTGAAAAATGTATTAAATGCTGAAATAGATGTGACCCCATAATTCCTTGACCTGTAAAACCCAAAAAACAAGGAGTAAATAACTTTTAGAGGGCCAGGAAATTTAATAAAAATTAGAAACAATATCCTGATGTGATATCCGTAAGAGTCATTTGTTAGTCATTTAGCTCCGCAGTTCTCAAACTGTACAGCTGAAGCTGTACAAGGGGGGTGTCGAATAAATGAACAAGACATCAAAATTAATTTTTTACATTTTTATTTCAAATTTAAATCTGCAAGCATATAATCACAACGAATGCATTATAACTAAAATTAAAATAAAACATTTCTAACGCATAGATCTAATGACTAACTGACGAGTGGCGCCGCTGCTGCTGCTTTTACAGTCACGTATTTTCAATCCAGAAAGTTTGAGACGTATCGGTATCTGTCGCGAACCTTCGGGTAACAGTAGATCAGGTGATAATGCGGCGCGACTGCACCACATTGACAGCGTAGCCAATATTACCAAATTGAGTTAAATAATTTACTGCGGGTTATTTTCATGATACAACTAACAGCGGTATAATATTTGTTGGACGAAAATACGTTCATCTCACGGAGATTGACTTCATCGGTGTCCTCGTTTACAAGATTTTTAAAAATTAAAACATTGTTTTAAAAAAAATAGTTTCTTTACATAAAAAAATAATTAAATAAGAATAAATCATTTATTCTTTGTTTTTGTCGTTAGAATTACTACTAAAAACCACACAAGGCATTTTAACAGTTAGTAAAGCACTTTAAAAAAAATTAAATTGGAAATATTTCATCGAAGCTAGCCGAACACATGCAAATCTTATGGAAGTAAAAATGATAGGATACGGCGACACCGCACGAGTATCATACCTTTGTTAGTTTATCAGGGGTTATTCTCATCTATCTTATATTATGCAGGGGGCGCAGAATTATTCCAGGTAGAAAGGGGGGGGGGCGCAAAATACAAAAGTTTGAGAACTATTGATTTAGCTTATTGTAGGTGCCCCAAAGAATGGATGGGTGTCCCCCCAGATGGAAGAGGATTCCTTACCCGGCCAGGATTCCCTAATGGGAGAATGTTATAAATGGGGCGGAATACCCATCCGGGACGCCTTATTATTCCTGTCCTGCTTGGGATGCTCAAAGACTGCAGAAACGAGTAGGGGAGCAGTTCATCCCCCACCATTCTAGGTGGCAGTGTTCCTCATATAAAGTCCAAGTTTGGACACCCCATCCGTCCTTTGGGGCACCTACATTATATTAAATTGATAGAATTATTTTCTTAGTTATGTTAAAATGTTTGCCTATATATTAATGCTTAGTCTATGGGAAATGATATAATATCCCCGACAAGCTCAACTGAAATGGAATATTCTAATAACTTCTTGTCGCTCCGACTACAGATTAGTCGTAGTTTATGATCTGTCTTACAATCGGCAAGACATGGAAGGCAAACAGTTTTCAAAGTGTATCCTGTAACGTATCGTATTGTGCATACTGAATGTGCTGTACGTATAGAATATACTAAATGTAAGTTTGCCATGGAGAAATGATGCAATCTTTACTGAAGTTTAACAAGAAAAAGCAAAGTTTGTAGAAGAAATATTTTTTCCTTTTTTGGCTTTTATCTTGCGTGTGCAGTAACATTTTTCTCTCTATTTTTGTGTGAAACGAAATGCGGCATATGAGCTAACGGTGACAGTTTTGCCAGTCACGGAACACCATTCATTTCGATAGTTTGAGAATTTTTTGGCGAAACAAGAACTCTAAGTTTTGCCACAAATTCAATCACGAGGAGTCCGTTTTGCTTTTATTTATTTTTCAGAATGAAGCGCAGCGTTTCTAATGACGCAAAATGCATCGCTGATTAAGCATCCATAGGATATTTTAGTGTCACGTGTGCCGTTCCTCAAGTGTGACACACACACTCGTCAGCTGACGGAATTCTCATTTAACGTATTCATCTTTTTCTTTGTCATCAAATGTCCGTTTCCTGACAAACATCTTTCTCTCTAGTGAAATGCGGTTTAGGGTTACCCCTTTGATTTTGCAGACATCAACATTGTCTTACACGTGAAAAAAAAAAAAAGTTGATGGGAAATGAAAGGGACAGTTGCTGAAAACGAATAAAGAAGTCTGAGCACATGAAACAGAACTGCCATTTCTGTGTGCTGAAGAAGCACATCAATGAGGAGCAAGACAGGTGGTTTAAAAAAAACAAAACAAAAACCGCTCCGAGTCCGTGGTAAAACAAGAAAGTTCAAACGGCCCGTGATCACTTTCAACTGTACGGGCGCACAGGCCTTTGTATACATCTCAAAATGTACTTATTAATTAAGAAACAAGTGCATCTGTGGAAAACTGTGTAATTTACACAATGTGGACGACACATGTTGAGGTATCTTTAGGCCTACCATGCATGCGTAATAAGAAGGTGAACCAAAGCTTTATTTATGTGAACTTCTGAGGCCGCTGCCATAATTAGTGGTTCCTCAAGTCGAGCGCTAGGGGGTCAAAGCGACGCACACAAAAGAATACATGTGGTTTAATATTCAGCCTTCCATTCATCTCCCTAACCCACTTATTGGTGATTTGGGGAGCCACCAGGCAGGAATCATCTCTGGATGGGATGGGATGCTAATGCATTACAGGGCACAGTTGACTGGCACACCCGCCCTCATTCACAAGTGACAAACCATGGACTGTCGGAAGAAACTTCAGCTCTTGGAGAGAAGGATACACTGAAAAGGTGGTGATTGAGCGGGCAGGCTGGGCTCAAGAATCGATACCACTTGTAGATCTCTGTAAGGAGATGCCAGCCTATGGCCGGGCACGGGCACACTCACTCCCATTGGGCTCTTTTAGAGTCACCTATCCATATAACACACACAACAATGGAGTTGAGGGGAGAATGTGCAAACTATACACCGTGTCACACGTGTGTTCATGGGAGGCAGCTAAAGGGCTTGAAAGAAGGTAATTTCATGTCGGACCAAGGGGTGGCAGAATACACTAATCCTTTCTCTTTTGTCCCTGCAGACCAACCATGGGAAATCTCGCATGGGCCTGATAATGTCACTTCTGGTCCTGGGCCTAATGTTGTCACTCCCTGTTCCTGCCCAGATGACATCACTTCCAGTTCCTGCCCAGATGACATCACTTCCAGTTCCTGCCTAGATGACGTCACTCCCGGTTCCAGACCTGATGACATCACTCCCGGTTCTGGGCCTGATGATGTCACTTCCAGTTCTGGACCCGATGATGTCACTCCCAGTTCCTGCCCAGATGATGTGACTTCTGATTCTGGAACAAAGACATCACTTCCGGCTCCTGGCCAGATGACGTCACTTCTGATACCGGACCAGATGATGTCACTTCCAGTTCCAGACCCAATGACATCACTTCCGATCCCGGCCCAATGATGTCACTTCCGGCTCCTGGCCAGATGATGTCACTTCCAGTTCCTGCCTAGATCACGTCACTTCTGGTTCCAGACCTGATGATGTCACTCCCGGTTCTGGGCCCGATGATGTCACTCCCAGTTCCTGCCCAGATGATGTGACTTCTGATTCTGGACCAAAGACATCACTTCCGGCTCCTGGCCAGATGACATCACTTCTGATACCGGACCAGATGATGTCACTTCCAGTTTCAGACCCAATGACATCACTTCCGATCCCGGCCCAATGATGTCACTTCCGGCTCCTGGCCAGATGATGTCACTTCCAGTTCCTTCCTAGATCACGTAACTTCTGGTTCCAGACCTGATGATGTCACTCCCGGCTCTGGGCCCGATGATGTCACTCCCAGTTCCTGCCCAGTTGATTATGACTTCCAGTTCTGGGCCCGATGACGTCACTTCTGATACCGGACCAGATGATGTCACTTCCAGTTCCAGACCTGATGACATCATTTCCGATCCCAGACCCAATGATGCCACTTCTGGTTCTTGTCCATATAACCTCATTTCCCCTGTCTGGCCTTAATACCCGCCATATTCCTCCGTTCTATTTTGAACTCCTGTCTGTTAAGACTGATTGCTCACTTTTTGTCTTTTTCAGCCAAAACGTCAAGTATATGGGGTGGCAGCTCCAAAACTTTTTGTGGTGTCAAGGCATTTCATTTCACAACAGGTAGTGACCAGGATTAGAATCTAAAAGTCACTTTGCCACCCTGTTTGCAGCACCTTCTTCATATCCCTTCACTGTTTTCACATTCTGATATGTTGCAGCCTTTCGCTAAAATCATCCAAATTAATTCTTTCCTTCATCAAGCAACAGTCAAGCAAATTCCAAATTTAGTTATTCTGGGAAATGTATTTAAAACAAAAACCTGACATATCCCACTGACACGAGTATTCAGATCATATGCTATGGCACTTTAAGTCTGGCACAGGTGCATCCCATTCGATTGAGCACTGCTGAGATGTTCCTGCATGTTTTCTGGAGTCCACCTGTGGTTGATTCTCTTGGCTGGACCCGAAGGGGAAAGGGGACCTGCAACTGAGCAAAAATCCAAGCCATGATGTCAGAGGAATTGCCTGCAGAACTGAGAGACGGGATTGTGTCGAGAAACACAGATCTGGGGAAGGCTACACAAACATTTTTTTGTGGCATTGAAGGCTCCCAAGACCACAGTGGTCTCCATAATTATTAAATGAAAAAAGTTTGGAACAATCATGACTCATCTTAGAGCTGGCTGCCTAGCTGAGCTGACCAAAATGGGAAGAAGGGTCTTGGTTAGGCAAGTGACCAAGAACCCTTTGGTCACTCTGGCGCATCTCCATAGGAGCTGTGTGGAGATGGGAGAAGCTTCCAGAAGGACAACCCCCTCTGCGGCACTCCACTAATCTGAGCGTTATGGCAGAGGGGCCATAAGGAAGGAAGAAGTGCAAAAAGTAAGCAAAAGGACTCTGAGACGGTGACAAACAAAATTCTGTGGTCTAAGGAAGACAAGATTGAACGGTTTGGCCTCAATTCTAAGCATCACCTGTGCAATACCAAAACAATGGTGAAGCAAATTAGTGGCAGCATCATACTAAGAGGTTGGTTATATAGATAGATAGGGTGAGGGATGGCTGGGACCCTTGCCCAGTCGGGATGCCTGCAGAAAGAAAGGACAGGGATGTGGGAGATAGCATACGCAGGACATTGTCTCCCCCAGATCACTAGATAGCAGCCCCTCCTGGGGGGCGACAATGGCATGGATTCCCACAGGGCCTCATGGGACCAGGAGTTGTTTAGCTCAGCCCTGTTGGGTTCTGAGTGTTCCAGCAGGGGTTGCTGTGTGAACTAAAGAGTCCTACCTTGTCCGGCTCCAACCTAACCCAGAACAATTATGGGACACGGGAAGTACTACTGGGTTTCATATGAAAGGAACTGCCTGCCACTGCTCCAGGAATCAGAGTCGAGAGGATGAGGAAGAGGAGGTGGAGGATTGGAGTACGAAGCTTGCTGGGAGGAAAGGAGGATGAGAAAGAAAAGAAGAAGACGAAAGATAAATCTGCCTGCAACTTGTCTCTGAGCTTGTGCTGTGTTGGGTGTTTGGGGAGCTGGAGTGCCCCCTGGTGGCCACAGTAGATAGATAGATAGATGCTATGTAGGCGTCAACCTGACACAGACTGACAATGGAGGCACATATAAATGAACAAAAAGATTTATTTTCTTCCCCTGTGGGGCACATCTTCCCCATGTCCCACAGACACAACACAGTCCCCAAAAACACCAAAGAAAAGAAAAAACACACCAGACCACAAAACACTCTTCTTTCTCCTCCAAGGCAGCTTTGTCCTCCTCCTCCCAACTCTGGCGCCCGGACTGGTGACTGTCAGCCTCTTTTATAGCCCACCCGGAAGTGCTGCAGGTGCTCGTTGACATACTTCCGGCTGCACCTCTGGGTGTGGCTGCATTCCCACCCGGATGGGCTTGTTGGGCTGTGCAGCTCCCCCTGGCGATGGCCACAGAGCCCAACAGGAATGAGCTCTGGTGTTCCAAACTATTGGCACCGAAGCAACTCAGGGGGGCTGCCAACACGCGTTCCGGGTAACGTAGTGTGCATCCTATGACAGCTCCCCCGGATCCAGTGTCAAAGGGAATGTCCCGACTGGGCATTGGTCCCGGTAACCTGCCACAATAGATAGATAGACAGTTCGAACTAGAGGGGGAAATCACAACCAAAACCCCAGCCGGACTCAAAAAGGGCCTTGTAAAATCTTTATAAAATATAATACTATGATAGATAGCTAGATAGATAGTGTAGTTGGCAGGATTAGATAGATAGATACATGGATGTCCTTTGGGGGAAATGTGGCTTTTTTACAGAAGCTGTTTTAATGCATAAATTCATAAATCTTGTCACGCATGCACATCGGAGGACCGCCTCACAGGCTCTGTCGAGGTATATGATAACTCACCAGGGTGAGAAGGGGGCACTGCCACTTATGTTCTCTTGTCCTTCTTACTGTGCAACTCAGGGGAACAGCCCAGTAATGTCACTTATCCCCGTGCCACCTGGTATGCACTATAAAGAAACCTGGCTGCCCGGAAGGAGTCGTCATTCTCTCCTGAGAGCAAACCTCCAAACGGAGCTCCCTGGAAACTCTTATTTTGTTGTTTTGAACCCGAGTGACCATTTTTCATTAGTGCCTTAAGGTTCAATTTTGTGTTGGACTCACTGTATTGTATTAAAAGGGACAACCCGGTGGGTGTTCCTACTTTTGGCTGTTTTCCATCCTCTCATTCCTGTACCCGACCACAATATAAGCATATATATACATATATATGTATATACTGTAGATATACATGTATATATAACTATCTTTATATATATAAAATCCAACGTCTATCTGTATGTCTGTCTGTCTTAATGGATATAGATCGGGTTTTTTTCTAAATTTGCTTGAACATTCTGGTTGATTTTACTTCTTTCATCACAGTGAGAATCATACATTGGTTGCAGGATCGAATTATTTGCGCTAATCCGAGACAGAGGCTGCGGGCCAAGGGGAGGGGGCAGCGTAACGTCAGGAATGGGGAGCCAGGTTGGGCCCTCCTCACTCACAAGCCACTCTCCGTTTGAGTCGGTCTGCCTCTGCGTTTTGGATTGTACCTCGCCTCCGCTTAGCTAGTGATACCTGTTTGTTTGTTGGTTTTTTAAGTGTGTCCTGTTTCACTACTACATGGGTGGAGCATGGCTAGTGTATATATATTTATATATACATACATATAAACATATATGTACATAACACACACACTGTGGTCTGAACACACATGAAAATGAGTAAAAAGGAAGAAAAATTAAAAAGAGAGAAAACTTCTGACTTGACAGTGCCAGTCCCAGTGAGGCGCTATACAGACGTATTGCCGTTGGCATAATGGAGCCCCTGTGACGTTCCTTGACAAACTTCGGCCGAATGATTCATTGATTGAAAGTCCTCAGTGTTTGTGTGTCAGAGAGTTCATAAAGTGGCACTCGGCTTTGTTTTAATTCTCTCCTCCACTTATACCTCCAGGGGGTGCAGAATGCATCCCATAGGTGAGTCTGCCTTTTTAGACAGCCTGTTTGGTGGGCCTCTCTTGAAGTGATGTTACCAGCCCGGCACACCACACTAACTATCACAGATTTGTAGAAGATGAGGGCAGCTCCATATTAATGCCCATGGGTTTGCAATGGGATGTCTAACAAGCTCATATAAGTGAGATGATCAGGTGTCCATAAATGTCTGGCCACATAGTGTTGCAAAACAAACGACAGGAACAAGATGAAGAGGTGGGGCGGCATTGTGTAGGCAAACTCAATATAATTAATGGAAAAAAATAAAAGGTTGGAAAGACAACAAGAGGTCTTTTCAGAATGGAGTCAACAGACTGACTGACTGACTCAAAACCCTTTAAGAAGATGCCAGACCAGAAGGGACGGGGTCTTGGCAACGGTGACCCGGAAGTGATGTCAGTGATGCTGCCAGTTATCTGATCTGCAGGGAGGGTGGGTGGAGGAGAAGAAGCATTAGGCAACAGCACCAGCCCTTGGCTCGGGGTGGAATTACCTAACGGTAATAAGGATAATTACCTAATAATAAGTAATAATTACCAATTGATAAGGACTCCAGCTGTCTCCCAAATGCCCAGATTTTATCTGTGCGTCAGTCTAATGAATGTCTTAAGGTAGGGCAGTAAACTGTTCAGAAGTGAGTTTTATTACGACTAAATATTTTTACCTGATATTACCCAATAAACAATTCTACTGGATACGAGCAGAAAAAGAAAAAAGGTTAGAAGTATTCCCCCATGAATCGAATCATACAGCCCGCATGTTGTTTCCAGTCACCTTCAATTCTGTTGCTTGTTCAACATGACTTTTTAATTCATTTGTTTCTCAACAGCCGCACTATAAGTTTTATATTTCAAGTGGTTTTGAGACTGTGTGGTCCAGTGGTTAAGGAAAACGGCATGAAACCAAAAAAGGCTCCCAGTTTAAATCCTGGTTTAACCGCTGTGTGATCTCCAGTGAGTCATTTCCCGCCACCTCTTTATTCCCCACCTTGTAATCAGTTGCCGTATTTGAAGACCTGAAAAGCCCCAATGGACGCACTCGGCAGTAACAATTGGCGCACGGCTGCAGTTCACACCCAAGAGGTTTAGCCCTCTCAGTATCTCAGCTTCAGCATGCGACTGCTTTTCAACTTTCACCCTTTTTAAAGTCTTATTCATTTCTTGATTGAATTTAGTGAAAGCTGATTATTTTATAAAATGTTCTTTTTAACCATCATGGTCTCTGACAAGTGTGATAGACTGCCCTGAGCCCCTACAGTCTCAAGCCCACCGGGGTCAGACTGCTGGAATGCTGTTTATTTCTAACATCTGGCATCCCATTCGGAATTGTCAGGTTATATAGCGCCTTGATGTGTGGAGTACAAGTCCAAGGAGGTTATGCTGAAGCTTTATAACACACGGGAAAGGCGCTATATAAATAAAATGTATTATTGTTATTATTATAACACTGCTTAGACCTCCTCTGGAGGTCTGTGTGCAGCTTTGGTCTCCAGGCTACAAAAAGGACACAACGGCACTGGAGAAAGTAAAGAAATATAAAGCAGTGCACGTCGGAAGTAAAAATGTGAGGTTTGAATACACAATGGGAGGTCTGAAAGTCAAAAATGCGGCTTACGAGAAGCAATTTGGAGTCGTAGTGGACTCGTCATCATCATTGGCAGACAGGGCTCAGGAGCCATTAAGAAGGCTAGCAGAGTGTGAGGTTATATAGCGCCTTGATATGTGCAGTACAAGTCACAGGAGGTTCTGCTCAAGCTTTATAACACACTGGTGAGGCCTCATCTGGAGTCCTGGGTGCAGTTTTGGGCCCACCAGACACAGCAGTGCTAGAGAAAGTAAGGAAATATAAAGTATTGCATGTCGGAAGTAAAAATGTGAGGTTTAACTACGCAATGATAGGTCTGAAAATTGAGAGTCCACCTTATGAAAAGGATTTAGAAGTCGTAGTGGACTCAACATTATAAACTTCCTGACAGTGTTCAGAAGCCATTAATAAGGCTAACAGAATGTCAGGTTATATAGCGCCTTGAGGTGTGGAGTACAAGTCACAGGAGGTTCTGCGGAAGCTTTATAACACATGGGAAAGGTACTATATAAATAAAATGTATTATTGTTATTATTATTACGACACTGCTATCGTGGGCTGCATCAGGAGTGGGCAGGAGGAGGAGTATAGGAACCTAATTAAGGACTTTGTTAAATGGTGCGACTCAAACCACCTACACCTGAACACCAGCAAAACCAAGGAGCTGGTGGTGGATTTTAGGAGGCCCAGGCCCCTCATGGACCCCGTGATCATCAGAGGTGACTGTGTGCAGAGGGTCCAGACCTATAAATACCTGGGAGTGCAGCTGGATGATAAATTGGACTGGACTGCCAATACTGATGGTCTGTGTAAGAAAGGACAGAGCTGACTATACTTCATTAGAAGACTGGCATCCTTCAACATCTGTAATAAGATGCTGCAGATGTTCTATCAGACGGTTGTGGCGAGCGCCCTCTTCTACGCGGTGGTGTGCTGGGGAGACAGCATAAAGAAGAGGGACGCCTCACGCCTGGACAAGGAAGGTGAGGAAGGCAGGCTCTATTGTAGGCACGGAGCTGGACAGTTTGACATCCGTGGCAGAGCGACGGGCGCTGAGCAGGCTCCTGTCAATCATGGAGAATCCACTGCATCCACTGAACAGGATCATCTCCAGACAGAGGAGCAGCTTCAGCGACAGACTGCTGTCACCGTCCTGCTCCACTGACAGACTGAGGAGACCCCACACTATGCGACTCTTCAATTCCACCCGGGGGGGTAAACGTTAACATTATGCAAAGTTATTGTCTGTTATACCTGCATTGTTATTACTCTTTAATTTAATATTGTTCTTTATCAGTATGCTGCTGCTGGAGTATATTAATTTCCCCTTGGGGATTAATAAAGTATCTATCTATCTATCTATCTATCTATCTATCTATCTATCTATCTATCTA